>QGSO01000428.1:444815-593167 GCA_011037825.1 Carya cathayensis
TAAGTAACATAAATATAATACGTACTCCACAGTTGTTGTGGCCCCACGCATTATAAGTAACATAAATATAATACGTACTCCACAGTTGTTGTGGCCCCACGCATTATAAGTAACATAAAATATAATACGTACTCCACAGTTGTTGTGGCCCCACGCATTATAAGTAACATAAATATAATACGTACTCCACAGTTGTTGTGGCCCCACGCATTATAAGTAACATAAAATATAATACGTACTCCACAGTTGTTGTGGCCCCACGCATTATAAGTAACATAAAATATAATACGTACTCCACAGTTGTTGTGGCCCCACGCATTATAAGTAACATAAAATATAATACGTACTCCACAGTTGTTGTGGCCCCACGCATTATACGTAACATAAAATATAATACGTACTCCACAGTTGTTGTGGCCCCACGTATTATACGTAACATAACATGTCTTATCTTTCTTAATGCATGAGATATTATTTAATATCATATACTTTTCTAACATGGCGTATGCTTGTAAATGGCACAATATGATTTAATCATAAACATTTAATGGCATACATGTATCATATGGCATACTTAACATGGCATACTTATAACATACAACATTGTATGACAGAAAAGATTGTGTAACAGATAAATATTCATGAGAGATTAAATCATACTTAACAGATAAACATGTAATGACATAGCATGACATGGCATATACGATAACATACATACATAAATTGTAGTTCCCTTACCCATCACACATACACAATAAACTGATAGTAAGTTAGAGGCTAACTTACCTCGATCGTCGCGTTCTATGAGAATAGAGCGCGAAACACGAGGAACTGCACAACAGCTGGAAGAGGAACACTCAAGTCCTTAAGATTTTCACTTCTGAACTCAATTGCCATATTGTAAGCACTTGCAACACCACGGCCAACTTGAGGTTTCACTATACTCGGAAGAGATAAATTGACTTCAGAAAGCCTTTGCACTAAAACAAGTTCATTAAAATTATCAATAACAACCAAACAAACAACTCATTTCTCAATCCATATACTCTTAGCCATAGTCAACCACAAGATGACACCAGTCACCCGGACTATAATCCATATCATCACTGCTTCGGGACACTGTCATACAGTTTCCCAACACTACACCATACGCTCCACACTTCTCTGCTACGCCATTCAACCCTTCGTGACACGCCATCCAACTCTCTTCCATTCACACTACAAAACCCATCACTGCGATACACGTCTCACGGTGCATCGCTACGCGACACGGAGTACGCGCTAGCGTACTTCCTTCGCTACAACACTCATCAACACGATGCACATCACACGATGCATCGCCATACCACACGGAGTACACTACATGCGTACTCCCTTCCTTCTACGACCCACATCACTACAGCGCACGTCGCGCGGCGCGTCGCTGCATTACACAGAATACGCTACACGCGTATTCTCTTCACACAACCCGCCGTATCACATCTACGGCATCCATCTCACGCCTATACTTCACAGCACAGTCCACAAAACTACAAAATCAAGCCTAACACTTCACAACCACACTTCGTTTCACAACTACGCAGCGAACTCCACAAACACTAACTACACAGTCTACAGCCAACCAAATCAACTATGTTAAACATAAATAACTAAAGATAGAGGGTTATACCATCGACGGGATAACCCGTGCGTCGCTCGCTGCTCGTCACGAACATGCGTCGGAGGAGCATACGTGGCGGTACGGTGTCTGTCCACCACATAAAGTGGTAGTTTGGGCTTGAGAAAGGCTAGGCGTGGTCTTGGAAGACTCACGGTCGCCTTGTGATGGTCAAAGGTGGCGGAGCACGGCGGCATCACGCCGTGAACAGTAACTCCGAACGGTGAGCGGAGGAGACGCGAGGTAGCGAAAAGCCATAGAACTTCATGGAAAGCTAGGGAAAGGTAGAGGAACATGTGGTGGAGCTGTGGTGGCGAGGTGGTGGTCGGACGGTGGCTAACGGCGGCAGATCGGCCGTTTGAAACCATTTTTGGCCTTGGAGAGTGCGGGAGAGTGTGAGCTCTACGAAGCTCCGTTGGCCATGAAATTTCTTGGAGAGGTTCATGAGGATGAGAGGAACAAGATGGTGGTGGTGAAACACCACGGGTGGCCGTGTATGGTGGTCCAAAATGGTGAAAAGCCTTAAAAACCCATTTGTTTGGAGGCGAGAGTGGCGGCTAACCGTGGCTCGGATGGAGGTGAAACTTGGAGGGGATGTTCACCGGTGAGAGGGGAAGAAATCTGGGTGGGTGGTGTAGTCCACGCCGCCGGCGAGCGGCGGTTCTGGGCGGAGAAAGAAATCGGCAACAGGGGAGAAAACAGGGCAGGGGCAGCAACTTCCGGGGGCTCTCGGCGACTAACGGCTGGTCCGATGGCTCTGAAAATTGGTGTGTATGAACTATGGTGAAAGGGGAAGAGAATGGCGGGGGTGGTGTACGACACCTCCACCGGACGGCGGAGAAACGGGCGGTCAAAGGGGCGGCGACGGTAATGAGACAAGAAGGAAGAGCACGGGAAGAGAGAGAGAATTGGTGGCCGGCGTTGCACACCTCCGGTGCAGATGTGTTCGCCGGTGAGGGAGGGACATGCCGGAGGTGGAGGTGAGGCACGGCGGCCGGAGGTGGCGCCGGTAGGAAGCTAGAACCGATCAGCTATGGTGGAAGGGTGTAAGTCGACCATGGAGAGAAGGAGAGGAAAGAGAAGGAAAAAAAAGAAAAAAGGAAAAATGAAGGAAAAAGGGTAGGAGCCTAGGTAATAAACTTCAATCCTACGTTTTGGGATCCTCAAATAATTCAACGGTGAATTAAAACACTGATTAAAAACGCGTAAATGTTTTATTTTAAATAAAACACTTTAAATAAAACACCACGATGAATTAAGGTAGAATATTATTTTATAAACTAAAATTTATAAAATAATATTTCCTCATCATTATATAAAATGATAAAGTACCGTTAATTAATCGAAGATGATAAAACCAATTAATTTAAATAAGAGTTTTCAACGTAAAATTAAACATCTTAATATCTTAAAACAACTAAAATATTTAATCTAAGTAATTATCCACAATTATAATATTTTCAGAGCTCATTAAATTATTATAATTGTGCTACTTTAAAAACAAGCTTATCTAATACTTTGAAATTCGATGGATAAGATCCGGGAAAACGCCATCGAGGTACAACGCTTAGGATAAAACTGTTCATGATTTTACAGCTGTCGGTGAAGAACAAATTACGTGATTTACGGAAAAGATAATCTATATGCGTGATTCCAGATGAGGGTAAAGACGAGAGAGATGTGATTGCTGTCGGGAAAGAATCCAAAACTGATAATTTTAGCGGGCTGTTACAATGTCATCCCTATCCATGGGAACTGGCAAGCGGAATGAAGAATCCAATAGAGATTTCAACTTTTTATTCTTCTGCCGAAGATTCCTTCCCTTGTGTGAGACTCTTGAACAATTCGTTGAAGTACAACAATTTGTTCTTTAAGCTTTTCAACCTCATGGTTTTTGGCTTGTACCCGCTGGGAAAAAGCAACAATAGAGGATGAGTAGCGAGTCCCGAGACTCACCAAGTCGTAGATAGCATCGGAGTCTGACTTATTAGCCATACTATTATTTTCTTGCTGCAACATGGCACCAATGGTAGCTGCAGAAAGGACAGGAGGTTGAGGTACTGAATACCTCATGGATGGATCTAGAGGAATGTTAGAAGAATTGGCCATTGAGAAAAGAATTGAAACTTAAAGCGAGAATGTAGAAGGAATGCAGATAAGTTATAGAGATAAGAAGAAAACTTGATGCGGATTGGATGAACTTTAAGACTGATTTTATAGAGATAGCATAAAGAACAAGACGAGCTATCATCCAAGTCAAAGAGCAGTGTGATTTTTTTTACCGATCGGTGAAAATGACATGTTTTTAAAAACTCGATGCCCTCAAACTCGTTTGTCAACAACATCAGGCGATTTTTTTCAAATCTCTAGCCACACTTGTCGGGTCACGGACGGATCCATTTTTTCAACTATATACAGTGTTTACTAATGCACCGTTTTCTTTAGTCTATTTACTTGCTGCCGATCCTTTTTAATGATGCCAAAAGGGGGAAAAGTTTTAGACTAGAACATTAAATTGTTTAAATTGCTAAACTTGTTATATATGCTTGGAATTATATTTATATTTTTGCTTGAAAAACTAACGCACATTCTCAGGGGGAGCTTAAGTATTAATACAGGCTTCAGGTTCTATCAAGTATTTGTCATCATCAAAAAGGGGGAGATTGTTGAACCTAAGGTTTCAAGTTTTGTGTAATTATATATTTACACATGGATTTTGATGATAACAAATGAATTCATAGAATAAAGGAGTCTCAAGCTCAAGTTATCTACACAATGGAGTCAAGCACATCAAGAAACCAAGCATGAGCAAGAAGGGAGCAAGTTCACATTAAAGTCATAGAATAATGTTGTAAATCTCTTTAAAATTCGAAATTAGGATTAAGGCTCAAAAATTAATATTTTATCATAAAGCATTAAAATACATTTTCCACATGTGCATGAATATTTTGAAAATTAAATTTGAAAATTTTGAAAGATAATTGATTGTCATCTTTCACATGTGCATGCCATGATTAAAGGGTTGAACTTTGAAAATATTAAAGATGATTGATTGTCATCTTTCACATGTGCATGTTTTATTTGAATATTTTCAAAAGTGATTGATGCTTTTCTTGACTTATGCAAAAGGAAGATGCCTTTGTTTGAAAATTTTGAAAAGTAAAGTGTGCTCCTTTTGTCATATGCAAAAAGTAAAAGATTAGGTTTGAATTTTTTGAAAAGTAAAGTGTGCTCATTTTGTCACATGCAAAAAGTAAAAAGATTAGGTTTGAAATTTTTGAAAAATGAATGATGATGTCTTTGACATGTGAATCTTTTTAAATTTGAATATGAAGTCTCATATGCCTATAAATAGATCATTTGAGAGCTTCACATTCACAACACCAAGAGCATACAACTCTCATTCAAAGCTTTCATTCTCTCTTCTCTAAGCATTGAGCCTTAATCCTTTTTCATTTTGAGAGATATAGGTTGTGCTGTATTGTTCTTATTTCACTCATTGAGGAGTGTTTTCTGATATTCTACCCACTATCAATTCTTGTATCAGTAAAAGGGTGTGTACAACCCTTGTGCGTGTAGAAAGTGTTCTACACAGGGAATCGTTGAATCACCACGTGTAAGGTGATTGCAAGTGTAGAGGGTGTTCTACACGGATCCTTTGTAGCGGTGTTGTTCAAAGGTGTAATAGGTTTTTACCTCCACCTGAAGGAGGTTGAATAGTGAATTCGGGGATCCTCAAGGGGTAGCTTGAGGCGAGGACGTAGGCAGTGGGGCCGAACCTCGTTAACATACTGAGTTTGATTCTCTCTTACCCTTACTCTTTATATTTATTGCTATTTCGTATTTTGTTTATATTTGATATTGTATATTTGATTTATAATTGTTATTTTTTTTTAAATACAACTCAATTCACCCCCCCTATTGTGTTAGTCATCTGGGCAACAGAAAAGATCTCATGGAGGCAAAAATCATGGGCTCTTTGGTTGAATGAAGGGGATAGAAGTACAAAGTTCTTCCATAGAGTTGCAAACTCTCACCGAAGGAACAATGCCATAGGGTCCTTCATGAAGAGGGTAGAGTTTTATTGGGTAGAGATGCTATTAAGGAGCATATTGTCCATTTTTATGATATGCTTTTGACAGAGTAGTACCACTGAAGACCCAAGGTAGACAGACTAGTCTTTGATTCCATTGACCACACAAGCACGTCTTGGTTAGAGAGGCCTTTTGACGAAGACGAGATGCTTGGTGTACTAAAAGGTATGAACAAAGATAAAGCCTCAAGGTCAAAAGCTTTCCAATGGCTTTTTTTCACACCTGTTGGGACATTGTTAAGGAAGATCTAATGATATCTAGAGCCAATTGGTCCTAATGGCAAAGGCTACTCGATCCAAACAGCAACAGGAAAACTTATAAAGGCAAGTGGATTTTCACAAGGAAAACATACAAGAAATTAGGGAGAGATTGAATCAAATGGCACACATGATGCGTACACTGTTGGGGAACCAAACACATATTGCTAACATAGATCAAGAGTGGGAGGTTCATGACACCAAGAGAATCACCACCTGAGGAATCTGCCTGGAATTTCCTCACTTTGATGGGGAGAACGTAGCATGATGGATCTTCAAGGAAAACCAGTACTTTGAGTACCACTAGACGTTGAGATGAAATGAAATGATTTTTAAAAATTGTGTGTTTGGAATTGGAAGTGAGATGAGATTATTTTAACTTTTTGGAGACTTGGTAGATGTGGGTCTCACCAAACATTGCATAGTATTTGTAATGATTTTGTTTATTTATAAATAAGTAATAGTAATTAATATTAATCACCTAAAATTTTATTTTTATAATATATTTAGTGATAATATTATAAGATGACATTATTTTTAATAAATATCTTTTAAAAATATTTTTTTAATTTAAAATTTAAGTAATTAAAATATTATTAAAAAATATGCTTAAAAGATGTGGGTCCCTCCTTTTACCCCACAAGGGAGAAGGGGTTGAACGTCGGTTGGTGTATTTTGCGAGAGAAAAAGCAAAAGCTTTTGTGGTGTCAAAAATACATGCGCGTGAAACAGTAATGCAATCAGTTGAAATTGAAATCAAAATAACCCTCTTGACCGTTTGGATACAAGACCATTTCTCCGTAAGAAACAAGTAAAGTCTCAAACCAAACCACATTTGTCCCAATAGTTATTATTTGATCGGTCAGAATCTGGGGCTCGTGTTAGTCGAGAGTGGCGGATGATGTTACAACCGATGGATGTACGACTGACCTTTGCAGTGGAGGTTATTGTGGTTCATACGCGAGCTGGGTACTCATGCTGTTTCTGGGCTCGTGATGTAGATGTCTGCGGCGGGTGTGCTGTCAAGGCTCACGCCAGTGCTTTGTGTTTCTGTTGTTTTTGTTATTGTTTTGTAATGTAGTTTTATTAGTAATATTGTAGTAATAGGCTTTTGGACATGGTATCCATATCAGTATTGTCTCATACTCCGCCTCCTTAGGAGAATGGAGAGGCATTTCCACTCTGTTTATACAAAGTGCTCTCTTTCTCTCTCTCTCTCTCTCTCTCTCTCTCTCTCTTCGGAATGTTTTAAAAGTTAAGACAATGTTCGCTACTTTGTGTGCGGGGATGCTCCAGAGTAGATGCGTAGGTTGACTTATAGTCTAAATTTTCTTGTATTAATAAATGATAAGTCACAATTGTAACTTTGGTACGATGAATGAACTATTTCTTAAAAAAAAAAAAAAAGTACTCCCAAGAGTCTTATATGAGTTTTTATTTTATATGAGTCTTATATATTTTTATGAATTAAATATTAAAATAATTAAATATTATTTTAATATTTTCAAAAACTTTAAAAGAGAAAAATTATCTCATTAAATGCTCAATTCTTTTAATCACCTAAAACAATATATAAGATTTGCATATCATAAAATTACAAACATCTTTTCTCAAATCAAATCTGCTGTCCAAAATCTACCATTATTTAAGTTTTGGCACCCATTCACTCAAATAACAGAAGGTATATAATATATATATATATATATATCTATTATATTATAACAAATGATTATTATAATTATTTTTTTTAATTTTTTTGTTAATTTTTCGTTAACTTTTATTTATTTATTACGTTAAGAGAAGAGAAAAATGGATTCATGCACACGGTTAGAATTGAAAAAAATTTACTGTTTATTTAAGCTGGCTAGCACGAGGGAATGGCCGATTGATTATAATGGATGTCATGGATGCTATCATGGATGTCATGATCCAACTAATTAATCATATAGATCGTCTCGTTTTCCACATGCCTTTTGCATTGGGATTTACTCCTACCCGTAAAGGAACGACCACATTCAGAGAACCAAGAAGATCATAGCATTGAGAACCAAAATTTTCTGGCTCGGAGTACTTATAATTAGATTAGAGCATTCGTGTTATATATTCATCTTTAAATACAGATTATTCGTACCAACATATATATTATATGTCTATTAGATCATCTTTTATTTATAGAGATTGATTTTCTGGATCTTAATTTATAAATATAATGATTAAGAGAAAGTGATGCACTTTTACTTTTAAAATTAATGAGTATTTCTCTTTTATATATTTTGTTCAGAAATAATAGAAAAGGATTGAGAATAATTTGATCTCACTGTCTATAATTTATATTGATTTATCGTATTTTGAATTTTTTGTATTTATATTCTTTATTTTTCTATTAATCATACATAAATATTAAATTCATATCATGTAAGAACATTTATTATATTTGGATAACATTGTAATATAGACTTCACAAGAAAATGATTCAACTTGGTGCATTAATTAATTTTTTTATTATAAAAAATCATATTATTTTTATTAAAAATTTTATCTCACCTAACTAGACCCACATATTTTACACGTTACTCCGACTTAATATATATATATATATATATACACACACGTGTGTGTGATTTTCATACCCATATCTATCTATCTATTATCTGTTTATCTATGTGTCTATGCAGTTTCTTATTTCGGATAACGTGGACCAATGAGAAATGGCCTGCAATTATGTGTCTATCCAGTTTCTTATACGGAGCTTGTTTCGAAATAAATTTTATCCTCAAATTCTTATATTATTCCATTCTATTTCATTTTCAAATATAATTAAAATTTTAAAATTTTTTAACTAATCATTACAATTTTTAAATTAAAATTAAATTTTTAAACAAAAATCTTAAAAAAAAATTCAAAATTTTTAATTCTTTAAATAAAAATAATATTATAATTTTATAATATTTTTTTATTCAACCTTTTGTCTATCCTATGTCATTTCCATAAATCTAAAAAATATTTAAATCAAATTATCTTATTATTAATTACAAACTATTTTATTACTATTATCGTTCTTTAAATAGAATTTTATTATTACAAATAAAGTCGTATACTAATTTATATATTAATATTTATATTTAAAATTTAAATTAATATTATTTTTAATAAAATTTATTTTTTAATCAATTATATTAGATTGATAGGTATATTAATAGACATTATTGCTTGTAACTATTTTTCCAAATATGAATTCGGGTCTTCCTTAGGCCAATTTGGTCTTGCAACGTACAGCCTTTCACTTCCACTCACTGTCTGTCAACCACAAATCGCCAGCACTTCGAACCATTGAGAACGCAATTTGATTCTACGGGTCCACTTCTACTTTTCTGGGTTCTTCATGTTCTGAACTCCAGGCAGTGTCTTGAACTAGCTGTGTTATTTTTCTGTGTTTTTGTTCTTGTTGTAGTTGCAATGGCTCTCTCTGCATTCTCATTTCCTGCCCATGTGAACTGGGCAACTGCTTCTGATGCTCAAAAGTCTTCTTCCTTCTCATCTCACTTTTTAACCTGGGGGGGAACAAATCTGCCGTGCCCATCTCAGCACAAGCTCAATCAGGTATGAATTTATGTTTGTATGTTGTTTTTCGGTAAAGCATACTCACTACGTATATGACAGAATACCCATGCTGCCGAACTGAGTTCGGAAAAATGGGTCTTGTTCATTTTGTGAAATAGTTGAGTCTTTCTTCTTGTTAAGGTTGGTCAAACTGTAGTAATGTTTTGTGGGTAAGGTTATGATCTAGAAGAGCTCCCCAGAATACAATTATCTCTCTCTTCTGTTCGATTTGATTTTGCTAATTTTTTTTCCAGGTTTTCAAAACAACGTAAACTTGCTGAATGAAACCTTAATTTTTTATTTTATTTTATTTTATTTTTTATTTTTTCACTCGGTACAGGTCAGGAAAAGATCAGGTGGGGCGTGTGCCTCACTATCGGAGATGGGGGATTATCATTCACAGAGACCAACGACGCCTCTGTTGGACACCATAAATTATCCAATCCACATGAAGAATCTAACAATAAAGGTATAACTTAAGCATACGTCTTCTATAATTTCGTTTCAAGAGGAACTTCCTATGCTAGTACAGAGTTTTTCTCTCCAAATCTTCACACGAAGCCTTGATGCAGGAGCTGAAACAACTTGCTGATGAAATCCGGTCCGATGTCATCTTTAATGTTTCCAAAACTGGAGGCCACCTAGGCTCGAGCCTGGGTGTTGTTGAGCTCACTGTGGCTCTCCATTACGTCTTTAACGCCCCTCAAGATAAGATATTATGGGATGTTGGTCATCAGGTCCTAATCTCACCCCCCTGGTGTTTTCCTTTTGTTGTATAGCGTTTGTTTCTTATTAGTCCTACTAGCAAAACATAAAAATATGAATAGGGTAATTGTTCTCAATCTGAATGTATTTTCTATGGTTTTTCAGTCTTACCCGCACAAGATCCTGACTGGGAGAAGAGATAAGATGCACACTATAAGGCAGACAAATGGGTTATCAGGGTTCACAAAGCGCTCGGAGAGTGAATTTGATTGCTTTGGCACGGGTCACAGCTCTACCACCATCTCAGCAGGACTTGGTAATTCTCTGCTCTGCTCCAATCAAGCTCTAGAAACTTCTTTTAACAATTGCATTTACTGCATAAGAAGATCCATGATATTATGTGACAGCAGTTCTATGATTCTTCAAAAAGAAGGAAGGTGGCTTTGTTCAATGGTAATTAGTGATATGCTGATTGATTTACACACCTTCATCGTACACATTCAAACAATGCACATTCTCCACAGAACATGCTAACTTTAGTCATAATATCAACCTAACCGTTCCTTGAAAAGACAATTCAATTGATTGTCAATGGCTTATTAATCTCTCAATCTCAATTGAATTTCATGAAGCATAAAGTGTTGATTCTCTTTGTTGTTTAACCCTTGGATGTCATTGGGCAAACAGGCATGGCTGTAGGGAGGGATCTAAAGGGAAGGAAGAATAATGTAGTTGCTGTTATAGGTGATGGTGCCATGACTGCAGGGCAAGCTTATGAAGCCATGAACAACGCTGGGTACCTTGATTCTGACATGATTGTTATCCTCAATGACAATAAACAGGTTTCATTACCTACGGCTACTCTAGATGGGCCCATACCACCTGTAGGAGCTTTGAGCAGTGCTCTCAGTAGGTTGCAATCTAACAGGCCCCTTAGAGAATTAAGAGAGGTTGCCAAGGTATGCAACAGTAAACACGAGCAATAAGAAGAAAGAAAATATCAATTCTAAAATCTGATCGAAATTGAGATTCCTTCATTCTGACTGAGATTGTTGCAGGGAGTTACAAAACAAATTGGCGGTCCAATGCATGAACTGGCTGCTAAAGTTGATGAATATGCTCGTGGGATGATCAGTGGTTCTGGATCAACTCTGTTTGAAGAGCTTGGATTATATTATATAGGTCCTGTAGATGGCCACAACATTGATGATCTTACTGCCATTCTCAAAGAGGTCAAAAGTACCAAAACAACAGGTCCAGTTCTGATTCACGTTGTCACTGAGAAAGGCCGGGGATACCCATATGCAGAGAAAGCAGCAGATAAGTATCATGGTAAATACAGAACAAAAATCGACATGTTGTGAGTGAAAAACTATGAATTTTTTTTTTTTTTTGGGGGGGGGGGGGGGGGGGGGGGTAAGTGTGAGGATCTTGGTATTTTTCATGGGAATTATGTCTTATAATATTATTCTCTTAGATTCTGTTTACACTTGGGGATTTTCTTAGCACACGAGTTCTCAAATTTGTGAATTTTATTTCTTACCTGTTATAAAAAAATTCTTTTCAAACAGAATGAGAGATATAAAGAGACTTTTAAAACACGACTGTTTATGCCAAATACTATGCAAAGCGAAATTGAAGTCCTTTAAAAGCAATGTAAAAGATCTGTCATGAATATAGTCAGATGAGTGAGTTATGATTAATTTTTCTTGCTTAGTGATTAAATATACTACATTTCTCTTTACAGGAGTGGCTAAATTTGATCCAGCAACTGGAAAGCAATTCAAAGCCAAGGCTCTTACACAGTCTTACACAACATACTTTGCAGAAGCTTTGATTGCAGAAGCAGAAGTGGACAAAGATATCGTTGCAATCCATGCTGCAATGGGAGGCGGAACGGGCATGAATCTTTTCCTTCGTCGTTTCCCAACAAGATGCTTTGATGTTGGGATAGCCGAACAGCATGCTGTTACTTTTGCTGCAGGTCTGGCCTGTGAGGGTCTTAAACCATTCTGTGCAATTTACTCATCTTTCATGCAGAGGGCTTATGACCAGGCAAGCCTGGACACTTAAACTTTCTCCTTACATTGCGCAGTTGAGAACTTGATATGATAATATTTAATAATTGTAAACTTGGAATGTCTTGTCAAACTTCGGATTAGATGGTAAAAACTTCATGCTGTGGAATCCCATACAGGTTGTACATGATGTGGATCTGCAGAAGTTGCCAGTGAGATTTGCAATGGACAGAGCTGGACTGGTTGGAGCGGATGGTCCCACACATTGTGGGTCTTTTGATGTCACTTTCATGGCCTGCCTCCCCAACATGGTGGTCATGGCTCCTTCTGACGAGGCAGAGCTGTTTCACATGGTTGCGACTGCTGCAGCAATAGATGACCGGCCTAGTTGTTTTCGCTACCCAAGAGGGAATGGGATTGGTGTTCAGCTACCGCCAGGGAATAAAGGCATTCCTATTGAGGTACTTTCAACTGAGTCTTTTGCTGTCTCGATAGTGAAGAAATACCTCAATGCACATTTAAACAGATTTGAAACGTTGGCACTTTTATAATAGGTTGGAAAAGGCAAAACACTGATAGAAGGGGAGAGAGTGGCCCTCTTGGGCTATGGAACTGCAGTTCAGAGCTGTTTGGCTGCGGCATCTTTAGTTCAATCCCATGGCTTAAGGCTAACAGTTGCAGACGCACGCTTTTGCAAGCCATTGGATCGTGCCCTTATACGCAGCCTTGCAAAATCACACGAGGTCTTGATTACAGTTGAAGAAGGATCAATTGGAGGATTTGGGTCTCATGTTGCTCAGTTCATGGCCCTTGATGGCCTTCTTGACGGAAAACTAAAGGTATGAATTTAAACAATTTTGTAGAACTCTGCCATGATTAAAACTGGATAGGAACACCAAAGTTATGATATTTCTATTGGCTCACTAGTGAAGGACCGAGTTTCTGATAACTGAATTTGTGCCCTAAATAAAACCTTTGCAGTGGAGACCTCTGGTACTGCCTGATCGGTACGTCGACCATGGATCCCCTGCTGATCAATTGGCTGAAGCTGGTCTCACACCATCTCATATTGCAGCAACAGTATTCAACATACTTGGACAAACAAGAGAGGCTCTGGAGATCATGGCATAAGAAAACTTGTGAGGGGTTCCAGCGAGCCTTTTCCAACAATGTACAAATTAAAGCAACCCCAATTTATCATTCTTTGTAAAATAGTATTGTCATCATATAAATATGTAAGTTAGCCAAGCCAATACATAGAACAAAATCGAATATCTTTAAAGAAAACAAGGTTTAAATTTTTACGCGTCTCATGCACATAATCAAATGACACGTGTTGAAAGGCTCTTGATGTTTTTTTTTTTTTTTTTGGTAAGCTAAAGGCTCTTGATGTTGATATGAAGTAACGATTTACTAACATAATAAGGGGGAAAGAAGTGATTTGATCACTTTCAAAAGTCGGAGTTAAAAACTTTGAAAGTACATATTGAAAGCACATTAACTGATATTGGCTGTAATGTGCGCCTGAAATTGGAGCAAATAACAAACTTCGTGGGCCTTAGTACTACTATGGCTACTACAGAACTTTCCATATCATGGTGATAGCTGAAGCACTGGTGATCAACCAACAAAATTTGAAGCCATGCAGACCAGTAAGTTATATTTTGTGAACTGATGCATTGCTCCTCAAAACAACAAAATTCTTGGTTCTCTGAAACAAAGTTTCCATGCCAACATCCCACTAAACCATCAAAGAAATAAACCATACAAGAAGCAAATTGCAGCAGCATAGAGCTAGGAATCTTTTCTTGCTTGTGTATCATGATTTCTCCAAGGATTGAGAGCTTCTCTGATTGCCTGAGATTCTGGTGAAGTCTCCCAAGCCCGTTTCTCTGACTCCAGAACAGTCACTTTGTCATCTGCACAATAATAAAACAATAAGGAGGCATAGAACTCATAGAAATCAATGACTTAAGAGGGTCAGGTGCTCTTTACAGAAGGGTTCATAGAGGAAAAATTAGATGATACGAAACAATATATGAGAATGGTAATGATAAAACTAATGCTAGCTAGCTTTTCTGAGAAAAGGCAGTTGGGCACAGTCAGATAATTTTAGTCGATTGGCTAAGATAAACCTTTCATGAGTGTGAACTAGTGCGACGTCCTATCCAGTTTCTTTTACTTCAGCCAATGAGACCACCTAGCTTAACGTCCAGATCTAAGGTTCAGTGGAAATGATTCTTGTTTTCACTTCATAATATCACAACAAGCTCTACTAATTATTCAAATCTTTGGATTTGTATTATACAACCAAAATCTAATCTACACTCGGTAAAATTACATTCAAACTCTAATTCGGTAAGATTCAAAATACTAATTAGCGAAACAGGCGAGGTCTGCACTGATGCCAGCATGTGTTGGGAATCAATTATGATCTATTGATTTAGCAACGTCATCCATCCCATACAAGTGGTATAAAAACTAAGTTATCAACATACGATGAATGCTAGCAATTAAACTACTCTAAATTTGGAAATAAAGCACAACGTCCCTACAAGTGCTCATATTTACCGTACCATTCTAGTCAAAGGGTCAAGTACCCAGGAAATATTTCATTATTCCTCTCCTCAAAACCATATTTCTTAAGAATTGGATGCAAGAATATTTTTGGATGTAATTCAATGCATACATAACGGGAAATTAAGCAGATTTGCTTGATCAAGCAGGATATAGACTGAATAATATACATCTGCAGCCAACTTTCACACGATCCTTTCAAATTCAAACAAAATTCGCGTCTCAAGCAAAAAAAAAAGTTGATAGTTCCATTACACATGAAGAAACACCCATTATCAGAAAGCTTAGGTACCATTTGGTTAGCATTAAAAAAAGAAATTGCTTCTCAAAAAACTATACACCTGTAAAAAGATCACTGATAAACCTCACCCCCTTTTCTCCCTTTTACCGTGAATCAATAGTCAAGGCAATAAAAATTAAAAAGATTGCTTAGTAATTTGTTCCAAATTTGAACAAATCCCATTTAAATTCATACAATAAAGTTCGTAGACGAGAAAGAAAACAAAAGGGTAAGATTTCAAACGATGGATGAGCCAAAAAGGAGGGTTCTCACACAGAAGCCAGTTTTGATCATAAAAAACTCCATGGAAGCTCCGACCAAAGCTGAGACTACCGAAATCTTCAAGTACCAATCCAGAAACTTCATTTCACTGCATACAAGGAAAACAAATTATTTTTGAAACTCTGAATTAGCACAACCCCTCCGGAGTTCTGCTCGTAAATCTATAAAACGTAGAGGAGAAAAATTTGAAAAAAATCAAACCTTTCGGTGCGAATCGGGAGGGAGTTGCAGCTGCCAATGGAGGTCGCTGCGAAAACTAAAGAGGTAAAGAAATTTAGGAACACTTGCGGCTTCGTAGTCTGTACTGTGGATTGTACGTCGTAGTTCGTAAAAGGTGCCTACATACGTCACGTCGTTTTTATAAGAAAAAAGGAAGTATAAGCTACATACAAGTGGACGTCGTTTAGAATGATGAGCATTGCCATTCATACCATACATCACTTATTTTTATTTTTTTAAATTTATTTTATTTTATTATTCTTTAACTAATTTATTTCTTCTACTCATCATCCATATACTATATATTTATTAAGAGATAAAAATAAATAAAAATTAAATATAATATATGGTGTGAAGATGATGATTAAAATTTTTCTAAAATAATACATTTGCATGTGCATATGTAATCTAGATCAAGTCGGGTGTGATTAAATTCCATTTGTCAATAATTGCATCTTGGCACCGTCAAATTGGCTAAACTTATGATTGAGATTCTCTTTTCATTTTTTGTTCATATTAAATGATGTACTTTTCAAGGGAAAAAAAAAAACACAATTGAAATAAAATCCTTATTTAAATCTTCTCTGATTTGAAGCAGAGTTTGGTTTGGCAATATCTCATAATTCTGTGAGTAGTAATTAAATAATTTGAATTAAGATATTTTATTAAATTAAAAAAAATTAAATAAAAATATTATAAAGTTAATAAATTGTTTGAATACTTGTTTTAAAGTTTAAAAAAATTGTATTAATTTTTGTATTTTGATTTTAAGTTTGTAAAAGTAGTAATTATTATATGAAAAAAATTAATATTTAAAATTAAAAAATGTTATATATTTGAGTGATGTTTAAAAAATTAATTATAAGAAGTTTTGAAAAATTTTCGTATCTATCTCATTTACCAAAGGTAACTACATAATTATCACTGAAAAACAGAGACTTGCAATATATGATGAGCCTACCTGTTTATCCATGTATGATTAGTAAAGCCATAACACTTGAGAGGAGGGAACAATGAGTGGGGTTTGGATCCTCTTTTGTTAGGTTATTTCATAATGAAATTTTAGTTAAGAGTTCATTCTTCCCTCTCTACTATGTATAGATCATAACCACCCTCTCAATACTTTTTTTTTTTTTTCACTTTTTTCCTTTGACCGTATCATTTTTGGACTCAAATCTAAAGTACCGTTTGGATAGTAAGTTAAAATGTGATGAATTACGATGAAAATTGAATAAAATATTATTATTATTTTAAAATTTGAAAAGTTAAATTATTTATTATATTTTTTAAGAAATAAAAAAAAATTGATGAAATAAATTGAAGTGAATTGGAATGATTGTTGAATCTAAACCTGGCCAGGTGCGCGAGGACCATGCATCGACATTGCATGTGCCAACCCCATACGACAATTCCCACAACATATATCTATCTCTTTACCATTCTTTTCATTTTTTATTTGACTCTCCGCAATAAAAATAATCAAAATGCATAATTTATATAAATTATACTCACAATATTATAAAACGTTATGTATAGATTATGTTTGAAAAATGAGATAATATGAAATGATTTGTGAATAATAGTGAAATTATATATGAATAGTAATTAAATGTTTGAGTTAATAAATTTTATGAGATTTTGAGAAATGAGAGATAAAAAATTAAATAAAAATATTATAAAATTAAAATATTATTATAATATAATTTTTTTAATATTTCCATTTTTAATAATAGAATAATATATTATCATTATTTTTTAAAAAGTAATAATAGGTACAGTTTTAAAATGTGTAAGTTCTATAGATTTTATTTAAAAAAAATGTGTTATATATACTAAAAAAATAAATTATTTTATAGGTATCATATTTATCTATTTTTCTCAAAAAGAGTATGCGAAACTTAATTATTCTAGAATTACAAATATTATTTTTTAAAAAAAATTCAAATAAATTTGAAATTAATAATATTTTATAAAATAGATTTGTCTATATGATTCTTGTTATTAATTAATATTATTACATTATAAGTAGTACACTCGGGGGGAAAAAACAAGAGTCCAATATTATTATGTTATTAGTTCGGCAAACCACTCTTATTTTATTATTATTATTATTTAATAATCGAGACTCAAAACGTAAAGAAGAAGAAGAAGGTTGACACGTTGCGGCTGGAGATAGCGAGTAGGGAGGTGGTAAAAAAGAAGAAGAAGGGGAGCGTGAGGCCAAGCAGTAGCAATGAGCAGTGACAGCTACAAGTGGGCACAATGCTGCAAATATACGATAACTTCGTGGTGGTCTTCAGACACAGCTTCAGATCATCTTCCACGCGACCCCGACCCGACCGGACCCTCATCCCATTTCTTTCTCAGTCTCATCTTTTCTCACCAGTCATCCAATAATCAGAAATAATTACTTGGAATGAAACTTCTACAAGAATCTTCCCAACTCTTTCCCTATTAATTTCACCTCCAAGTTTGTGACTTTTTAACTTACTAGTCCGTTTTCAAGTTCTGTGGGGGTGGGGGGTTTGAACAATAATGCAAGCGGCTGAAGCTGCCTCCACTGCAGTTGCAGAAACTTCTCCTCAGGTTGCTTCTTGTAGTCTTGTCTTCCTTGTCTCTCTTTTTATATTGGAAGTGGCTATGTATATGGGTGTGCATGTGTAATTTTTGCTTTGGGAGCATAAATGGTGGCGTGGAGCTTCTAGGAGCTCATGGTGTCATGGGGTGATCTCTGTCTCTTTTTAATTGGTCTTAAGAATTGGAGATCCATATTTACAGCTCTTGTGAGCGTATGCAAGTTTTTAGATTTTTGGTTTGAGATTGAAAAACCTCCAATCTCATCTTCAGATTACCCATTAGGAGATTCTGGCTTCTATATGTGGGTGTTCAATAGATATTATCCGGCAAGCCAGAACAATCATAGAGCTTTACAGGAAATAGCGAGGAAATCTCATGATCCTAGATAGATCCAAATTTTTTTATTTGATTCTTAACAAAAATCTGTGATCCTCTAGACTATGTGAAACGCCTTCAAGGCCATGCTTTGGTGTTCGAAAACAGTAATCTCGGAACTGGAAGCCCAAGTGTTATTCCAGAAGCACTTGAAGTTAGGTTGGCAATGTATTCGCTTTGTATATGGAACTTTGCAAATTTAAGAAAGTAGTTTAAACAGGCCCTTTATTCTCACCCAGTGGACTATAGCGGCACTTTTAATTTAGAATCTGGACTCACCCAACACTTTATTACTATATTATGACTAAATGTTATTTTATTTTGATGAGGATAAAGCTAAAGCAAATCAAGATATAGATAAACTCTAGTTTATGAAAAACTGTTGTTTATATTTATCTTCTGTAATTATCTCAATCTTATTGTACTTATCTAATGTAACTGATATAGTCTATAAATACAACAGTGCCTTCCACAAATCTGTCAAGGGAGATTTCCTCAACTTTGTGTAAAACTTATCTCTTGTCTTCGTATCAGAGCCAGGTTCTCATGATGGTGTCTTTCCTTTTTGTTATATTGCAAAACAACCTGACAAATGAAAACTGGTTTAAGAGGAACTGGAGACACTAGGGGCAGCAAAGTATACCAATTACCCATGACCATGGACTGTAACACAAAATAGATGTGCCCTGTTTGGTAGGATTTTCCATCATAATACTCTTTCCAAACATGAACTGGTATGACCTATATGCGTGTGAAAATTTTTCTGGATGCTTACAGAGAAAATGACGTGGAGTCTTATAATTCATATGTTTCTTACATGCAGACTGATATTGAAATAAACAAAGGAGTTTCAGATCCAGGACCAAGTGGGAGGCGTCCAGATATTTCACTTCAAATACCCCCTAAGCCCATAGTTTTCGGCAATAGCCAAAGTGGAAAGGGTTTACTTCAGTCTCAAGGTTCCTCTAAAGGTACTTCATCACCAGGAGGCTTCTTGCGTGGTTTAAGCTTCAAGAAGAAGGGAACTGGAGCTGATGGCGAGAGAAGTTTCCTCCTCAATTCAGAACCAAAGGCAACTCCTGAAAGTCCTATTATGGTCAACCTCATGTCTGCATTTTCGAAAAGATGTACCTCTCTTCCTGTAACACCTGCATCAAACTTATCACCTTCTGTTTCCACACCTGCTTCAGCAAGGGCATTTAATGAACGGCAAAATGCACGTGTGAGTTATCGTTCATTATGCAATTCTTTCTGATTGATGAGCTCTCAAGATGAAGTTTTATGCACATCTGGAGCTATAAAAGGAAGATCAAAGTAGAGAACGAATTTTGCTTGGCCACACAACGGTTGATAAATTAACAAAATGGCAAGACTACACTACCATCATACTGATGTATTCCCTGGGTGTTTTTAGATATAAATTTACCAAAACAATTGGAGATTCTTTTGCAACAGGGTTGAAACATACTTCTTTATGCTCTTCACTATTTTTTAAGGGTAGCTGCTCCTAATTTTAAGGTCAATTTTCTGTTTTTGGAGACTGCATAGCTATACAATTGTTGATTTCTATGTGGGTTATTGTCGATTTTGTGCAGAAAGCAGCTGCTGAAGCTATGGTTTCAAGGTCTCTATCTGTGCCTGGCCAAAACATTGTCATTGTAAGATCGGTATCATTCGCTATCCATAATGAGCATGTCCCAACAGATCCTAGTGATGGTATGTTGTAAAAGATGTACTCTATTCACACGGTTACTTATTTATGCTGTGCAACTCATAGAGTCACAGACAGTATGCCTTCAGCCGTCATTCAGTGTTAGAGTCAAATCATCTACTTGGTTTCGGTTTTCAGATGTCAGTTTTTTGAATGAGCATTGCGGTTCCATGTTTTATGTTATGAAAAGCTGTGTATTCCACAGGACTTTTATGCACACGTGTGATTAAGCTTAACATTCGGCTTTTAATGTGCATTAATTCTACAATTTCACTGGTCAGTACTTCAGTTATGTTTAAAAAACAAAAGATGACCGAATATTTCTAAGCAACAATAGAATTTTTTATGTTTATAGTTGCCTGATTATTGTCCCTTTTACATTATTTAACTTTTCTAAGTCCATTCTTGGTCACATACAGATCAAACAACTTGCGTTCCTGTGGAAGGTCATGATGAAGAAATTCCTGAAGAGGAAGCAGTGTGCAGAATCTGTCTTGATGTATGTGAAGAAGGAAACACACTTAAAATGGAATGCAGTTGCAAAGGTGCGCTCAGACTTGTGCATGAAGAATGTGCAGTTAAGTGGTTTAGCACTAAAGGAAACAAGACTTGTGAAGTATGTGGGCAAGAAGTTCAGAATTTACCCGTCACTTTGCTTCGTGTGCCTACATCCCTTCAAAGGAATTCTAGGCAGGAGCATGGCCAACAGAATTTGCATTCACAAACGATAAGGTAATATACTCGAGTTTTTTTTAGAGAGAGAGAGTTTCCCTGCTGGGAAACTAATATTTTCTTTGGCATAAATCTGGCCTCCCTTTATTTTTCTGCTAAATTTTTATGTCTAACTTAATTCTTGATTTTGGCAGTGCCTGGCAGGATTTTGTGGTGCTTGTCTTGATCAGCACAATATGCTATTTCTTCTTTCTTGAGCAGCTACTGGTAGGTCATTATGCTAGGAGATTAAACATAGACCCAAAATATTGGTGATTTTTTTGGTGAGTAAGAATAAAACTTTATTGATAACAAATAGGCGTAGCCCAAGTACACAGTTAGTATACACGGAATACACCTAGCAACCACAATGCACTAGAGATGGATACAAGTAAATTATGAAAAACTAGCCCCATTACAATCAATGACAGAAGCCCATTACAAAATATTGTTGTTTCCATTGGCTTCTGCATCATTTGGATGATGTGAATATGATCCAATCTAATTTAGGTCAAATGTAATGCCCAAAGCCTTTGTTTCTGGCACCAAACTCTACAAGGCAGGGTGCATGTTCTGCCCTGAGATTTGACACACGTAGTTCATTATGCCTATTTTAAGATATCTGTTTACTTGATAAAGAAACATAATCAGCTCCAAAATTTGTCTGGCCTTTCTTTTTTGGGGAAGGGGAAAAAGGTTGGGGGGGGGGGGGGGGGGGGGGATTCAGACAAAATCAGCATCCATGAAGATGTACAAAGATTGTAAAAAGGAATAGAAGTGGTTCTAGTCACCATTATTATTATTTTTTTTCCATGATATATTCTGTCATAATAGGCTCAGTAATTTTAATCCTGTGCCTTATCTTGTAGATTCATGATTTGAAGACTCAAGCTATCGTGATTGCAGCACCATTTGCTTTTACCCTGGGTCTTTTATCATCTATTTTTGCGGTCATCCTTGGTACAGTTCACCTCAGAAGTCATAAATTACTAGTTTCTTTTTGAGCTATTGTTTTCTTAGTATCTGCTTCTATTGACTTGCAGCAATCAAGGAGTATATATGGACTTACACGGCCCTCGAGTTTGCACTTGTGGCCATCATCGTCCACCTTTTCTACACTTTGGTGAGCAATGCTTTCCAATTTAGATTTCAGCCATGATATGCGGTTTAATTTATTATCTTTTTGAATGTGCTTCATGATTTTTTATTCTTTCCTCTTCTTGGGAGTACCAAACTTCTTGTGAATTTGCATATAAAGAAAAAACTTGTGTTACCCTAGTTGGAAAAACTATGAAATTGGTGGTGTGTGGCATTTGCTTTATAACTTAGATGATGGTCGTGGTTCTAGAAAACCCTTAGCGAGATATCAAATCCCCCATATAATTCTGATTTGAAGTTTAATCCAGTGAATTTAAGGCTGGTGATCATTCTGTACAATCCCACTGCTAGCTTTTCTTTCCCAAATTCAGGCCGTCAATGGGGCCAAAGCAAACATATGATTGCCTGCTACTGCTCCAGTTATGCTACCTCTACTTCTATACTTAAGGAAGGTGAAATAAACTGTTTTATATGGTTGTTGAAAATACCTCTAAGATGCAAATGTGCTGCAAAGGAAGAATCAAAAGCTTGTTTGGATGATATGACAACATAAGAAAATGGGATTGACTCGGATGTTATATCATCCCTTTTCAGCGTGAATCTTTTTTATCATTTGCTTGCAACACTCCCTGAATAATTTTTCATTTTTTCTTTAAATGAATACATTCTAGTACTTACAAAAGTTAATAATAGATAGAGTAAAGATGGTCCATGTTTTCTTGGTGACTAAACCTCTAAATTTTGTTGCAGCTCCATTTGAAGGCCATTTATGCGATCCTGGTTGCTTCAGTTTTAGGTTTTGGCATATCCATGAGCCTCAATTCCTTGTATATTCAGTACTTTTCTTGGCGAGCTCAGGTTGCTCCCAACACCCCAGTATGATGAGAAAAAGAGTTGGAAGACAAGACACTCTGCTGCTTGCTAGCTTCTACCAAACCATCGGTGTACGAATTCCTTTTTGTTAAACCGTTTAACTCAAGATATACCCAAACCCACGATTGTCTTATTATTTTAGAATTATCCAGCATGTGCCTACGAAAATATCACTTTTTTTTTTCCTAGAATTCGAAAAATGCTATTTTTATTCAGAAATTGCCATCCCAAGCAGAGTCCACGCGTTGATGAAGCATATTTTAAGGGGTTACATACAAAAGCAGTTGAAATATGCAATGCAAATTGCAATTACAAATCCAAACCCAACTCTACTGGCGTGGGATGATGATATTTCCAGCATATCGTGTCTTGAGAGAAATAAGATGCTTATCGTAATTCCAATACCCAATATTCGGTAAAACAAGCAGTACTTCCTCCATTTCCGAGTATTATTAATTTCCATCAGAAATTCTTATACAACGAACACACCCTAAAAGAAACCAAATGAGATAAAAGACAAAGGTAAAATAAATAGATTACATGAGAGGCCCAGAGTTGGAAGCATTCATAATGCTATGTACAAATCATTGTGTGATGAAGAGATCAATTGGCACCTACCAAAGTCGCCCAAACGCACAAGAGAATCAGAAGGAAAATCATAGGAACAAATGAATAAAATGAATCTTATTTGTGCTTAGTCACAGGAAGGAACTGATTGTCGTCCTTTCTGATCCATATCGTAGAACGTGTTCTTTTAACCTTATCTGCAAAGAGGCGATGCCTGCTAACAGGAAATGAAGTGTGTTAGGAAAAGAAAAAAATAAATAATCACATGAATATCATATTCAATGAAATAATACGATTTTACCATCCATTACTTGCATTCTTCAGCCAGTAGAGAAGACATGCAGAATTTTGGTTCTTAATAGAGGATGCTAGAAATTATTTAGAAACCACAAGTTCATGGCTAAACCATTTTTTTACCTTCGATACAAACAGTCATTTATAGGAATCATTTAATTTATACATGATATAGGCAATGGCTTTAACAAAAATAGAACCAACCTTTCATACTCCAACCTCTGAGTGACTATACCATTCAATAACAACTCTGAACTGTAAACTGCTGCCCCTGCAAATATAAAGCAATATTGTCCGATGTTAGTAAAGTTTGTGCATTAAATGGCTTGTTTAGAGACTAATAATGCAAATTTGGTGCTTACCTTTTTCAAGAAAAGGTGCACAGATTGCATAATCTTCTTCACAAGATAGAACCAAAAAATCCTCTGGAATGTAATCCTCTTTCAGAGTAGATCTGCCAGTTCTCTCCACCGCCTGAGGAGCATTTGACATGAAACCGTTAACAAAGCAATGATTTAAGAAAATAAAATATATCTTATGCATCTGTGGATCCATTTAAAGTTGATGCAAGCACTGACAATTAGCTGCTCAAGTTAAAAAGGAGAAAATTGAAAAGATATACAAGATCTATATCTACGGGCAAGAGCTATTTAATTCCAGAAAAGGGAAAGAAATAAAGAAAGAACCCCATTTCAAAGACGAAACTATTCAATATCTTAATAATCAGCAAATGAACTAGTAGAATCTTTCCAGTCATGACCATTGAAGTGATCAAAACAAGTACAACACATTACTGGTATTATACATTTTTGTTTGTAAGTAATTACTGGTATTATAATAAGACAAACATATGAATCATATTTAAACTGCAAAACTCCGTACCTGGCCCTGAACAGCTTTAACCAAATTTGAAATGATTTCTTTCCCAGGCTTTGTATTTGGGGTAATCAAAACTTTTCGACCCTATGGAGATGTTACCCATCAAGAATGGAGAAAAACGAATCAGTAGCCAATGCATCTCGTTAAACCAGCATAAACGGGAAAAAAATACCTTCAGAAGTGGATGCTGGGATGCACGTGCCAATGAAACTGGCATGCTAAAGGCAAATTCCTTTTCCTTCTTGGCATCCCTCAATATGTAGTTTTTCTCATCAATGAAACAGCTAGCTTGTCCACAGCTCTCAAGCCATAAATGTGTCACTACTGGTTTTCCAGAAGCAATAGCCTCCAACATATTCCTTGTTCGCACAAATTGATCTGCTATGAAGTGTGTAGCATCCGTAATAGAAGATGCAATGGAAACTCCTAGTCGAGCCAGAATCTGTGATACAAGGACACCGGACAATATATAGTTTAAATCAGTTTGCGTGTTGCTAAAAAAGAGACTGATGAAATCACGAACTACCTTCTTCTGCTGCTTCATTATATCCTCATCCAAGTGGTGGCTGTACAAGACTCGAACAGCACTCATATCTCTCCTCTTCCTTGAATCTTTTGAGACAGAAGCAGGTTCAGGCCCTGCAGCACTTAAGCTACGGATTTCTTTCAGAAGGCTCAGTCTTGA
The DNA here is from genome assembly GCA_011037825.1 of Carya cathayensis. NCBI lineage: Eukaryota > Viridiplantae > Streptophyta > Magnoliopsida > Fagales > Juglandaceae > Carya > Carya cathayensis. Next base: position 470,275 of record QGSO01000428.1, read on the forward strand.
TTGGTTCCGCTTGCATGACAGTTTGAAGTATTCATCACCCATACAAACAGGTGATGCAGCATTCTCAGATGTCTTACAGTTAACTGGGATAGGCGTAGTACATGCTGAAGCAGATGGTTTACATTTGTCTCTTGGTGATTCTTCCAACCTAGCATTTGGCTTTCCAGTACATGGGGGGCAACTTGCATCAGTATTTCTGTCATAGCGCTTATCGGCCTTTGCCCCAATTAGATCTTTAGATGGAATCTTATCATCCATATCACCAGACTTACCATAGACAGAGGCATTGCCTGATCGTGTTTTCCTCTTCATGTTTGAATTAAAAGGGCTTTTAGCATCACCCCTTGACTTTTTACACTTGGATACAGATTTCCCGATGTATTTTGGCTGAGCAGATGGTTGAAGTGCACCATCTACGTTATCATGTCCATTTTCCTGACCTGACAAATTTCGATGAGATCGTCTCCTGGGATGGCTCAATGCATCAATTTTAGAATCATTGTTATTAGCTATCAACTTTGGAGCCAATTGCTCATGTTGACTTGTTTTTGTGCTGTTAATTTCCCCAGATTTATTAAAACCCGTCATAGAAGATTTGTCCTTCAACACTTTAGAAGGCAGGATGGCTATACTACTATTGCTTTTCTCTACTAGGGTACATACCTCCATCAGAGAGTTCATCTCTTCCCTATGGTCACTGGATACATTCTCAGCCTTTTTCAATTGATTTACACTCAATGACTGTCTAGTTCGATGAGCAACAGGTGTATAAGTAACAGGGAAACTAACTCCATTGGCTGTATGAAACTCTTCAGCAATCGAGTTTCTCCTTGATTTTGTTCTGCCTAGTTCAGTTCCACTCTGCTTCCTGACATTATCAAAATGTTTCTCCAACGAAATTGACAATTCTTTACTTAATTTGGCACTCATGCTCTTAGATTTCTTTTGTGAAGCAACCCCTACATCAGAAAGGCTTACCCTCTTACGACAAGAGGTTTTCTTTGAATGAATTACACCATCTGTTCCTACAAGAGAACCTCTGCAAGGATCCTTTGCATCTTTCTCATTGCCTTGATGGGCATCATTAGCATCATGGTTAGCAATGCCCCCGATGGCCTCACCATGGAACAAGGTTTCCATAGCTTCAGCAGCCATTTGTGTATCAAAAGCTGCATCTAACATTTCTGGCACACCTGTCTTGGTGAAATTAGTATCCGTCTGTTCTCCACAGGGATTGTCATTAGACCGTTCGTCCAACTCACTAACAAGATTTTTTTTCAACTTCATTTCTTGCACTGTATTTTCATTCACTTTTGGTCTCTGGGACATTAATTTAGAATCCGAATGAGCTAAACTCATTCTTTTATCATTGAAATCTAAATGTTCTTCATGGCCTCTATAATCATCTAGTTGGCTTCCTTTAGGCTTCCGGGGTTGGTTAAAAGATCTTCTCCCCTTGCCTCCAGTATCAAAGAATTTTTCTTTCATTCTGCAGAAGATATCTCCCCCACCTTCATCCTCACGGCTATCATCCCAGTCAAAAATCCCTGCTTCTCCAAGCATGTTTCTATCATTGGCTTTCTTGGCAAAACTTTGTGGTCCCCTTGCAATTGGGACAGAATTTGATTTTCCCTTAGTTTTCTTTCTACGGTCAGCTTGTTCAAAGTCCCTGAAATTGTCTTTCAGGAACCTGTCCACAAAATCCAGTGCATTGGCCTGCAAAAACTCTGCAGGTTCTTGAGAGTCCACATAACTTAATCCTGCCAATCCATCATCACAAGAAGGCAGCTGAGGTTCTCGTTCAACATCATTGCTGTTATGAGGAAATCCTCTGTAATCATCATGTGAATCCTCAGTGAAAAGTTTTCTAGCAGTTCTACTACCAACCCTACACATCTTTTCATCATTTAATCCCTTTATTTTTCTGTAGCATTGTCCAACATCATGCTCCTGAGCTACTTCTTCCCCAACTTCCCAAGACCGATTCTTACTTGTGACATAAAAGGATTCCTTGTTGATTCCCTCTAAAGCCGTGTGAATTTCCAGAGCAGATGCCCGAAATGATGCTACACGAACTGAAGTAAACCCCGACCGTAGAGGTCCTGAAAGAAGTAGGGAAATGAATGAGAAACCAAACACTGGATTGACACTGCAGCTCTAATCAGATATCTATTTATCAGATCAAATAGTACATATTCCAAACTTCCCTAAAGTGGCATGAGAAGACACACCATCTACAATTGTTGGCATAAGAAACGATAAAAGGGTAGATTCCAGCATTGAAAAATCAAGTTGTTTCGAGTTTGAAAAAAGGAAGCATAGTAGTCTTAATAAATCAGCATTCATCTTCAGATAACCAGTTGAAATGACAACAATAGTAAATAAAAGTTAAAAGTAACATGAAGACCAGCAGTACATAAAACATGACAAGCAAACAACAGTAAACTAATCCGACAACCAAAAAAATAAAACTCAGAAGCACAATTATTGTTATTGATGGCATAATGCCGATTTCTTTTGCAGAAATGCATAGCTTGATTACTTGTGAAACAAAAAGGAAATTAACATATGCATAAAAGATGATCATGATATTCCACTTATCCAAAAAAAGAGAGAAGATAATGACAAAATGATTAATGAGATTTGAAACAAAATTTCTTCCAAATTTGATAATCTTAAGGCATCAAATTCTGAGACATTGAAAGCAGCAAGTAACACATGATTAACGAACAGCAAAAACTGGCAATCCATTCGGATGTGATGACATCACCTGAAACAATCAATCTTGCCAGCGTTTATTTAAGGTAGCAAAAACTGCTCTTTCTAGTAGCCTTGAATAAATATGAAAGTTTTTTAATATGCAGTGCAGTTTGCAGAAAAAAATACATACCAGCTTTTGGTCTGTGGCTGCCTTCAACCACATGTGTTGCAGTTGGAAGATGCGTTTCTGATACACAATGAAACACAAATGTTTTTTTTATGTCAAAACAAAAGACAAATATTAATTTTCAAGTCTAGTAATAACTACATCACACAATTTGGAAGAGGCAAAGGAAAGTTTTACTTGAACTGCAGTGCTTTTGCACATTAATATGATGATGAAAACACACACACATGCAAAATATATAATCATACCAAAACTTTACTTGATGAATATCATATAATCCTATAATCATACAAAAAGTGATCTTCAGGAAAATTATCAAAAGAAGGTATTCCAAAAATTGACTTGGAACCAGTCAAACGCTCACCGATACTTGTCAAATTTTCTAGTGATGACTCACCTGTACCATGGTCTTTATATGGTAAAGGATCAAGTCGCTCCATGAATCCCTCATTACTATTATCGTGAAGAGAAAGGTAAATCTTCTCGCTGTCCACTGACTGACCATTGCAGCTTCTTACTGATTCATCATCAGACTGCTCTTCATCGTCACCAAAAACTTCAGTTTCTTCTGTTCCTTCACCTTCAATATCACTCGCAACTTGAGTGTCAAAATCATCTAATATCTGGGTGCCCATATCTTCAATACAATCTGGATCATCCAACACTTGGGTTTCTCCACCAATATTCAATACTTGGGTTTCCCCCGCTAGATTCACTTCTTGGGTTTCAAATGCATCTTCAATGGGAACAGTATCATCAAAAGGCAAAGTGCTTTGGAGATATTTTAACTCATCAGCATCCTCAGCTTCGAGTTTTTCATCTACTTTTCCATACAAAAAGGTTATCACTAACAATGTTTTCCTTCCTAATTACAAATAATGAAGTTTTCATATTTATAAACACTGGAATAGAGGAAAAAAAAAAGACCAGGACAGGATATAATACCTCAAAAGTAATCATATCATAGTATAGATATGAAAAATCGAGTCTTTGAAAACTTTATAGGCATTGAGTCATTATAAGAAGACTAAGAAAAGTACTAAAGGAACACCGTATGTAGGTAACTTGGAAAAACAATCATCAGTAAAAAAAGGAAACCATTGCCGTGTCACCTTGGTATTATTTTCTCTGATTAATCATAACCGGCTTGAAAATTTTCATAATAACAACTGTAGTCTGATAAGCCAAATGCTTTCCTAGATTATTCTTTCATATAATTTGATAAAATATTTAATTTTAACTCTTTATAAAAATCACCCCAACACAAGTAACAGAAATAGAGATTAAAAACCAGTACCAGAAAATGAAGCAGGTGAAAATTGGCTGTCAAGGACCTGGGTCTGGATATCGGGAGTATTGACATTTGGCTCCGTCTTGATTGGTTTAATTTCACCATCATTCTTCCCAAGCGAAACCATTTCTGAATCATTTAATTCACCTGAAAGAAAAAAAAAAAGCCAAATCTTGTTAAAACCCAAACAAAGAAGTTTTTACGTTTTCCATAGTACGCCGTAATGTCGATAATAAAAAATTAGAGTTGAAAAAACACTAAGTTCGGGAGTTAGTGAAGATCATCGAGAACAAGGGAGATCAACGGAAAAAAGGAGAGTGAAGATCGAATGGAAAAACATACTCGAGAGAGAGAGAGTTGCTAGGGTTTAGAAGTGGAGGGAAAGCAAGGGGAGTGTTTTGGAGGGAAAATGGAATCCTTTTGTGCTCAGATTTCTGAGGGAATTGGTAATGACCCCTAAATTCCAGTAGGATTTATAATACATGTAGGAATATAACAGCAAAGTGGGCATTTGGTCTAGTGGTATGATTCTCGCTTTGGGTGCGAGAGGTCCCGAGTTCGATTCTCGGAATGCCCCTTTTTCTTTTTATTTTAACTGATTAGTTGTCCCTTTTCATTGAAAGAAACAAGATATTTGTTAGCTTTAGTTTAAAACCTTTGATCGATTTTCTTAAAAGTTTTTTTAAGCCTAACTGACTTTGTATTCATTTGAAAAACATTGAAGAATTAAATTATTAGCTATTAGTTAAAAAAACCTTTGAAGAGATGATGTCAAAAAAAAAATGCAAGAAAAAGAGATGAGTTTGGGGGCATTCCGAGAATTGAACTCGGGACCTCTCGCACCCTAAGCGAGAATCATACCACTAGACCAAATGCCCATTTGGTTACAAAGAAGGAATATATATTATTTAAGGATTTCTTGCTATGCACTTGCTAATAGGATCCAGAATGAAGAGAAAAACACTAAAATGGAACACAAACTCCGATTGTTTATTAAAATTGCCAGCATGTGTTTTTTTAGATCATACCCATAAGTTCATTCTCATTCAAAACCCATTTGAAGGTAAAGGAGAGGCCAGTCTTTGGGTAGGATGCTTACTCTGGCATTTGCCCAATCGAATGCATTGTTCGACAGATGTACTTACTACAGCAGTGCGTGGATTACGATCGCAGAAGGCTTGGATCTTGCTGCTTCAATTTAAAGAGCAGTAATGAACTGGCATTACCACAAGATCGAGTTCCCAGAAGACCCTCAGACTGGCATCTCTTCTATATCCAGAAATGCCAGAAAATAGAATAAGCTTTCATGGGCAATTTCGTTGCATTCAATCAGATCCTACCTGCTATTATAGTCTCAGGGTGAGAATGGAGCAATCCCACTCTAGTCCTTTCAACTTTTCTAATTAATTCCACTTGAGAAATGAGGACTTGGTTATTGAATTCGAAGTTTCAATAATGATAGGCAAATCCTAATCGGATCAGGTTCAGGAGAGCAAGTTGCCATGGGAGACAAGGAAGTCCCACACCACCAGAGGCGTTTGCGTTTTAACAGTTTTTTTTTTTTTTTTTGGGTGAGAGCTCAAATCTATACATTCTTTTTTCCTGAGCCAAAACTTAAAATGAGCAAAGACAACGCAAAAGGTGTCTTTCTGAGTCAAATCAATCCACTCCGTGTTGCAAACATGCTAGCTCGTTGATTAAGTTGTTAGGATGGTGTTCAAAAGCAGCAAGAACATAAATATGACTACTGAGATTGCTGGCCTGGCGCTTTCATATATTTGCAGACTCACATTTACCAGAAGGACTGACTACAGCTTATGGAAAATTCCAAAATACGGTCATTTTTCATTGAACCTTTGATAACCAGAACTCCTTATTTAGAGGAGAACAGAGTTCATTTGCGAAAACACCTTGAGATTCCTCAGGAAAGTTTATGCCATGTCTCCTTGTCATCAATATTTTTGTCAAACCTAATGACTTCCAAAAACGAATGTAACATTATGCTGGACAGCCAGATGGCTTGGAGGACAACCAGAAACATCTTAAGACCAAAGCACACAAGGCATTTACCACAGAGAAGCTGTCGATAAAAGTATAAATTTTAAGGAAAAACTGTGCTTGCAGACTCAATAGCTCAGTCATGAGACCAAGGTCAAGTATTCCCGATTGTTATTGGGGGGAAAAAACACTTTCCCAATGGAATTTCCGTGTCTATTCTAACAGAGCTTATGCTCCCACATCGAATTCCCCCATATCTAGTTTCCGGCAATAGATAATCTGTATGAGTGTGCTACTGTTAGGCTGACCATTCAACTTAGTGAGCAAGAGTAGCACAATGAGCTTAGTGCTAATGCATCAGCCTGTCCGAGAGATTTTACTGAAAGCAGATGGACAAGAAGTGTAGGAAGATCACAATGCATAATAAACCAATGTCGATTATTTGTGAGAAGTACATGTCTGAAATCCAATTCTACAGACCAATAATATGCAGCTTTTATATTGGAATTATAATAATACAGAATAAATGTACAGTATAAATTATTCTTAAAGAAGGTCATAGCACACATTTTATGATGCTTGAAGGCACACTAACCCATCTAACTGGCATGCAACAAAGCAATGCAGAAAATCCTAGTTAACCAAGTTAAAGGAGAAAGCAAGCCGCACGCATGAATATCCTTGAAACATTTAACAGGCCAACATGAAGCAAAGAATCCAAGAAGAAAATGTTAAAAATGAGCAACATATGAAAATAGAATCAGCCACGTAAGAAGTAGACACACAAACCTCTAGTAATTGGCCATAACTTTTCTAAATAGCTCCTTTGGTGCTGCAAGTGAACAATTAAACAAGATGCCAAAAAAGGGAAAATCAACTAATGGCTATAAGGTAGAGACAGAAGGAAAAATTCAGGCTGAATATTTGCATTCAACTTACCGGGCAACCCAGTGAACCTCTCAAACTGCTCATATGCCTGTCCTATGAACATCTCCAACCCTGTAACAATATTGGCTCCAGATTCTTCTGCTTCCCTCAAAAGTCTAGTCATTTTGGGGGTGTAAACAGCATCAAAAACTAATGAGTATGATCTCAGAGCATGCTGCAAAGACAGAAACCCAATTATTCTCTAGCTTCTGAATGCAATTACAAATTTATAGCATACAAAGCTTGGAATCTTTCTGCCAAGTCCTAATGAACTTCTCAGATACAAAATGATATAGCATGGTGCAACTTGGTCTGGTGTATCCCACGGAATAAATCAACTCAATTTCCCTTGATCAGATTTAGTTTGTTCATGAGGACATTTCAGATTGTTTCAGGCAGCTTTGGCTGCCATTAAACTAGTGTGGTCTTTCTTCTTTTCTTTTCTCCACTAACTAGTTTGTGAGCAGGTTACTTTCAGTTTCAATGCTACTGTTATACCTCAAAACTTCAGGACTGAACAGACCCAAGACAATCCAAATCTTTACAAGAATTGAATTTATGAATTTAGTTACAAATAGTTGACATGCTGGTTTCAAAGTAGGAAAATGAGAACCAGATAACTAGAGAATAGTCAGGGCCTTGAACATTGAGAACATAATTAGCCAACTTCTGAGCCAGTGCATCAGATAAAACACCCTCAGCATATATCCTTACCCTAATTATGGCCATAAACTCACTCCAAAAAAAATTCATGACCTTAAACTGATTGGTGCTTTGCCTCCGTACAGTTATATGAGGAGCCTGGTCGATAATATGGGCATTTTTAGAATTCCCAAAAAGAAGATTTGAAAAAACAACCCCACCTGAATTCAAACCCAAAGTTTAACCTCATGTCGGTGGATTTTTTTTCTTTAAATTATTATAGCAGGGAATGTATATATTATTGAACAATATTGCTGGCAATCCATCCCTTCTTCCAAAAACAAGGATGTTATCAATTAATATGTACAAAGTAATTTACTTATAAAAAATATGTATAAAGTAATTCAAGCATTCATCATTATCTTTTTTCTCTTTCTTTTTTGTAAATATTCAAAATAACCCCAAACCACCAAGCATCAAAATTTATTATTTTCGTTTCTCTACACCATAGTTCAATTCTAAATTCAAATTGAAACAAGCGGCCCCAGTCAGTTGCTGGTTGCAAAACAAAAGTGACCCAAACTGGGTTTGACCAATGAATACGATCTTGTGCACAAAACTCCTGAAGGGTCAGGTACACCATCCCTTTTATGGTCTTCATCTCCACATGACCAAACAGATGCAGTTCTTCAGGTGAAAGGAACAGGACATGTTACAGTTACAATATAACCACAACTGCATTCTTCTAATGAAATAGTAGATATTCTTAATATCTTTTGATAGGGTTATCAAGACAAAATCAGCATAAAAAATCTTATTCAAGGAATGGATGATCATGCATAACAGAAACAGCATGGCAGAGAGGCAGACCTTAGGAATGGGCGTTTCATCAACTTTTGGTTGCATTCCAATGGATGTTGAGTTTGCAAGAATCATACCATCCTCCGGGTGGAAATTATCTAGATCGGCAAGAGATAAAGCATCTCCGCCAATGGTATCAGCAAGTTCTCTAGCTCGATCTTGAAGTCAAATAAATGGATAAATCAAAAATCACCATTGAAATCATTACACACCTCAGCAATGTTATTCTGGAGGTTGGGAGGAAAGGGTCATGTTGCTAACATGTTATTAATCAGAAGCACAGAAGTATAATGGCTTGCAGGCATACTTGCCGTTTAGCATGCATTTAGGATGCCAGGGCCATAGAACGGAAGGAACATTTTAAAGCACAAGAACAAGTTAATGAAAAATTATTGTACTGCAATAAAGCATTTCTGGTATGCATTTCCTTTTTTCATTTTTTCTGCTACAAAAAAAGTTCCAATCATGATAGTAAAATTTCCTTCCACAATGTCATCTTCAAACTTCTTTTGTTGTTTTATCAAGGAAAAACAATGCTGTTAAATTCCTCAGTTATGTTTGAAGGCAAACCATGGTGAAAACAAGGTTAATATAGAGCCATGAATATGACACTAAGCACTTAAAAAACCAATCTAAAGCTAGACCTTACCATAAGTGCGATTGGCAATCACAACCCTGGCTCCCTTTTCTTTTGCCCCATAAGCAAGCGCCTTGCCAGCACCTCCAGCACCAATGACCACAAACAGCTTACCAGCTAAGGGTGAATCAGCAGTATTGCTACCATTATGAGAACCTAAAATGAAAAGCACAGCATCCAGAGCACCTTGAAGTTAAACCAGAGGAGGAGACAGAAGAGGAACTTATGTGACTCTGAATATACACATATTTGTTTGCACAAAAAACAAGATAGATACCTCGCAGTCCATCTTCAATAGCAGAAATTGCACCAACATAATCAGTATTGTAACCAACTAACTTCCCATCGGTGGGTCTCCTTATAATGCAATTCACAGCTCCTATTGACTGTCAAATGTACTTAAGATGTGAACAACGCATGTACTATTGCTTAAAGAAAACAACAGATAAAGCTAAGGCATCCACAAATGCTCTATTAAATTCAGTGCCGCCAGAGATTGTAGGCTTGGAAGTCGGACAAGCCCTGCAGGATGAATATTTTAATACCTTTGCAATTGGATCGACCTCATCACAGCACTTTAGAGCGGCCTCCTTGTGAGGAATTGTACAACTGTGTTTAGAAAGAAGCTACATTATCTCATGCTTCAAGTATAGAATCACAATTTATTCTAAGTATTCAGGCAGATTCATGTACGGATTTTCCAGTATATACAAACAAGAGTAATGCTACATACAATCACTTTTGCATACTCTCTGCGCACTCCACTGATGTGATTGGCTGCATCAAATTTTTTTTAATACACAACCAATCACATCAATTGAGTGCACAAAAGAGTACGTAAAAGTGACTGCACATAGAATTTTTGTAAAAATAAAACCATTGGATAAACTTTTAACCACAACAATCATACAAAATCCCTGTCACTCTAAAATGCAAACCAACCCTCCCAAAACTCGTGGCCACCAGAATCTCCAAATATTGTGATCTTGAGGAATGCAGACCAATAACACGTCATACTTAAAATGCAATAAGATGCTATAGATCAACTCAAAGACTACTTAAAGAGGAATGAACCTAAATCCAGCAAAATCTGTGGATGAGTAGGTTTGAAGAAAATTTGCAATGTCATCCACCAAGAGAGGAATATAAACTCCATTGAAACAAACTGACTTGAATGCTTCATTGTATAAAATAGGTGATTTGCTGTGGTGAAAAGGCTTCCCAATTATGCCAAACACTTTTGTATCTGGCCCTATCCGTCTGAGGTTGTATAGATGTAAAAGATCCTTCATTGTTGGTTGACCAGGGGCAGAAACTATTCCCAACTCAATGGTACCAAACGTGAGATACCCACCAAATTTTGGGCATAGTATCCGCGACATAAAACCTCTCTCACCCATAACAATTCCTATAATTGGAACCTGAAAATTCCATAATTAAATAAATCAAAAGAGCTTTAAATATGTGAAGAATCTAGGAAGAGAAAATGTTAAGAAGTTCGGCCATTTCCAGTCAAAACAAGTAGCATATGATCAGTTCAATAGAAAGAGAGAAAAAGGTCAGAAGGGGATAATTAGCTTCAATGGTTATGCTAGTCATACTGACAAACGAATTACTTCCGGAGTAGGATGGAACAAGCCTCATAATATGAATAGAGATTTCTCTAATAACCAGGTCAACCATAATAAGAGCCATTGAGTCATTTATTGTAAACTTGTTGTAGGCTTAGACTGAAACTCTTGTCCTGGTTGGGTAGAGATCAGAGATGCACAGATCACAATCTTTTGTTACAGTTTGTGAATCATACATCCCTTGTGTTTGGACCAGCCGCTAAATAAAAAACCCAAGAATAGCGGAACTAAAACAATGGAAATATGCATGGGGAGCTTGCCTTAGACCACAGATTTCCCTGTTAGTTTACGAACATGTGTAGACACAAGGAATAAACAAAACCAGGTGGCTGAGATCTAAAAAGGGTTTTGTACAGGATACATATTAGTTTTTTAGTTAAGGAAAGATAGTGGGACCTTTTATAGTGAGCCAAAAAAATCCAAATGAAAATGGAAAAAAATTATGGACTAAGGTTATCGTTTAAAAAGTACTGCCATAATATATATGCTACTCACTTGACAATGCACAGTTAATTGGAAAATGCGTGCCACATCAGCAATCTCCAATGCCGTTGTTGCAATCTTCACTATGTCAGCACCAGTTGCTTGTATTCTAGCCACAAGGTTGCCAAGATCCTCTGCAGATGGAGTGTCTTGATAATTGTGAGAAGATACAATGACTTTGAAATTTTCAGGCTTCCTTCCATAAATGGAATCATTGAACTCACAGGCAACCTTCAAAAAGAAATAACAAAAGTGAAGATTATTTAAATTTTATAATCCTAGTAGAAATTCCAAAATGAAAGTAAGATAGAGGAACTCTAATATTAAATATTTCATAAATAGCCCTGGTCATAGGTACCTGTTTGCAACAGAGCATCATGAGAAATTATCTGACAAGTTTATTGATAATTTGGTTCCTTACTTTGAGTTCATAATATAACATCCAGTACTCAGCATAAGTTTCTCACAAAAAATATACTAGTAGGAGTTCAAAAGCAAGACAATATCAGCTGAACCATTCAAACTTTTTGTTCAAGATCAAAAGTTAACATGTCACCCTCATTTAGAACTCCCTAACCTTACACAATTTTTTCTTTTTGTCACTGAGCAATCAATCAAACGAAGGGTGCAAAATCTGTTATGAAAAGTACATTCTGTATTTAAAGAAAAAGTAATAAGAACTTAAGAAACAGACCAGTGTAGAACAGTCAAATATGACAGAAGTGCAATGAAGTTTGCAGTACATAATGTAATGAAGCTCATCATACAAATTTTCATCAGAATAGAATGCAGACAGATTACTTTGGAAGCAAAAAACTCATAAACATTAAAATGAAGGTAAAAAGTTCAAAGAAATCTTCAAGAAGTATCATGCTTGGGTTCTATGCAAACCATCTCAAGCCTTCAACCACTGAAGTTTTCCACACACAGCATAAAACCTTTGAATTCTGTTTTAACCATAATAAATATTAGCTTAAATCACATACGCTAACTCCTTGCTAAAATAATCACACCACCATTTCAATTGTTTTGATTTGCATTTCAATGGGGAAGCAACCTGGAGCTCAACATCAATGTAATCAGCTCCAAACTCCATGGCTAATCGAAGGGCATCCAATCGCTTCTTTTCATCACCATCATACTGACCACCTTCCCATTTTGGTCTAGAAAAATACATAAAATCAGAAAGGTCTATGCTGGAGACCGTTAAGGTTACGTAACAAGATCAAATTAATTGTCTCCGGATCATGCACAATCATTCCAACAAAACGAAACCGATATTCTTAAAGAAAAATTGCATATCTCAGACTATCTAGACTAAGTTTATATTGTATGGATTTTGACATGCAAAAATAATGCATAAAGAGATCAATCTTAAAAGAATTCCCAGTCATAAACCTGTAAGTGAATAGAGTGGGCAACGGAGACGCTTTAATAATAGTTTTGAGATCATCAGAAGGATTGAATCTCTTCAAACTATCCAATCGGATCTCTACAAGGTCAGCACCACCTTGTTTCGCCTTGTTCATATTAATCGCCATCTTATCCACCGATTCCGCCATTATAGGAGCACAGACTAGAGTTGGATTATTCCTCCCTCCACTTCCCATTTGCAGGGCAGCAGAAGAAGCAAGCTGAAATTAAATTAAATATAAAAGACCAAAAGAAATTGATGAAAAATTCAGACATCAATATTAAATCGTTTTTATAAGCACGTTGAAGATCATTTTGGTTGCCGGGAATCGAGGGAAAGCAAAAATGCCCTCTTAAATATGAAAAGAAGTAACAAACAGGGGAAAGACTATCCAACCAATTAATTAATCTTAATAAACCAGCATTCAAAATTCAGCTCATTGTTCAGTCGCAAAGAAAAAAGTGAAAAACTTGGAACCTCGCAAAAACCAAACAGGAAAGGAAACAAAAGGCGAATAAACGAATCCGAAAAAAATTATATAGTAATAAAAGAATCAGTTTAGCTGCTCAGAAAAATTTGCAATTGGAAATGAAAATATACAGTGTAGTGACACGCCGGAAATGGACTGAGTTGAGAATTCGGATTTGTTTTTTTCCGGTGCGTTTTCTTAGCAGCCAAACGGGAAAGGAAAAGAAAATACGGAGTGAACAAATAGAGGAGGAGGAGTTACAGTAAGCGGTACCAGAACGTTGCTAGACTCCATCGTTTTCTCGAGTTTGACTGGCGCAAAATGCACAACACTCTTCGTTCGTTCGTGCGTTTTGGTTTGGTTTGGTGAGTGAATGTATGTTTTTATGTTGAGTGGAGGTTGGTGGGAAGTGGTTATCGGACCTTCTGTTTTGGTTTGCGTGTTAAGTTTCCTATGCATGAACTTGGGCTTTTGTATCGATTTGACTATCCATAGGACCCCACGCCGTACTGCAGTTTTGGATTTCATTCTTTTTCAAATCGGATTCAAATCATATCATACGAATCAATTGTCCAAAATTGTTTTTCAACAAACTTGTGTTAAAGTTAACAGATAATTCAAAAATTAAAAGAGAATACAAGTGGTGAGGCCAAGGAACCTGACAAAAATTTATAAAAATTACAATGCTTACAATAAAAAATAAAAATAAATAGACAATGGGACCAACAAATTGGATTTAGTCCCTTGTTTCTTAGCCAAGCCAAGGAAGAAACCTCTATAATAGTGGTTATAAAATCCAGCTGGTGGATTTGCTGAATGTGGTTGTGATCTATATCCATGAAAGAGGCATTGCAAATGTTTGTTTCGCAGTCATTGAGGAAGATCTCAACGTCTTTTCTCTTAGATTCTTTGTTAGGAAAAGCTAAAATATAGCAGAATAGTTAGAATCAAACGGTCTGGATTGCTGGTGGCGTATCGAAGAGACACATGACGGAGTAGATGTTTGAGCCATATGCACTGGCAGAGGCAAGGTAGAGGGTCCAATATTCGAAGGGTCTGGAGGTGAGGAGTCCAATTGTGTCGCGTGTGTGGTGGTCGGAGGCCGAAAAATACGGTGAAGTGTAAAAAAGTTGCACTTACCTAAATATTAGAGCCTCTTATAGAGGAATCCTATAATATTTATTCCTACTTTAATATTATCCAAAATATTTATATGAACAACAATAAACCTTATACAATCCACTTCATATGGCCCTCTTCCACTTTAGTGCCTCAAAATTGGATAGTAACTTTATGAGATCTTATATCTAGAATTGAACTCCAAAGTAATTCGAGCATGAAACTCAATAGTGACTGGTTTAAACATCCTGGCTTAGACAAGTAAATATTATGTGAGAAAATTTAACCATGCTTAAATCTCTTGTATTTACAACAAATTTTCACAGTTCGCATTTCCTAATCGGATTCATTTTTGGGTTACCGTCATCTAAAGTATGGATCGCATAGGGATTGAATTTCATAAAGATAATAACGATAATGATACTTGAGGATATAATAGACAGTTAAAGATCGACTTCTTCCTCTTATTATGGAATTAATAAAGGATTTTTTGCTTTTGTGAGATCCTTTTTTGTCGGTATACTTCGACAACCTAATTAGCACAGTTCACATGGGATGGGCAGGCAAACATCATTCAGAAATGAATTGGACCAACTTCAAGGCCATTTTAATGTTACTTGCATGCAAATCCAGACTCCAATTCCTTGCATCTGCCGAAATATAATTTTTAAATGCAGCGAAAACATGAAAATGTCCTGAAGAGTTTGGCCAGATTGCTTTATATATAACAATGCTCGATCAACAAATAACTGGAAAGCAGGTGATAACTTAGATAATGGGTAATAAAATTCTTAACTACATATCTTCTAATTAAGCCATTGTAGAATCAATTGATATCAGCAGGAAATGACAGCAAGAACTGTACAAGGAAATTCTACATTTATACTCCATCAGCTTTGGAAAATTTTGACTTATCCACTTCTTCTGAGCTATCGGCCGGAGCCTTCTCGGATGAGTTGAGATCCACTTCTTCTGAGCTATCGGCCAGAGCTTTCTTGGATGAGTTGAGAACCACTTCTTCTGAGCTATCGGCTGGAGCCTTCTCGGATGAGTCCTCAACTTTTTCACTTTCTGCAGGTGATGAACACACAGGCAAATCCACGTTCGCTGAAACATTGTCTGGCACAGTTTTATGAACCGGCGAAGCATCCATTTCATCAACTGTGTCAGTTACTACTAAGCTGCCAATTGGACCCTTCTCAGACAAGCCCTCGTTATTTTCACCCTCTGCTGCTGCGATACTTCGAGGCAGACCCAAATCTTTTGAAACATTTTCTGGCACGGTTTTATTGACTGGTGAAGCATCCATTTCATCAACCGTATCAGGTTTAGAATCATTTGTTTCCTCGGTTGCTGCTAAACTGCCAATTGGACCCTTCTCAGACAAGCCCTCGTTATTTTCACCCTCTGCTGCTGTGATACTTTGAGGCAGACCCAAATTTTTTGAAACATTTTCTGGCACGGTTGTATCAACCGGCGAAGCATCCATTTCATCAACTGTATCAGGTTTAGAATCATTTGTTTCCTCGGTTGCTACTAAGCTGCCAATTGGACCCTTCTCAGACAAGCCCTCGTTAATTTCACTCTCTGCTGCTGCGATACTTTGAGTGAGATCCAAAATTTTTGGAACATTTTCGGGCACGGTTGTATCAACTGGCGAAGCATCCATTTCCCCAACCGTATCAGGTTTAGAATCATTTTTTTCCTCAGTTGCTACTAAGCTGCCAATTGGACCCTTCTCAGATAAGCCCTCGTTAATTTCACCCTCTGCTGCTGAGATACTTTGAGGCAGATCCAAATTTCTTGAAACATTTTCGGGCACAAGCCTACAGACCACAGCTTCAGACACTTTTGATTCCTCCACTCCCACTGAGCGGGAAAATGGAGCTGTTTCTGAGTTCTCAACATTTTCTTTCTCAGGCACCTTGGAAGATGAAAGCAGATGAATGTCTTCTGACATATTTTCCCTTTGCATAATCCCACAAACCTGAGCTTCAGATCCGTTTGTTTCCTCCTGTGACACCGAGCTGGCAACTGGAGCCATATCAGAGCAGTCCTCAACCTTTTCTTCCTCAATCACTTTGGAAAATGAAGCCAGATTATTGTCTTCAGAGATATTTTCACCATGCACAATCCCAGGAACCTGAGATACATTCATCCGATCATTTGATTCCTCCACTGCCACCAAGCTGCCAACTGGACCCTTCTCAGGTAAGCCCTCAATATTTCCAACTTCTGTTGTAGAGGGACTATGAGGCAGATCCATGTTTTCTGAAGCTTTTCCTGGCACAATGCCACAAACTTGAGAAACCGTAATTTGATCATCCATTTCGGCTTTTGATTCCTCCAGGGCTGCTGAACTACCAATTGAACACATATTGGAGTCCTCAACCTTTTTCTCCTCCAGGGCTGCTGAGCTACTAACTGAACACATATTGGAGTCCTCAACCTTTTTCTCCTCCGCCATGGATGATGAAGGCAGATCAATGTTTTCTGATATATTTTCTTGTGGCAAAGTCCCACAAACCTGACACGTACATATTAGTCACTAGTCAGCACAAATCAGTGAGTGACAAAAAGGACCCGAGCCTCGGCTCAAGATGTGAGTGTAGTCATGGATGGGTGCAGTAACTAACAACAACAAATACCAAGACTATCACAGAGAAGAATCATTAAAAAAAATCACGTAAAAGCCACTTTTGAAGCTAGAATACTGTAAGGGATTTTATCATAAATGGACAATTGTAACTCAATAGATTCACTTGTAAATTTAAGAGAGAGCTCGTACAAAATAGAAATAGGGTGTTGATTGTTTCTCAAAAAGGAAAAACATTACCAAATGCATAAAAACTGGAAGTAATACATAGTAAAATTACTGTAAGCATGATTTTCACTCTCTAAAACGGTCTAGTCCTCCACTATGATAAAAGTTAATGCTTTTTGTGGTCTGAGTTGGATTCGATAGAATAACTTTAAGCCAGTAATTTAGACAGCCCTACTGGCTTTCAAGATCAAGGTTCGAAGTAGGGAAAATTTTTCAAGGATTTTTGGTTTTGATATATATATAAATATCCCGCAAAATCCCACAAACCTGAGATGCAATCTCAGCTTCAGGACAAAATGATTCTTCCAGGCTGCTAACTGGACCCTTCTCAGTCAAACCCTCAGTTTCCTCTTTCTCTGTTCTTAAAGAAGATGAAGGCAAATCCATGTTTTCTGACACAGTATTTTCTGGAACAATCAGACAAGCCTGTGATGCCTCCATTTGATTACCCATTTCAGATTCAGAACCATGAGTTTCCTCCAGTGGAACCGAGCTAGTAACTGGATCCTTGTCAAAGCTGATCTTTTTGTCCTCTTCCTCCAAGGAAACAGAAGGCAGAACCACATGTTCTGATATACTTGAAAGTAGAAGCCCACTGTGCTCAGAAACATCTATTTGTTGAGCCTCTTCAGCTTCCAACCCTTTTGATACATTCACTGCTTCTGAGCTGCCAACAGGACCCATCTCTAATAAACCATCAACATTTTCACTCTCGGTTGCTGATGGACATATAGGCAAATCCACACTTTCTAAGACGTTGCCTGCCACAAGTTCATGATCCAAAAAAGCATCTGTTTGATCATCCCTTTCAGGTTTAGAACCAATTGATTCCTCCATTGCCATTATGCTACCAACTGGACCCTTCTCAGATGAGCTCTCAAAATTTCTACCCTCTGTGGCTGAGGAACATTGAGGCAGATCCATGTCTTCTAAAATGCTCACCGGTTCAGTCCCACAAACCAGAGGAACATTCATTTGATCATCCATTGTAGGTTTAGATCGTTTCGAATCCTCCACAGCAAATGAGCTGCCAAGTGGACTCATATACGTGTCAACCTCCTTTCCCTCGGTCACCAATAATGATGAAGGCAGATCACTGTTTCCTGATATGTTTCTTTCTGGAAAAATCTCACAAACCTGAGATGTACATATTGATCACAACAAATCTATCAAGTGGCAAAAACATACTTGAGCCTTTGCTCGGGAGGCAAGTGAGTGGATCACGGATGAGATATTATTAATCTTTTATGTACAGTAAAGATATTGCAAGGCATATAATGTTTATTAAAATCAATGTTCTTTGCTCTATTTATTCATTTGCAAATTAAATATATTTGTTAGTAAATATGTACAAAGAGTAGCAATCATATTAGAGAAGATATTGAACTTTCTCTAACATACATACTTATGTATGTGTGGGCATAATTGTGTGTTGTCCGTGCATGCATGTGTGTTTTGGTGAGTGTGTGGGAGTATGCACACACACTATCACCTTGTCTTAAAAATCGAAGAAGAGTTTTGATAAATTTCTCTAATCGTAATGTCAATCCAGAAGTCCATTGGCTTTCAAAATCGACATATGATTAGACAGTTTTTTAAAGGGACTCAAAACTGTTATATTGCTAAATTTGGCAGTCACACTAACCTGAGATGCGTCAGTTGCATCACTCATCTCAGCTTCAGGACATTCTGAATCCTCCGGTAGTACTAAGGTGCTAATTGGATCCTGCTCAGACAAACCCTCAGTTAGGTCCACTTCCATATTGCAAATCCCAACACAGTCAGCCCCAGAACTTTGAATTTCTGGCGGCAACGGAACATCATTAGCATTAGCAGATGCAACCACTGAGTGCACAGTCTCCAACCTAACTTCCCCTTCATCTTCACCAACACCACATGGAACACCTGTTTGGCCCTTGTCAGAGGGAGTCTGATCTGATTTTGGAGTACCATAACATGATGCAGTGCCAACTGGTTCCTGAACATCTCCAGCATTAATATCTTTTTGGGGAAGTTCCAAGCCCTCTACAATAGCTTCACCAGAGCATTCAGTAGCTTTAGCTTCAACAGAAGGCAAGTTGAATTTATCAGAAACACTCACATTAAAATTATTAACGTCAGAATATTCTCGAATTAAAGGAAGTTGTGTGGAACCTTGAAGACTTTTAATGTCTAGAGAAGAAGATTTGGGAGACACTTTTGGAGAAGGGTCTACACTGTTTTCAAAATTACCCTTGGTTACACCAGAATGCTCCACCACACTGGAATGATCACCAATATCATCAGCTATTATGGGACTCATGGTACACTCAATGCTTCTGACATCACAAGGAGAAGATTCTTCAACAGCACTCTCAGTTTTGTTCCCAGAACCAATCTCAGTCTCAACCACATCAGCAGCCAATACTAGGTGTGAGTTATCTGGAGTTTCCAAAATAGGTGAGGTGCCTCTAAGATGATCACCAACATCATCAGATTTTCCTAAAACTCCAGGACCTTCGGGGCAGTTAATATCATCAGAAGATCTCAGAGGCACATGAACAAAAAGTTTTGTTTCATTTCCAGAACCACACTCAGCCATGTTAGGAGACTTCACCACGTCTGAATGATCTGGATTTGTTGGAACAGCTGAGGTAGTTCCAGGATTATCACTAGCATCATCGGTCCTCGTAGAAATCATGGGACATACTTGGCCACTAATATCAAGGAGAGATGAATTTGGGGACTTTTGTAAAGAAGACTCGGATTTATTTCCCAAATTATGATCAAATTCAATAGCAGGCTCCACTTCACCTGGCCTCACCAAAAATGAACCTACCTGGTCCCCAGAGACCCCTGTACTAAATCTAGCGAGATCACCATCCAGACAGGCAGGATCAACATCTTTCTGGCCAGAACTGAGAGGGTCTGTACATATCGTCTCCATTTTACTTGGCATGTTTGGCTTTTCATTAGAAAGCAGTTGGGTAGTTCCAGGATTATCATCTGCAACTTCAGTCTCTGTGGAAATTGTGGGATATACAATGCCACTAACAACATCAAGGTGAGATGACTTTGGAGACTCTTTTGCAGAAGACCCTGTTTTTTCAGTGGAATCATTATCAAAAGCAACAGGAGACTCCACCTCAACTGGACATATCGAAGATGAATACACCTGATCGCTAGAGGCCCCCGTGCTAAATCCAGGAAGATCACTATCCTGAGGTGTTCTTGGGCAAGCATCAACATTCTTTTGGCCAGCATTGAGAGGAGCCGCACAAATGCCCTCTGTTTTATTTGGCAAAGTTGAGTTTTCATTAGAAAGCTGTCCTGAATCTTCCACCTCACCAATGGAGCCAGAAGCATAATTGTTCTGAGGTTGGTCTCCATTGATCATGGGAACAAGGCTCTCACTCACAACAGAGGCCTTGTCATCTTCGACTTTCCCCTCAGCTTTAGTCTCCAATTGCTCTTCAACAAAAGCTGGAGGTGTTTTTTCCATGGTTGGCAAAGCTGAACATGCTTTATCCTCCGACCTCTCAATTTTGGTTACCTCCACTGAGGTTTTACTTGATACAGCTAATTTTGGGGGATCCCTCCCTTCACTTCCAAATGACTCGACAATTCGAGTTTTTGGAGAGCAAGTTCCTGAAAAAACCTCCTTCATCACACGAGCAACATCATTCACATTAGCAGTCTGAATTCGACCTAAAGCAGACGTCTTATCTGAAGTCCCAGAACCACTTTCAAGCTTTGCTGATGAGCTGGTTGGCTGCTTATTTTGGGTAGCATTGGCTGATCGCTCTTTTCTTTTTGGATCATGAACAGTTAAACCTCCAGGTGAATGCACTTCACATGCTGGAGCTTGAATAACAATACTTGGTTCCTGCACATCAGTTCCCTGCTTACCTCTCAGGGAAATGGCTTTGGTCCCCATCGAATCCCCAGATCTATTCTGTGATTGCAGACTTGATTTTTGATCCTGACCAAGCAAACCATCAGGAACAGCAGGTGCTGCTAGAGAATGTTTCTTTCCTCTGCGCCGGGTTGCCTCTACTCTGGCTGGAGTCTTACGACCTTGCCTTTTGATTTGCATAGGTTCAGAAGGGCAAGGAGGGATAGATTGAGAGGCTGGGGCAACATAAGCATAAGAAGCAGTTGACTCAGGATTAGGAGCAATCTTGGCAGCAACATTAGGCACTGTCACACTGAGGCCTTCCATGGAAGGAGGGCTAGAGAAGGAATCAGCTGGAAGAGCAAAAACTGGAGCTGCAGCATTCAAAGAAGACACCACCGGATGGCTTTTATCCTCTGAACCATGGCCTTTTATTGTCTCAACAACAGTATTACTTGATACAGTTACACTTGCAACAACCCCACCTGGGCTATTCGAAAGCTCACTAAGTTTCGGTTTTGACAAAACATTTTCAGACAAAACCTCAACTGCCACAGGTTGCTTCTCACACATACCAGTATTTTGAGTTTTCCCTGAGGCATTTCCTGCACAAATTTGACATCCTTCAGTTTCTCTAGCCAATAAGTCATCCTTCACTATATGTGATGTAACAATTTCATCAACTTTTAAAAATGCATAGTACTTACCTGGCAATCTGGCAGCATTTTCTTGCATTGTTGATGAACCTGTTATCTGCTTGGCTTGGGCAACATTATCCAGCTGTTCAATTAATTTTTTATCCTGACCAGAAACACCATCAGGTGGATGACATGTTTGCTCCTGGACAACAGTTGCCATTTCATGAGCATTATTCTCTTTCTTAATAAGCTCTGAATAACCAGATTTATCCTGTGAATGTGCATTTGGTTTTGAATCCTGACCAGCCAACACACCTGAAACTGCAGGTGAAACCATTGCTGGTTTCCTCCCCCTACGCCGAGGCACTCCACCTCCACTTGGAGTCTTTTGGCTTTGAGCTCTAATTTGCAAGGGTACAGAAGGACAAGGTGGGGTGGCTTGAGAAACCAAAGAAGCAGAAGGCAAAGGGGGGATTGCCTGAGAATTCAAAGCAATCCCCACATCAGAATGCTGATCAGTTCCAGTGGAACATGTTAAGGCAGCAGAACCAGGCAAAGAATCTGAAGTATGGTCAGATATATTTCCACTCATGGCAATGGCTTGACTCCCAGATGGATTTAGGGCTTGAATTTGTGATTGCTCATTTAGTCGTGGATCAGGACCAACTAAAGCATCAGGCACGGCAGGTGTTACCAGCCCTGGTTTCTTTCCCCTACGCCGGGGGGCTTCAACTCCACTTTGAGTTTTCCGACCTTGTCCTTTTACTTGAATGGATACAGAAGGGGAAGCAACAGTTGGTTCAGAGCCAGGAGTAACAGGAGGTAAAACAGTGGCAGGCTGAGAGCTTGGTGTAATCCCTACACCAATATGATGCATGGTTCCACTTGTACCCTCCCCTATAGTAGAACCAGGTAACATATCAGAACCTGATGTTGAATTTGTCATTTCGACAGGTCCAGGAGGTGCTAAAGGAGCCATGGCAGCTGGTGACTTATCCAATGTTGCTCTTTTCGGCCTTCCTCGGCCCCGTTTTGAAGGCAGTGTTACCTCTTTGCTCTGCTGCAAAATCAGAGGCTCCACTGATGGTGGTGGTGGGGGGGGCAGTGGGGTTGGAGCATGAGGTTCAAAGCTAACAACAGCCCCCACAGACCTACTAGAATTTGTTGCAAACTTTGTCTGCATCCCTTCTTCGTTTGGTTTGGGAGATTCAGGGGAGTCAACCTTACAAATCTTCTCAAATTCCTCTTCAGTCCATTGCTCTTCATAAGAACGCACCTACAAAAATACCAATTTCAGAAAAATGAAAATTCCCAATCCATTCAAAGGGAGTCAAGGGACACAATAGTCTATATATACATGTACTTATTAGCATATAGCAGGAAACTAAAGTAAGCACATGATCGAAAAACCTCTCTAGCCCGTTTGCCCCGTCCATAGTGTTGAGTATCAAGGCCTCCAAGATACCCACTCTTCCGCTTTACCCCAACGTTAGATACTACCCCAGCCTTCGGCACTTCATATATCTTCATTGCTTCACAAAATTCTTTCAAGTCGTCATCTGTAACAAGGCGAGCAGGCGGGAGGAGAGGTAAAGGATCAGAAGCATCCATCCCCTGTCCACATACCAATTTCTTCCATGTCGCCTGCAGAGATTTGAAGTTCTTGTAAGTCAATTCATTAAACAAGCAGCAATTCAATTATTCAAGGATATTTAAACAGCCAAAAATCAACAACCGAGACAGCCTTAGTACATATGCATGCATGCATACCATCTCTTGCTCCCGCCTTTGTTTGTCAACTGATTCAAATACATCAATCTCTGATTCACTGCCAACATAAGATAGTCATGAATTGTAGGCTTAACCCAAGTAATAATTTTATTGAAGAAATAGGCATAAGCCCAAGTAATAATTGTAGGCTATAAAGTTAAGATTTCAATAATGCAGGGAAGGGGGGTTCTCAGGAAGGGAAAACATAGTGACAATTTAAACAAAACCAAAATGTAAAGCTATTATAATCTCAAAAGCTGGAAAAGAAAGTCGGGGCATTATGCAAAAGCACAGTGATGGAGAACAATGACATAAATACAGCAAAACAGATTATTATTAAGTCCATCAAAATTTGAGTCCAATGCAATAATCCTTTCCAGTTGCAAAATTACCTAACCGTTTTGATGTGCTACAAATTTCTATAATGGAACATGGTGGCTTGTGACTTAACAGTGTATAAGCCGTAATACGGTAGATGGCCAAATACCCTGGGTTATGCCAAAATCAGTGGTAGATTTACTCACATGTTGGACTAAACTTCATGCTCTCAAGTGGCAGCAACGTGGAAGATGATTACTTTGTGCATTATGTGGTGCATTTGGTTAGAAAGGAATGAGAGGTGTTTTAATAATAGGGACGCAATGTTGAAGAACTCTGGAAATTTTCTGTGTTCCTTGTTTAGTTGGTTTTCAGCTATTGTACTTAATGGAGGGGCTGTCCATGAGTTTTTGTCCTCGTTTTTCTAGTATCAGATTGTATTAGGCGTTTCTTTTGTACACAGGCATCCTGTGTACATGGGCTTCGCCTATTGCTTTTGATGAATAAAACTTTTACTTAAAAAAAAAAAAGAAAAAAAAAAGTCAAAAGAATTGTTGATAGCGTTTGTTCCTTTTATTAGGTAACCGAATAATGGGAAATATGCACTCATCTATTCACATTAACTCCCTGACTTCTTGTTTTTAACCATGGTGGACATGTTCCACAATAATGCTAAGACACAAATAACGGCTTCTGCAGTCTCATAAATATCCTGGCATTTGAATTGAGTGCCGACAGAACTATTGCATAACTACAAATTAAGATAAACCTGCGGGCTATGATATCATTTAGGGCATCATCATCTAGTACGGGTGCAGCTTCCTCTTTCTTACACTCCCGCAGGAGGGACTCCAAGTACTCTCTCCGATCTTCAGCACTGTGATAAAGAATGTCATGGAAACTACAGAACTAGTTGGAAATATATGATGCAAATTTCAGCTAAATAAATATCCTAATTAACCTTGTATTATTGTCAAAGAAACCAGCTGTAATGCTTTGATTAGCAACTCCCAGTTTGTGCTCAGCTGCAGCTCTGACTTGTTCTTCAACAGTTTGGACCTTGTCACAAAAAATGTGATCTTTCAATACAAAAAAAATCTATTTGTAAGCCTCTTTATTGATAAACCCAAAACACTGCTGATGTGGCAGGCTTCCACATTAGCTATCATAAAAAATATTGGCGCTTTGACCTTTTTAAAATTGTAATAGGCCACACAGCAAGCAGTGTGTTTACACACTGGCTTGTATGTAGCAAAACTCTTCAATATAATTTAGGAAAAACATAACATATACTACAAGGAACTTGAAAAACCATGTATCTAAATATTGAATACTTTAGTTAATTTTAGTTCCACATTTATGTAGTCCAATTATCCAAAAACCAAATTGAAAAGGGAAATTATTAACACAGCAGAACAACTAGGAGAGGTGGAAAGGACCACAAACTAGAAGCCCAATTGTTAAGCAGAAAAACACCTTTTTTTAATCGGTAAATAAGATCTTATTCGTCATAAGAATAGGCAAGAGCCCAAGTACACGGGGACATATACACAAGCATCTGCTATTAATGATGTTCTATTGAAAACAGAAAAACAACTCTCTCACTGATGATTCTTCCCGGTGACTCTCACTAGTAAAACCAACTCATTCTCTAAGTCATTCTCCTTTGGTGTCGTTGGCTGGGAGTTTGTATTCACATATCAAGTTACCATCAAGTTGAAGGTATTCGATTATTTGGCAGGGGAAACAATTTTAGCATTGTGTATTAACGAGTAGACCATGGAGCGAATTCACTCGTTGCTAGAGCCTCAGAGGGGAAGCTAGCGTGTTTTGGTTACCATCAACCATGAATGCCCTTGCCCTAATACAAGAGAAGAGTCTATGAAGTCTGCTAGAGTAGGAGACAGAGTCTTTATTGCCTGAAGTTGTTCCAACAAATGGGGCAGGTATTTGGCTATCACATATTACGGAAGCAGTGGCTGGACTGGCTTCATCGCCATACCAGATGGAAGAGCTACAAGGGATGGAGAGAATTGGTGAGGCACCGAAAAAGGTAGCAGTCTTTTTCAACTTGTTCCTAGGCTCTATGTCAAGGTATTGAGTTGCCATGGAAGCTTCATGGTGGGTTGATGTGATACTCCATATTGACTGATAAGTGTAGGTGGCATACACCCAAATTGCTTGGAAATGAGAATTTCTTACTCTTTATAATGGTTATAATAGGGCTCCAATTGTACCATCAACTAGTCCTTTTGGAGTGTAGGCCCATATGTGGCTCGGGCCTCCCTTGGGGTGTTACAGTTGACACTTTCGGCAGCAGGGTCTCGAAAAGGGCTATGATAGCAACTCTATTCAGGGTGGCTGGACAATAGATGTATGCCAATGCTCTGCTGGGGCACATGATGGCAACAGTCATATGCCATGGCTGGGAAACATTTTTAGAAGATTTCCTAGACTTGACTCAAACCACTTTCCCATCCTACCAGACTGCAAGCATTTTTAGAAGGGTAAAAGGTACTTCAAGTCTGAAAAAAGTTGACTAAAATCTTAGGGGCTTTGTGGATATGGCAAAAGTGGTTGTTTCATACCATTTTCAAGGTACACAAAGTGATGTCCTGAACCACCAACTCAAAGCTTTAAAAGCCGAGATGAAAGTTTGGAAAGAGCAAGTGTTAGGTAATGTGGAGACAAAAGAAGCTTTTTCTAGATTAACTTAGTACTCTTGAAGCAATTGAAGAGGGAAGGGCATTAGAGGCTGATGAAAGCCCAAAGAATTCACTAGCAATAAGGAAGGGGGCTTGCCCTTCTAGAGGACATTTGTTAGACATGTGCCCTATGGTTGAGGGATAGTGACAGGGGTACAAAGTTCTTAAATGCTTGCCAATTAACATAGACAAACCAAATCCATAGGCATCTTGAGTGTGAATGGAATAGATCTAGCCAATCACCAAGAGATAGTAATCACATAGTACAGTTCTACAATAGATTAACCCCTAGGGGTTGACTCAAGTGGGCAAAGGCCTTGGTCTTGGTAGTATGGTCCCTTGGGTCTAAGGTTAAAATACTCTTAAGTGCAAACAATTTCTAGGCGCCATCGAACTGGAGGAACTTTCCTTTAATTTACCGATGTGCACTTGCCGAAACTCCTAGTTGAGGGCCAATGCACCCCTGGGATTAGTTGGGACTTTGCTCTCGGATAACTAGTGCCAATAAAAAAAAAAAAGTTCAAGAGATTGCACAAAAAACTAGAGACATAAGTTTTATGGCTTGGCTTCTTTTTTTACCTATCAAAAAGTTATATGGCTTGGCTTCCAAAGCATTGGGAGGCAAGGAGGCCAGTCCGTTGGAAAGGCCCTTTAAAAAAGTAAAGCTAGGGAGATAGGCAACTAAATGAATAGGGACAAAGCTCAAGGCCATATGGCTACTCCATGTCTATTTTCCAAGCTTGTCCAGCATTGGTGAAGAAAGACCTAACGAGGGTTTTTGTGATTTGAAGCAATCTCAGGTTTTAGGGTCGGTTTGGCTAAGGCCATGTTTGGGAAGTGAAATGACTTGAGAACATCTCATCTCATCTCAAGACTTAACATAATTTCCTTCCCAAACACCACTCAAATACAAAACATTTTTCAATTTCTCTAATCATTCTTAGTTTTACCCACCCTTGGGTTGCCCAAGAGGTAAGGCAAAATTGTGTGCATGAGCCCCATGTCACAGGTTCGATTCCCCCTAGGATCAAACTGCGATTTAAGTGGGAGGCCATGGCGGTGGGTTGTTGTGCTAGTCTCCCGAGGGGTTTAGATTCCATGGGTGAGTTCTAAGGGCTCTGCCCACGGGGTGGTTTTCCCGTCATCAAAAAAGAAAAATTCAAATCTACAACTTTTTCATTTAATCATTACAACTTTCACAAACTTCCAACCAAAACACAAAAACAATAAAACTTTTTCAAATTTCAAAACAAAAATTATATTAAAAAATTATATTAAAAAAATATAACTTTATAATATTTTTATTCAACTCTCTCTCATTTCCCAAAACCCAATAAAACATCTTAACTCAAACAATTTCACTATTATTCACAAACAATTTCACTACTATTTACAGAATTCTCATTTTATCTCATTACCCAAACATGCCTTGTTAAGAGTTACTATTAGTTGGTAATGTGGAGAAGTTGACAACATGGCCTATAGGCCTGCTAGGTGGGCTCCCATATTTAGCTTGCCCGACCCATCCATCCGCACCCGCATGGTACCAGGCTGCGAGCGGACCCTCATATTAAAATAAAGGGTAGGGAGCAAGTAGGGTACCCACCAGCCCGGATTTTCACCTACACCCACCTGATACCAGCATATAAAGAAGAAGGAAAAAAAAAAAAAACTAGTTCTCTCTTTCTACTCGCCCGCATTTTTTCAACCACCTCTCTCCCCTCTCTCTCTAACCCAACAAACTCTTATTCTTCTCTTTTGCTTCATCCCTTCCTCCTCTTCTTCTTCATCTCTTTCTCTTCTTTTTTTTTTTTTAATTCTCCAAGAACCACAACCACGCCATAGTCGTGGGTGGATCAGATGTTATTTTTTGCGTGTTCTTTGTATATTTCATTGGATCTATGTTTTTTATGAATATATGTATTGTGGTGGTATATGTGGATTGTAAGCTTGGATATGTTGATTTGGAGATCAATGTAGTTTGGCGGATTAACGAACAGTGAGCTTGAAAATCTGCTTGCACAGAAATCAAACGGGGCCACCCGCATATGCAATACTAGGCCAGGGCAACAGGGAAAAAAGGGGGGGCAGCACTCAGGCTAAGGGGGGAGACCTGGCTGCCTGCCCGAATAGGGCGAGTAGCAAAGTTGAATCAAGGCCTACAATTGGAGCTAACTTATAAGGCAAAGTTGATATAGGAGGCATTATGGAGACATTTGATTGGTAGGGTGGAAGAGACTGTATTTGTCTATGGGAGGTAGAGTGATCATGATAAAGACTACCCTTCAAATCTGCCCACGTACTTCATCCTTATTCCCCCTGATCGGAGGTGTTGCCAATCGCATTAAGAAGCTATAAAAGAATTCCTAATGAGGCAAAAAGGGGGGGGGGGGGGGGGGGGGGCAGCAATATTTCACATAATGAATTGGCCCAAAGTGTGCTGCCCAATCTCTGAAGGAAGATTGGCTATCAAAAGATTGGTTACAAACACTTTACCAAACATACTGATTTTATTCAAACGAGCTTTTAAACTGTTAAAGAGTACTTTTCAAGCTTTCATACTCGAAACAAAATGACCACCAAGTCATTTTACAATGCATTAGTCCCCTACGACAACAATGCTATTCATGGAAGACCATTTGGAGGAGCAACTCCTAGATAGTGACGTTCTTTGTTTGGACAATGACACTCAGAAAGATCAAGAAGAGGTTGGCAAAATGGAAAAGGATGTACATGCCAAAAGAGGGAAGAATCACATTAATCAAGAGCACCCTTTCTAGTCTTCCCACATATTTTTTATCTCTGTTTCCCTTGCCTACAGGTGTGGCTAATCGGATTGAGAAGATTTTTCGAGTATAACTTCCATTTGGTTAAGTGGAATAAGGTATGCTATCCAATTTCAAGTGGAGGGTTGGGGTTTTGAAATATGAGGATCTTTAATAAGCCACTTCTTGGGAAAGGCTATGGCATTACCATCAGAAAGGGGATTCTTTGTGGAGGGCTATTATTGAATCAAAGTATGGGAGCTCATGGGGTGGTGTTCTAATGACGTGGGGCACGCATGGCATAGGTTTGTGAAAGAATATTATAAATGGATGGGACTTGGGAGGTATTTGCTCATTTTATTAGCTTCACCATTGGAGCGGGATATAGGGTCAGATTTTGGCACGATAATTGGTTTGGTAATTCTGCCCTCAAGATTGTGTTTTCTTCTCTTTTTTGGATGGCTCTTGATCAGGAGGCATTGGTCTCGGATCTTTTGAACAGCTCTAGCGGATCCTCACATTGAAATGTTCATTTTCTTGGAGTTGCCCATGATAGGGAAATTGGAGTCATTTCTGAATTTTCAAGTTTATTGTATGCTTCAAACATTGGTAGTATTGAGGAGGATAGGATGCTTTGGATGAATACCGGGGATGGGAAGTTCATTGTGCGATCTTTGTACAAGGCTTTGTCATGTCAAAATCATATTTCATTTCCTTGGAAGCGCATTTGGAGAAGTAAGGTGCCACCTAAATTGCTCTCTCTGGTTGGATTGCATCTCTTGGGAAAATATTGACTATGGACAACTTGAGAAAGTGTGGACTCATTGTAATGGATTGGTGCTACATGTGTGAGTGGTGAATCTGTGGATCGTCTTTTACTTCACTGTAAGCTGGCAAGGATGTTTATGGGCTAAGATCTTTAATAGGACGGGACTTGCATGGGTGATGCCTACAAGAATGGTGGACTTGTTTACTTGTTGGAAACGGCTTCAGGCCAATTCCCAAATTGCTGATGTATGGAGAATTATTCCTTGTATGTCTCATGTGGTGTATTTAGCTTGAAAGGAATGAGTGGAGCTTTGAAGATAGTGAACGCTCCCTGGATGAGCTTAGGAAGTTCCTTTTTCCATACTTTATTTCTTTGGTCTTCTGCCAGTGTATTTAACAGAGCCAGCTTACATGACTTTTTTGTATCACTTTCTAGCTCCTAACTTGTAACTGGGTGTTCTCTGTTGTATGTTTCATGTGTACTTGAGCTATGCCTATTTACTTGTTTCCATAAAATTTTATTTTACTTTTTTTTTTTTTAAAAGAAAGGAAAAAAAAAACTAAGAGGAATGTTATGGCATGGGGACTCCATAGATCATCTCTTACTCCACTATTAAGTATCATCAACATTATTGCAAGCTGCTATTGATCTCTTTGGATTAAGGTGGGTAATGCCTAAAAAGGTAGTAGATCTATTAGCATCTTGGAAGGGGTGTTTTGATATTCAGCGTAATCAGACGTTGAAAATGATCTTAGCTTGCTTGATGTGGTATATACAGAGGGAAAGAAATGACAAAAGCTTTGAAGATAAGTGAAGGACCATCAAAGACGTAAACATCTTCAATGGATTCTACCAATGGATAGCAGCCAACCTATCTCTCTCTAGTTTTACTTTCAAGGACTCCCATGTTCTTTTCTCTCCCTCCTCTCATTATGCATACCCGTATACTTCAATTATATTACTCTCGTTTTTTAACATGAATAAAACTTTAGCTTATTAAGAAAAAGAACAACCAAGAAATAGTAGAAACTTGTGAGGCCTATGGAGTTCAAAATTAAGAGTCTTATGGCCACAATTGATTGGGCCATAAAATATTAACCAGTTTTACCCAGCATCTTAACGGTCATCTATGTTGCAATATTCCAAGTGACAAACGTTGAAGTTTGCCTTAGACAGATCTGCTCTACTGCTTTAAAGCATGTATAAAATAAATGCCAAAGAGAAAAGGGGAAAAGTAAAAGAAAAAAGAAGAAGAAAGGCCAAAGATATGCCACAAGGAGATTACAAACAAGTTTGGAATGGCTAATGCTTTTCAAAATCAGTATCATTATCAAAATTTAAGCATACTTAAGCCAATGCAATTAATTAACAATAGAAGTTTGGGCAATTAAGAGTAGAAAGTTCAAGATGTTAGATAATTTGAGCAGAAGAAACGATCAAAATATTGCCAATGAAGCAATCAACAAGCATACATGAGAACAAAATCGATATTTGTCAAGAAAAATTCTCCGCCTTGGCCAAGTTAATGCAGAGAATAAAGCAGCACAGCATTACTCATCTAGATTAGGAATAGAAGTACAACTATGTGGCATCACCAGTATCTGAGAGAGCTCATCAACAATTTTTACAATACTATCGACGAGTTGTGCCAAATATTGTGTACTACCAATATAACATAAACCACAAACCTCTAAAACAATGAGCATACTTATAATCCAAATGGTAATGTGATGACAAAATCGAAAGCAAAATTACTTACAGTTTCAAATCGAAGAACAAGAACCTCTCTCTTCTGGCCAATTCTATGAGCCCTTGCCTGCGCTTGCAGATCAACCTGGTAATATGCCAAAAACACAAATAAATGAATAAATAACCAGCTTTAAATCCCCCACTACACAATCATCCAGACAAACAAATCAAGGAACAGAAATGTGTATAGTGCCTGTGGATTCCAGTCGGTGTCGAATATGATCACAGTATCAGCAGCTTGAAG
The DNA here is from genome assembly GCA_011037825.1 of Carya cathayensis. Lineage (NCBI taxonomy): Eukaryota > Viridiplantae > Streptophyta > Magnoliopsida > Fagales > Juglandaceae > Carya > Carya cathayensis. The sequence continues at coordinate 502,290 of QGSO01000428.1, forward strand.
ATTCACTCCAACACCACCAGCTCGAATGCTAAAATCCCGGATCAAAATGTCAGTTTCAGCCTAAACATGCATAAACTACTCATGCACACACAGCAAGTACATCATAGCTTGTAAAATTTCTTATTTCATTTTTGGTTACAAGGTGCATCATAGCTTGTAAAACTTCTTATTTCCTACAGCCCTGCCACACACAGTAAAGAAGCACAAACTAGAAAGATGAAGTGCCTAGAATTTATCGGGCATCAATAACAACCTGAGCAGAAAAATAAAAAAGGGTGAATCTTGTCGGTTGAACAGATCTATAAGGGCACCACGATCACCCCCAGATGTATGCCCATCCAATCGAAGGTACCGATATTGTTTCAAATTAAGATATTCCTCCATGACATCAAGCAGCCTAGTCATTGTGGAAAAGAAAAGAACCTGCAACATTTCGAGTTCACATCAAAGCTATAAAAAGCATTGATTTCTAGCATGTTAACCACCTTCCTAACTAATAAACTCAGAATCATGTTAAAGAAAAGATAGGTACTTGAATTCCTATATATAAAAAGACAGTACTGGAATAGATAAATCAGCCCAAGCTTACATATGGACTGTTTTAAGAATGCTTCACATCAGGATTGCGACCAGAAAATTTACTGGTGAAGGAAGGAGGCAAAAACTAATGGGAAATAAATATATTTTAATCAACAACTCTTTCACTGTTCTCAAATCTCATCTAATTATCAAATTGAAAAAGTAATAAGGATGGTCAACTAATATATGTAGTAGCGTACAAGTACGAACATGAAGCATGCAAATCAACTTGTTTAAGATAATACTATAATTTAAAAGCATATGTTCCAAGTTAAAAAAAAAAAAAATCAAATAAAAAAATCTAAGTGCCGAATGCAGGGGCAAGAAACGCAATTGGCAACATGACTTAGAGGAACAAACCATGAAACTTCTTAAAAATAAAAAATGTAAATGCTCCTGAATACTGGGATGTGTGTGTTTAAAATTGGCATAGGGAACTATTAAAACATATATAGTCAGAAACATATTTAAGAATACCATACCCGATGATCTGTTGCTTTAAGTTTGGGTAGTAACCGATCAAGCATCTCAAGCTTCCCACAGAGTCTAATAATCGGTGGCAGATAATGCTTAGGTATTAAAGTATCAACCTAAAACCACAATCTAACATTAGGGTCAAACCAATATGGGCAAACAATAGAGACAGAAATATAAGGGCTTGAAATCTCAGTTGGCCTCTTGAGAGATTAATGGATATGTAAAGGGCATGCCTCCTCTGCATGAAGCTGGCTAAGATATGGATGATTGCATATATTGCGGAGCTCCATAACGGAGTTGTGGACAGTTCGAGCCTGAGAAAATTGAGCCTTCAACATTAGAGTACATAATGGCAGTCATCTGAAAGAATTAATCTATAAAAGTTGCTGAGTTGAAAAAGAGAAGAAAAAGGACAGCAGTAGATAGCAAACATAATGAACTACAAAGAAAACCTTTGAAGCTCCAATAGAACCAAGATTTTCTTCAACTCTCTTCATCAAAAGCTTCTGATATGCAGAGGCCTCACATCTAATAAGTCTCTCAATCTTTTCAGGCAGCTGATTTTCAACCTACCAAAACAAAAATTCAGGACGCAAGAATACTAAGATATTAGAATCACTTCCATAACCACCATAAACAAAATGGCTGTAAATTAAAAAGGGTGGGGGGACTCTTCACACTTGGTTCATAGGCCCTGATAAGGGAAATGCTTTACATCATGCGCTAAAAATGGGTAAAATTAGTGTAATAAGTCCAGTTATAAGATCACTGTTAACCAACAATGTCATTGTAGGGCAGGTTTGCTTGTAAGACAATCCATTGCAAGGAAAATTTATAAATCAGTTTTTAACAGCAATGTCATCACAACATCAATAACTTCACTATATTTACAAAAAAAAATAATAATAATAAGTAAAATAAGACTATCAGTATCCGGTCTGACTCTGCAGTATAAGAACAGAATACACTGAACCACTAGTACCACAGCATTCTTATGGACATATAAGGATGTGTCGCAGACATGGAAAACGTTAACTTCAATATTCTATGAAATTTACAACTACATCATAAATGAGGACCACTAGAGCCATGACATAGTGCCCTGCTTCATTAACAAGATTCAACTCCAATGCATCAACATATAGTTAGAAAACCTCCCAACAGCTCAATGTGATTGCTGAGTGTGCTATATAATATTAAGTACCTTGTGTTTCAGCCTCCGAAGTACAAATGGCCGAAGTACTTGGTGAAGTCGGTTTATGATCAAAAGATTCTCCTCCTCAGACAGTAAGGCCTTGTCACATTGCATGCATCATCAACCATTAGAGTTCCAGAAGTTAATACAATAGAATTTGAGAGAGAGAGAGAGAGAGAGGGCGGGGGAGAGAGAGAGAGAGAGAGAGAGAGAGTCAATGTCTTAAGAACAGAAGCTTAATGCCTTACTTCATCAGGCGAATTATCACCATTACTCTGAAACGGTTTGTTGAACCATTGAGAAAAATCCTCCGATGAATTAAAAATATTAGGCAACAAGAAATTAAGTAGTGCCCACAATTCCTCAAGATTGTTCTGCAAACAGAGAGAGACAGAGACATAGAGAGAGCGATAACAAATTAGTCGGTATAAATTATGACGTTTAAAAAAAACCAACAGCAGCAGCAGCAAAGCAAGAGACACACCGAGCTCACACACATGAGATTATATTAAAGCAGACTAAGAATGGAAAGGAATAGCCCCTGACCTGTAGTGGAGTTCCAGTTAACAGCAATCGGTGAGAGCTCTGATAGTGCTTCAAGTCAGCATTCAATTTACAAGAAGCATTCTTTATGCGGTGACCCTCATCAATTATAATATAATGCCAATGTATTTTACTTAGTTTTGGTCTGTCATGCTTATTCATCAGATACTCATATGTTGTCAAAAGGACGTTGAATTTCCGATGAACAATTTTTTCCCTGCAAATACAAAGGAACATATGAGCCCATAAACAGCACATAAATGGTCAGATAAAATTTCGAAAAAAATACCCAAAAGGGTAAACAGTATTTTGCGTTCACAAGTCATTACTTAAATAGGCTACGCCGCTCCTCAGGAGGCCCAGCATAGACGATTTTGAGTACACCAGGGGCCCAGAAGTTGATTTCTGACTCCCATCCAGGTAGAACTGAAGACGGAACGACCACAAGAAAAGGCCCTCTATCGTTTTTGGTCTCCATGAGGTAACATATTAGAGAAATAACCTATGAACCGACAATTGAAATTGTTAATACATATACAAACATGAAGCGTAATAACTATCTAAAAAAAAGACTACTGCCAGACTATTACAGTTTCAAAACCAGAGCATACCTGAACAGTTTTACCAAGGCCCATTTCATCAGCAAGAATTCCGTTCAAATGGTTGTTGTAAAGTGAAACCAACCACCTCAGTCCATTCATTTGATACCTGAAGGCAAAAAACTGTAGTCACAAAGAACTCAAACCCGAAAAAAAAAAAAACAATAAAGAGCAAACGTGCATGCGCACATCAACAGCAAAGAGCCACCCCAAAAAACATTAAACAAGGAAAAGCCAAGCTAAGATACATAAATAGAATTAGAGAGTGCACATTTAACTTACTCCCTCAGTTTTCCTCCCAGAAGGGAAGATGGCTGCTCGGCAATGTTCTCTTTTATACTGCAGCGATCAACCAAGATAGTCAGACTTTTGGCAAAAGTATATTACAAATTATTAACCAAGAAAATTGACAGCTAGATAAGCGGCCTTGAGGAATCCAGATTTCACAAGGAAAGATAAAATTCAAAACATATGGCAAAAGCGCAAAACTTTCTGAAGACAAAGGGAAAATGAAAAGGAGAATGAAGGCTGACTTATAGCCACTGCTGAAGGACTATTACAAGTTGAAATAATCCAATATTCAGCAGCAAGGTGACAGCAAAAGCCGAGTATACAATAAAAAGGCAACATAATACCTATGAGCCATCAAATAGTACTTCTCATTGCTTTCCATATAATGCTGTAAAACAAATACACAATAACAATATCAGTAAAAACTAATATAAATTCTATTAAGTTCACAAAGAACAAACTTGCCTTTGCTTGATCACTTTCATCTTCATTTTCAAATATACTTTCACTCTCAACAACACTTGCAGTTCCTATCTCATCCATATCCTGCTCAAAGCGTCCTGCCACAGACTTAGCCTCCTGCAGCTTGGATCCAAGCTTTTGAAGATACTTTTCTGTCTCCTTGAGAAGTTGCTTAACACGATCTGATTTGGCATCCTAACACAAGCCTTGACAATGTTATGCAAGACGAATAAAATAATCCTGCTGCCTTAACATCCATAAAAAATCTAGCAAGAGTAATCAAACCTGCACCATTCGCAGATACCCCTCCACATCATTAATCTTCAATAAGTTAATCTTTTCACGCTGGATTCTATCAATCTTTTCCCGATGAATGCGTTCCTTTCTTTTATGGAACTCCTTCGCATACTTATTAAAACCTTTCCAGCGTTCTCTCCTAATTTTGAATACATCATCGAGTCTTTCCCTAAAGTTCAGGTTATCAAGTGGATCAACAAGTGTACACATTGCGCTAAAAAAGCACCATGATTAAGAAACGCATGAAGAAACCAACAGTTGCATCATAAGATAAAATGCGCAAACCAAATAGCCTCGACTGAAGAGACAAAATGCATACTTGTGAACTTCAATCTCACTGAAGAACTCTTTCTGCCTCTCACGAATTCTCTTTTGTCGCTCTTCCTTCATTTTCTGCTCAAACTTTTCAATTTGTTTTATCCTCCTACCATGTTTATGTTTCTTACACGATTTCAAGCGATCCATTTCAGTTGTAATTGGTTTAAAGAAATCATTCAGAAAATCCCTGAATGCAGCAAAATAAATTTAGTATCAACATAATAAAGAAAATAAATCATTTTCGTAAGCAACTTAAGAAAGCTCCATTACCTCCTGAGACGGCGTTGAAGATCCAGCAGTTGCAGTTTTTTCAGTTCTATAACACTTTTGGTTTTTGCAGATATATCTTCAGATGAGCTCACATTTTCCTGCACCATAAATAACAAGGGCCAAATGCAAAGTCAAGTATTTTTACAATGATTGCCGTACTAACAAAGCATATTTTCAATGCATTCTGCTTAGCAACATTTTTTTTTTTTTGATAGGTTGCTTAGCAACATATATATACATACATATGTAAATGTATATGTTGTAATTGGTATATAAGAGAAAAATAGGTCAAGTACATGGGATATACAAGAGCAACACCTAAGCATGATTGTCTAGGGATACAAGAAAGTCATGAATATTCTGGTCATTAAAATCTATTGCAATTGACCAAGTATTAAAGAACAATGTTCTAAGCTTGTCCATTGACCGCCTGCAATCTTCAAAACTTCTTTCATTCCTCTCCATCCAAAGGCACCACCATAGACAAACCGGGGCCATCATCCAAATTGCTGCAATTTGTGAAAAACCATGAAGCCCTCTCCAATTTGGTAGAAAATCAACCCCTCTTCTCGGCATCACTGAAGCTAACTCCATAGAGTCATGGCAATTTCACAATGAAGTAATAAATGGTCAACAGGCTCCCCACTCTTGTTGCACACACAAACCAATCCATAACAATGATTCGGCAATTTTAGGTTGCAATGCCTAGGGGTTGGCTCAAGTGGTAAAGGCATTGGTCTTGGTGGTACACTCCCTCCAAGTTCCAAGGTTTGAATCCCAATGGGTGCAAACAATCTCTAGGGGATATTGGAATGGGGGATTTTCACCTTGAATTATCCGCGGTGCACTTGTAGGAAACTCTTTACCGAGGGCCTGTGCACCCCCCGGATTAGTTAGGACACTATTCTCGAACACCCAGTGCCAATAAAAATTAAAAAAAAAAAAAATTGTCTATTGCATTTTTGCGCACTATTTGAATTAGGAAAAAAACATTGTCACCTAGATGAATATTTTCTGTCCTTAACAAGATTCAAATAGCGGTCCCCCCTCCAACAAAAGCCTTCCTTTTTAGATAAGTAATAAAATTTCATTAAAAAGCGCAAAAGGCACAAACCAAGCAAGCATTAAGTATACAAGAGAGACATCTATCTAGACTAAGAAAAAGCAAAAAAGAAAGTCACAAAATTCAGCCTATTAAAGTCTACAGAATCTGTGCAAAGGATAGTAGTATTGTGAAATAAAGTTTTGTATTCCTACAGTGTCAGTTCACGGTCCTCAAAATCTCTATCATTGTTTCCTCCAATACACCATATGAAGCAAGCAGGAACTATATTCCACACTGCTTCAATTTGTGAGATGCCACCTAACAATTTCCAAGGGTAAGAAAGGTTCACTCTTCTTCTAGAGGTGACACAAGCCAAACCAGACCAACTGAAGAAGTCACTCCACAAAGCACTAACAACATCGCAATGGGGTAAAGATGATCAACAGACTCCTCACTCCTCTTACACATAGAACCAATCAATCAAAACGATGTGTTTTTTCTTTAGATTATCCATGGTGAAAATCTTTCCTAGAGAGGAGGTCCAAGCAAAAAACACAGCTCTCGAAGGGACCATAGTCTGCCACATGCTCATCAAAGGAAAGAGGTTGTTAAGGAACCAGAAAATTATAGAAAGAGTGAACATTAAAAATCCCTTTCTTGGAAAATAACATATAGATCTGATGAAAAAATTAGACTAAGGACTGGCTATTATTTCACAAAGGCTAACCCTTCAAGCCAGTAAAAACTCTTTTAATCAGGTAGTTCAAGGCTACCATTGCATCAAACATTGCCTAAAAGCCTGAAACCCAACAATGCCAAAATGCCTCTTCAAAGATATTAAAAAGCCTAGTCCTTTAACACTATGAACCCAAGTTGATAAAATTGAAGATCTTGTTCCATTGATCTACAGATCAATTATTTGGCACTAATTTCAACAGCCATCTTAGTCCTATCAAAAAAAAAATTATTTGGCACTAATAATATCAATAAAATCTTGTTTAACAATCAAAAAAGATATTTTGCACTAATACTAATAAATAAATAATCAACAATCAATACCATTCCAAAGACGGGAAAATAACAGAGGCATCTTTAAAGAAGTAACCAGAATTCTTACTTATTAAAGAAAATGAAGTAACCAGAAAAGTTAACATCATCTTTACCCATGCTTATTGATGCACAAGCACCAATGTACAAGTTTTATAACAAACCTTTAATTTGTGAAAACAAGTGGCAATTCTTTGCTTTGCCTTCTGCCGTTTTAGTGCCCAACTTTGCTCAACTAGGAGTTTCTTTTTCTGCTGACCCATAATCCATTTTTCTGACATGGTGTACTTCGGAGAAGATGGCATATCAGCAGATACTGACCGGTCTTCCTCATCTTGTTCTGCAGGGAAAAAATACCATTTTTACCAAATTTTAGCATGCCATCAACAGGAATTGTTTTGTGGACCGATTTATAGCCATGGTTCTTACTTTTTGACATCACAATGGCATCCTTTATTTGAATTGCAGTTTGATGATCGTTGTCAGCTCCTGAAACAGATTTCAAATGCTCTTTCAGTGAAAAAGAAGATGAATGATTATCCGCACATTGATTCTACGAACCATTACAAGTACCAAGGTTTTGAAAATGACTAGGATTACCATCTTTTCTTTCTGGCATGGATTCATACTGAGGAGAAGGGGCCAGTAAGGGACCTCTAGAAACTTCATTATGAATGCCAATTCCAGTCCAGCTACTTATCTCTGGGTTCATATGCTTATTGATGCCCATTGTAGAAGCAGCTTGGTTAGCTCTTCCAAATTGCTGATGGCCAATCTCAACATCTTCCACAGGATTACTAACAGCAAATGCCCTACTCATATTGAAAGAATCTGGGTGCTGTGATCCCATGCTTAGATATGCCTGTGAAGCTGCTATTTCCTGACTATGTGTTACAGCCTCAGGTTTTCTCGCAACTATAACATGTTTCTTTTCCTCTGCAAGTACAGAAATGTCAGAAGTTGGACCATTTTTGTCCTCTGACACTTTTAGACTCTCACCTTCTTTTGGGAAGGAGTCAGCCTCCATGAGTCTTCCAGTAGATGAGGCAACTGGAGGGATTATATCAGTTTCCCTTGCAGTGTTGAGCCTTACAAACGGCATCATAACATCAGGATTGCTACTTGGCTCATTCAAGGACTGAGCTTTCCCTTTATGGTCAATCAGCTCCTTGCAAGGTCCATCTGTATTGCCACCTGAATTCTTCCAAGTCAATGAGTGAAGACCAATCAAGAAAAATTAATAAATATTAGTTACCTTCTTTAGGGAAGAAATTTCCAAGTGCAATTTCAAGATGCAGCTTCTTTGGCAACAAACCATTTCTGCAAATATAAAACCACTGCTTATAACAACCTAACTTTGAAACTGGAGAGTTTCTATAAGAAAAAGCAATAGCAAATGCTAAAGAAATGCTACCAACCTAAATGCTAAAAAGACAAGGCACTGGGCTCTAAGCTGTTTCAACTGCTGTTCTCTGAAAGGCATGCCAGAAGCCATGGAAGCATGAGGAAGTGGAGCTTTCCCTGTATCTCTAGTAGCCCCACCCCTAAGCATACTCATTTCTGAAACACTGTTTTGCCTGCCACTCTATTGACAAAAACATTAAGTTATGCTGGCAAGTTGGTGCACATACAAAGCTTTTATAGCGGAGTTAGATATGATGATACATGAGGGATTTTTTTATTTTTTTTGGATAAGTAAATATGGGAAAATTTTCAAACAATATCTACATCAATAAGATCACAACACAAAAACCAAGCATAAAGAAAGAGTGAGCCCACTAGGAATTAAAAATGACCCCAAGTAAGATTGACTTGTGTGCACTAAAAATATGTTGAGCAAAAAGACATCAACTGTAATAATTTTCTAGAAACAAGTATTATTTCGATGAGATCTCCCTTCAATCTCTTTTCCTGCTCCCTCCATCCTATAATGGGATTCTTGATTTAAAACAGCAACAAGTTTAATAGAAAATAGTCGGTGCACTACTTTACCAAAATACCTAAAGAAGATGAAGACTAAGGGTTTGACCTTTTTGAAGTGTGTTTCGACATCCACAAAAGGAAAATAAGACACATTTTAGGCTGGAGAGCGTATAATCTTCTTTCTTCCTACACCATTTCTTATCACCGAAGACACTTTTTTTATCAGCAAATAAAGATTTTATTGATGAGGAATAGGCATAGCCCAAGGACAGGAAACACTTAAAAAGAAGTACAGAAAAAATAAATTGCACAACTTAGACTGCAGTAAAAGTGGGGGTCTAAGATTATCACACATTGCAGCAAGAGGAAGCTAAAGTAGTAACCAATCCCTAATAAATGAAACAATAGGAACACTTTGGGTCTATTACAAAAATTAAGAACTAAAAGATTATTATGTGGATCGATCCAATATGTACCTCATTCCCTCATAAACCAAAGAACATAAAATAGGACAAATCAACATAGTTCAATTCAATTCTATGAATCGTATGAATATAAAAGTAAACATGTATCTTGAAAATTTGTACTTCCCATTCCCAGCACTATACAAGCATATTCGTGGAAAAAGTAATTACAAAATAATGATTTGGTCATCCATTTCACAAGCAAGCTAGAACACTAAATGCATAAAGATTGAACAAGAGAAAATGTGGATAGACAAATTTGAAATCAAATTCCACATCAATAGAAGTCTATGTGAAATTAGTGAAAAGACAAAGGGAAGTAGTAAGGCTGGGAGGCAGGTCACCCAGACCCAACCAGCCTGCCCGGTGGACTGAGAGGGCAGAATATAATTTGTTATTTGGTTAAGCGGGCAGGTGGCAAGCACACTTAACCCTCATATAAGTTCTTAAAAAGAACCACCAGCCAGCCGACATGCATTTCTCCTCTCTTCTTCTTATTCCAGGCCGAGAGACGCATGACAGTGGGTAGTCGTGAGTCTCTTGAATTCCAGCCCAAGAGACCCACAGCCATGGGTCTCATGAGTTCCAGAGTCAGAGGTTTGGATCTATGGTTGTTTGTTGTTTGGATTTTGGATGCCACACACAGAGACAGATGGTCACTTCAAAGGTGGTCTTGTTTGGATGGAGTTTATTGGCGGGGTGCCAAATGGAGTTTTGGGTAATCTGCCTGCCTGTTCAGCAGGTACAGGCGGACAGGAGGTCAGCAGCGCTGGGGTTTTCATTTTCCACCTCGTCCAGGTAGGGGAGGGTGCTAACCACCTGTTTCTAGGAAAGAGGGGAGAAAAACATTTGAACAGAGTTTCCATCCATTTCAAACAGAATACAGCACTACAATATAGACAAATAACTCTGAACTAGCTTTTGGTAACACCTTAGAACCATCTTCCCATCCATTTCACATTTAAAATACATATAAGACAATATAGCAATGCTATCTTCGTGACCGCAAAAACTTCTGAATTTAGGAAAATGAAACATTCTAGAGAACTAACATACAAAACATATTAGAGACAACTTTAGAAGACTATATAATTCACTCAATAATCCAAATTGCTCCTACAGTCAACTTATTTCATTTCCCTTTTTTTTAAAAAAGTTTCACTGAGAACGAGAGAAAATGTGAACATAAAAGAGGAGCACCTCAAGAATTTTTTTTATAAGTTATCAATGATCTTATTAGAAATTGATAAGGCATAGGAGCACCTCATTGTGACGATTTCGCTAAATTCAAAATACACCAAATTTGAGGAATACATATGGATTAACCAATATGCATTCTTTGCATACCAGCCACCTAATATCACAGTTACAACAACATGAACAGACAGATTTTATCCCTTGTTTTTGTCATGCAAGAGGGGCAGTTGCTAAATGAAGAGTAAAACCATCAGTCCCAGTTCAAGAAAAAGCTCCCACCATACAGTTTATGAGTTGTTTCGGTACTAAAAAATTCTCGGCCTTCTAGGAAAATTTTTCAGTTTCCATCCAAGCACTTTTGAGCACCAAAGAAGTTTTCATATCTCAAAAGAAAATTTATGTAATTGAAGTTCACATCCATAATCTATTAGTCTTTAAGCAAAGAAACTGCCAGAGAGGACAAAAACCATGAAAGAAAGAAATATAGATAATTCTTCTTCTACACCATAATCATGAATAGAAAGTAGGTGCCTGAACAACCTTGTTCGCATCGGCTGATATGTTTGAACTTCCTACTCCAGGCCCCAAAGAACCACTGAATTGCATTGGACTTGAGAATCCTGGGTCTACTGCCGGATAAGAGCTAGAGGCAACAGGCATCCCTCCCTGAACCTTTCCAAAAGCACCTGTGAAATTCCAGCAATACTTCATAAGAGATATCATTACTCAGTCCCAAAACAAATTTAGACCAAAATCTTCATCTCCTAAATGAGCAATTTTCAATCCCAAATATTGGGGGTAAACCAAAAGAAACTATAGTACTCCAGAATAGACTTTCTGACATAATTTAATCAAGACCAACACCAGCAATCCAATATCATTAGAATTAGATTATTTAGCATGCTGGTTACATGATCCTGAATAAATTTGAAACATTTCCAGATTTTCAGTTATAAAACTTAGATGTATAATTTTTCAAGGAATTTAAATCCATGAGATTGACACAAGATATTTGCATCTCCTTACTTGTTCCAAGAGACGGAGTTGTTGACTGCTGTGTCGGAATCTCTGTTGTCATATTACCAGGAGCAACATTAGAAGAAAACCGCATTGAATTGCTTATATTTGCTGACTCCATCTGCTTTTCTATCATATGCTGGCCCTCTTGCTTGCCTCTAAGAGTTGGTCTCAAGCTACCAGACAAAGATGCAAAATGTTCCATTTGGCCACTACTTGGAACCACATTAAAGTTGGTATTCTCACCCCCTTTAACTGAAAGACTCGCAGGTGGTTCAACCTTGTTCATCTTCCCCTTCCTTGGATTGACAACAGCGTTTCGAGTATCAAGTTTGTTATCAATATTCTGTTCCACTTGTAATGATGTATCTCCCCTCTTCCTCTTTGTGGTGACTTTTTTACCATCTCTCTGCTGCCTTTCTTGTGATTTTGAGTTGGCAGACCTAGAATCCAAACTAGATGGACTTTCATGATCAAAAGACTGACTATTCCGATGAGCCACAGATCCTTGATAATAATCATGTCCTGCACTGCTTGGGCCAACAGGTGGCCTGTTGGAAGTAAATGGGTCAACTTTAGACATCTCATTTTCAGCCAAGCCCACTTTTGAATCTTTTGCAACCCCACCGGTTTGTGATGACCCTAAATAAAATTGTTCCCATTTATAAACGGTTAATCCTAAAGATGCACCCCAGTGTGAGCAATTTTAACATCAATACCAGTTTGAATACAAGACTTTTACCAGCAAACTGAGCAGATGTTGAATCACCCATTTGATTACCACTGGTCAAAGGAAGGCGTGATAGCTTCAAAGCTTCAATGTCAAGGCCATGTTGATCAATAACAGTCTCCATGGCCCTAGAAAAAAGAAAAAAAGAAAAAAAAAAGTGGAGTTGGAAGAAAGAAAATGAACCGCATCAAATCAATCAAGATTAAGCACTTGGTTTAACAAGTTCCAATCTCCACCTGCTACCATACAAATGCCAAAAACAACGATGATAACAAAGTTAACAGGGACTGGGGGTGAAAACTCTCATCAAGTTGCACATTCCATGCTAGATTTTTTTTCTTTGATGGAGTTCAATGTTAGATTACAAAGCCCCATGTGTGCAATTATTGGTGGAGAAATTCTATCTCTACACATACATTTACAAAAGCATTCCCACACACTAACGTGGCACTGACATATGCTATTTTTATTACGAAAAAACAAATAAGTGTCAAACAAAGCACCTCTATTTTCAGCTCAAAATTTCTGTGCCTACAGAACTCCTCATCCATGCCCATCCCTCTCTATTTTCCATCTACCCACAGCCCCAGTCCATGTCTCTGGTAAGCATTCCCCTTCATTTTTCTCACTCATTTGCCATCTCTTTTCTTGCTTTCGCTCACCATATCTATGCTATGCCATGACAAAGTTATGGGTATGCTCTGTTCTTGTTTTCTTGTTTTAAAATGGGTTCTAGAACTCCTCATTGCATGTTCGTAGTTGCTTTGTTCTTGTTGGGATGCCTCAGCCAGGTATCAGAAAGGGATATTGTAACTTGATCCTCATGGATTGGTTATTATTGTGATTATATTTATCAGTTTTTTAGTAGCCATTTATTGTAAAATCAGATTTATGTTTGTTTCTCAAAGTAGAAACTAGTTCAAAAAAGAGTTGCAAAGTTAACTAACTACTTTTTATCAGAGCTCATATGTAGTCGCATATCTGAAAAACTTGGTCTATATAACTTGATTTAAATATTTGGTTGTCTACCATGTTCAGGGGGATCTTAATTTCTTAAGAGCCTCAAGAAACTAGCTTAACAGATCTCAAGTGATGTCCACAACACAAGCTTTTTAAAAGATCTGAAAATATACAATCAGAGCAGTAGTGCTAGGGAAAATTATTCTCGTGAGCTAGTTGCTAGTTTTGCGGCAGTCAATAATTCCATAGCAGATCAAAATAGTTTTTTCTGCTCCTTCTTCTTTACTTCTTTCTTAGCAGGAATAGATTGGCCCATCTTTTACAATTTTTGGCAGTTCCAAAAGGACAACTTGAGGCAGAAGAAATAAAACAAAATTATGGATGGATTAAACTCTTTACCTTGATATTACTTGATATGGCATTGAATGTTCCTTGCCACTCGATTTCATATGTTGCAATATCTGAAAGGCTCAATGATAGCAAATATAAATGCCCATAAAATTATGGCAGCAAAAGTAATGAAAGCAATTAAGAAAGTTTATTTAAGAGAAACCTAACGCACCACATAAAGTTTTGTAGCCAATTTTGCAGGTTCATCTTTAGATTCTTGAATAAGTTTCTGAAGAAACTTGGCAGCCTCCATCTCGACATTATGTGAAGCTGCCATCTCACTAGAACTACAATGCAACAGCAACAAATCATACAAAATATTAAATTAAAACAATAACCAGGCTGGTTTATGATGTGAAATTCAAAGCACCCTGTAACATGATTATTTAGGATGCCATCTATTATGATAGCTGTAACATGCTAAAACAATGCAGAATATTATATGTTGAAAACAATTAAGACTATTTCAGTGTATTAGTTTTGAATAAACAGTTAGACAAGCCTAAAACAGGTAACATTATCACAAACTAATGCGTTTCATATAAAATGATGTGTGTTAGCACACTAAGTAATACATTATGGTAAAGTGAATGAAATTACTTCTTAACCATGTGTAACAAAAAACTGAATATATATTCATTTGTTATAAGTAATAAGAGAATTTTATTGACATATAAATAGGCATAGCCCAAGTACACAAGAAGTATACAAGAGAAAACACCTAAATACAAGCTAGGAACTAGAATAGGCTAAAAGCAAATCATGAAGATTATCACCATTTAATACAAGAGCCTTTGCCCAAATACACAAACTACTGAAGAAAAACTATCTAAGTTCTCCCATCAAGCATTCTCTATCTTCAAAGCACCGACTATTCCTTTCCAACCATAAGCACCATTCAAACATGAAGGGATCATCTTCCATACGGCAACAATGCAATGACTCCCCTTAAACCATGCCAACATGCAAAAAGATCCACCACTTGCTTAGGCATCACCCAAGCAAAACCCGTCCTACCAAACATCTCATCCCACAAAGTCATAGCCACCTCAAAATGAAAAAATCGATGGTCCATAGATTCACCATCTTTCTTACACATGAAACACCAGTCCACAACAAATAATCCACGCTTTTTCAAGTAATCCGTGTTCAAAATTTTTCCAAGGGATGCCTACCATTAGAAAAATGCAACCTTAATAGGCACCTTAGATCTCCAAATGCACTTCCAAGGGAATTTATTGACACAATGACAAGTCAACGCCTTATAAAAGAAGCTAACCGACAATCTGGAATTTCCTGCATTAATCCACAGAAAACTATCCTCCTTTCTCTGAACAATCTTCATATCATATAATCTTCCAAAAAAATCAGAGACAACATTCACTTCCCAATCATGCACATCTCTAATAAAATTGGCATTCCATTGGAGATTTTTTTTTTTTTTTTTTTTTGATAGGTAATAAGAGATTTTATTTCAAGTAGGTAGGCATAGCCTAAGTAAACAGGAATTATACAAGAGAATACACCTAAATACATTACAGAACTAAGATAAAGCATTACAAATATTCCTGTCCCTTACAAGATTATTCACCCAAAAATTTAAAGTGCTAAAGAAAAAATCCCTAAATCCCCCCATAGTGGGTTCACAATCTTCGAAACACCTTCGATTTCTCCCTAGCCATAAACACCAAAACAAACACGAAGGAATCATCCTCCACTCGGTGACACTGCCTCCACATCCCACTGCACCTTGCCAGCTAGCCAAGAAGTCCACCACATGTAACGGCATCACCCAAGCAATGCCTACCCTTGCAAACAACTCATTCCACAAGACCGTTACCATCTCACAGTGAAGAAACAGGCGGTTAACAGATTTGCCATATTTTTTACACATAAAGCACCAATCCATCACATATAAACCCCTTTTCCTCAAATTATCAGTAGTTAAAATTTTCTCAAGCGACACCAACCAGCAGAAAAATGCAACTTTACTGGGCACTCTAGCTCTCCAAATGCATTTCCAGGGGTATGTTATATTACCATGACTATTTAACACCTTGTAAAAGGATTTCACAGAGAATCCGGACTTATGATCATGTACCCACTGCATCCTATCCTCCCTGTTCTGATCAATCTTCGTATCATATAGCTTTACAAAGAAATCAGCAGCTTCATTCAATTCCCAGTCCTGTAATCTCTAGTAAATTCCACATTCCAATTCAACATATTATTAGAAAACATATATGAGTCAGCCACTACAGCCCCTTTGTTTCTAGCAATCCTGAAAAGGCTAGGATGTGTAAATTTAAGAGCTAAATCTCCACACCAAATGAGCCACTGCAGCCCCATTGGAGATTTTTGTTTAAAAAAATAACGGAATCAGCCACTGCAGCATTTTGATCTCTAACAATCCTAAAGAGGGAGGGATAAACATTCTTAAGAGCCAAATTCCCACACCATATATCATGCCAAAAATTAATCCTTGTCCCATGATCCATCACCTACCTTGTATTTAAAATGATTGACAAATTCCCCCCAACCCATCCAAATAGACTTCCACAAGCCCAGCCCATACAGTCCTCTAACTTCATTAGAACAGCAACTCCCTCACATCCTCCCATATTTAACATCAAAAATATTTCTCCATAACGCATCCCTTTTAAGGTGATACCTCCATAGCCATTTCCCAAGAAGAGCTTTCTTGAAAAGCCAAAGTTTGAACCCCAATCATCCACAAGAAACCAAATGAGCAAAAATTGTTCCGACTAACCAAGTGAAACTTTCTTTCCTCGCATTAACTCCCCACAAAAAATTCCAAAAAATCCTCTCAATTCTATTGGCCACCCGCAGGCAAAGGAAAAACATAAAGGAAATACGTTGGAAGATTAGAGAACATACTCCTTATCAAAATCTTCACCCTTTAGACAAATATATCCTTTTCCACCAACCTCCTCTCAATCTTCTCAATCACATCATCCCAAATCATCAAAGATTTGTGAGAAGAGCCCAAAGGAAGACCAAGATATCTCAAAGGTAATGAGGAAAATTTGGAGAGAATCTTGTTGTTGGAGGAGATTTCTTGGCGTCAAAAATCCAAGGCCCTTTGGTTGAAAGAAGAAGATAAGTGTACTAAGTTCTTTCATAAAGTGGCTAATTCACATCGGCGCAATAACACTATTGAGGTTCTACATTCAGGTTCTCAGGTGCTATCCTCTCCTCCTAAGTTAGAAAATCACATTGTGGATTATTATGAGTCTCTTCTCACAGAACCGGCTGATTGGAAGCCAAAGTTGGCTGGCTTATCCTTTGAGGCTATTGATTCTCAGAACGCGTGTCTTGGAGAGACCTTTTGAGGAAGATGAGATCTACAAAGTCATCTCTGGTATGGCCAAGGATAAAGCGCCAGGACCGGACAGTTTTTCAATGGGTTTCTTTTATACTTGTTGGGACATTGTAAAAAAGGATGTAATGCAAGTCTTTAAGGAATTTCACACTTTTCAAAAGTTTGAAAAATCCTTTAATGCAATGTTTATTGCTCTCATTCCCAAGAAACACAGGGCTTCGATCATAGAGGATTTTTGCCCAATAAGTTTGGTTAGTGGCATTTACAAAATTATTTCAAAGGTGCTAGCCAACCGGTTAAGTCTTATATTGGATCATGTTATTTCCAAGCCTCATAATGCATTCATTCGTGGGAGACAAATTCTTGCCTCGGTACTTATTGCAAATGAGTGTTTGGATCATAGATTGAGAGAGGGAAGATCAGGGATTCTTTGCAAACTCGACATGGAAAAGGTATATGATCATGTGAACAGGGAATTCCTCCTATATCTACTTAGGAGGTGCAGTTTTGGTGATAGATGGATTGCTTGGATGCATCATTGTATTTCTACCGCCCGGTTTTCAATTCTAGTCAATGGTACACCTGCTGGTTTTTTTTATAGCTCTTGGGGTTTGCGGCAAGGAGATCCTTTATCTCCTCTCCTGTTTGTTATAGTTATGGAGGCCCTTAGTCGGATAGTACAGGCTGC
This sequence comes from Carya cathayensis, assembly GCA_011037825.1. Lineage (NCBI taxonomy): Eukaryota > Viridiplantae > Streptophyta > Magnoliopsida > Fagales > Juglandaceae > Carya > Carya cathayensis. Next base: position 520,125 of record QGSO01000428.1, read on the forward strand.
GATGAGTGGAGGGCTCATATCTGGTTTTCAGGTGGGTCACAGTTCTGGTGGCTCGATTATCCTCTCACACCTTTTATTTGCAAACGATACTTTATTGTTTTGTGAAGCGGATATTAGCCAGATTCAAACTATACGTGCACTGTTACTTTGCTTTGAAGCAGTGTCGGGGCTTAAGGTGAATCTTGGCAAGTCCGAGTTCCGGTGGGTGTGGTTTCGAACATACTCAATTTAGCAAGCATACTGGATTGTAAGGTGTCTTCCTTGCCTCTGAAGTATATGGGTCTCCCGTTGGAAGTAACTTTTAAGGCTAGAGCTATTTGGGATGGTGTGGTGGAGAAGATAGAAAAAAGATTGGCTAGTTGGAAATGGGTGTATTTATCGAAAGGGGGTCCGCCTCACACTTATTAAGAGCACTCTTACTAATCTTCCCACGTATTTTTTATCTTTGTTTCCTTTGCCGGTAAGGTTGGCTTGGGGGAGGAGAAGAAATTCCATGTGGTTAGATGAAAGACAGTTTGTGATCCAGTGGCTCATGGGGGGCTGGGAGTGTGTGACTTGAGAAATTTTAATAAAGCTTTACTAGGCAAATGGCTATGGAGATATCATTTGGAGGGGGGACCATTGTAGAAGGAAGTTATCGATGCTAGACATGGAGCTGCTTGGGGTGGTTGGTGCTCCAACGAAGTGAGAGGGGGGCATGGAGTGGGATTATGGAAGTTCATAAGGAGGGGTTGGTCTTGCTTTGAAAAACATATTCGTTTTGTAGCAGGAGAGGGAAACCGAATCAGTTTTTGGCGATATGTGTGGTGTGGAGAGCATGCCTTGGAAAGAGCCTTTCCGGTTCTCTATCGTATTGCTACTAATAGGGAGGCTTCAGTAGTGGATATGTGACTACTCTCTCATGATTCTCATTAGTGGAATATTCTTTTTATTAGGGATTTCCACGATTGGGAAGTACCTATTGTTGCAGATTTTTTCAGCCTCTTATACTCCATGAGGCCTCTTGTGACACAGCAAGATCAATTGAAGTGGAGGTCTTATAACACCAAGAAATGTACTGTTAGGGGGTACTATCAAATTTTGACAACACAAGATCACCCTAAGTTCCCTTGGAAGAACATTTGGAGGACATATGTGCCTTCCAAAGTTGCCTTCTTTGTATGGAACGCCGCTCTTGGGAAGATCTTGACCACAAACAATCTGAGGAAGAGGGGTTGTGTAGTCATGGATTGGTGTTATTTATGTCAAACAAATGGAGAATCTGTGGACCACCTCTTATTGCATTGTGAGGTGACAAGGGAGTTGTGGGATGAGATCTTTCACAGGGTTGAAGTTGCTTGGGTTATGCCTGCGAGGGTAGTGGATTTGTTGGGTTGTTGGAGGAAGATACAAGGTTGTCATCAAGTAGCAGTTGTATGGAAGATTATCCCGTTATGTATCATGTGATGTATTTGGTTGGAAAGGAATGCGCGCTGCTTTAAGGACAAGGAACGCACTAGGGTGGAGTTAAAGAACTTTTTTCTAAACATTTTAATGCTTTGGTTTTCTGCTATTGTACTAAACGGGGACAACGTTCATGATTTCCTCTCTTTAATTTATCGCTCTTAGAATGTATTTAGATGTGCTATGTATACTTCCTGTGTACGCGGGCTATGCCTATTTCTTTCAGATCAATAATATTTTTCTCTTACTTATCAAAAAAAAAGGTAATGAGGATACCTTACAACCCAATATATTAACCAAATCCAAAAATTCAATACAAAACCCACTGGAACTATTTCAGACTTACATAAGTTAATTCTAAGACCAAAAACAGCTGCAAAACATAACAAGAGGACTCTCAAAGAACGAAGATGATCCTGATTAGTCTCACTAAAAATTAAAGACTTGTCAGCCAAAAGATGTGAGACTTTTCTGCTTCCCAAAGACTCATCTCCCACTAAAAATCCCAACAAGAAACTCTCATCCACCACCACTTCAATCATTCTGCTCAAAGCATCCATAACAAGAACAAAAATAAAAGGATCCCTTTGTCTCAAACCACATGAACTATTGAAGAAACCAACCGAAGAACCATTCACCAAAATAGAGAATCTAACCATCGAAATAAAATGCTTGATCCATAAACACCACTTCTCTCCAAAACCATATCTCCCAAGTAAGTACAAGAGAAACTCCCAGTTAAGATGATCATGTGCCTTTTCCATCACCACTTTTCTCGAAACCCAAATCAAGAATGTCTTCCCCTCACAAATGCATTCTGAGATTTCAAAATAATCTTTTCCATCACCACGCTCATGCAGTTAGCTAACACCCTGGAAATGATCTTGTACACCCCATTGACCAAACTAATAGGCTGAAAATCCCTCATTTCCACAGCCCCCACTTTTTTAGGAATAAGTGCAATAAATGTAGCATTAAGACTTTTCTAAAATTTCATAAACGAATGAAATTCAAGAAAAACCTTCATAACATCCTCTCGCATAATATCCCAACAAGCTTGAAAAAAAAGCCATAGAAAAACCATCTAGGCCAGGAGCTTTATCCATCGCCATTCCTCTAACCACATCAAGTACTTCCTCTTCTTCAAAAGCTCTCTCCAACCACTTTGCACCAAACTGGTCAATGGACTCAAAAACCAGCCCAACCAACTTAGGTCTCTAAGAGTATTCCTCCCGAAAAAGTTTCTCATAAAAATTCACAATATGTTCCTTAATAGTAAAATGATCCGAAAGAATACAATCACCTACATGAAGAACCTCAATAGCATTATTTCTTCTATGAGAGTTCGCCATTTGATGAAAAACTTTGTACACTTGTCGCCTTCCTTCAACCAAAGAGCCCGGGATTTCTGCCTCCAAGAAATTACCTCCATATGAGTGATCTTCTCTAAATCAGCAACCACCCCTCTTTTTCACTCCATATCCTCACCTGAAATTTCCCCCAACAACTCCTTATCCTCCAAAAACTGCAGCAACTGTTCCAAGAGATGCCTCCTCTGATTTTCCACATTCCATTTCTTCAAGTCTTGCTTTAAAGTTTGAGTTTTCCAGCCAAAACAAAACTCGGGGTACCAGAAAAATGGTACAAAGACCACCAAATCCTCACCCTATCCACAAAGTCATCATCCTCCAGCCACATATTTCCAAATATAAAGTACCTACACCCTCCAGTAATGCCCCCACAGTCCAAAATAATGGGATAATGATCAGTACAAATCCTCAGAAGCCTCCTGACATAAATCAGGAAAATGTGCTTCCCAAGAAGAAGAAACCAAAAACTGTCCAGCCTACACCATGCCCTCCCATTAGACCATGTAAAATCCTCACCCGCCATAAGTAAATCAATAAGATCCAGCTCAAAAATGAGATCTGATAAGACTGTCATTGCAGGATAAATGTGAGAATCCCCCACTCGATAACTAGGAAACCGAGTAATGTTGAAATCCCCACCAAAACACCAAGGAAGATCCCACCAACAGCAAAAACCTGGCATTTCATCCCACACCATGGCAATAAACACCCGCAAAAGCCCATTCAAAACCATCATCCACATTCTTAAAATGACAAGCCACCACATATTCTCCCACATAATGTTCTATCAATTCCACAACCCTCCTATCCCAAATAACAATGATGCCTCCCAAAGCCCCATTTAAAACTATCGGAACCTACTTGAAATAATGACAACTCCACAAACTATTGACAATAGTTTGATTAATAAACTTCAATTTGGTTTCCTGAAAGAAAATTCCATCAGCCCTCAACTTACAGATTAAATTCTTCCCCGGAGACGTTTTCGAAAATCATTTAGCCCCCGAACATTCCAAGAAATGATCTTTGGTTTCATAGATGATAGTTGGCATCCCACTTCTTACCTTTACCTCTATACGCACTCCCTTCCCTTACATTATAGTTAATGGAACACAATAATCTCTTCAATTCCCTCTCCTTTTTTTTGAAGAAGACCATAACAATGATGGTTGACTAGCCTCAATAGCTATAAGTAAAGCTCTAAATTGTTCCTCAAATCCATCACATGAGATCTCCACACAATCCTTAATTTCATCCACCTTTCTCAACACTCAATCAGAGGAAAAATTAGTCCATTCAATGCCTAAAGCAATTGAACATAAAGGGTCAGTAACAGATTCCTCCTCAAATTCAATTATCTCACCAAATTCTCTAACTCATATCCTTCCCCTCCACGGAGAACCATCTGCAAATTTGAGTTGTTAAACTGGGTACAAAGTACCCCAGAAACATTCTTCTCGACAAACCCAAGGGCAAACACCCTCAACCCTACGATCACCCTCTTCCACTACCAGCCCCCCTACAACTTGCCCTATATCACCATAACACTATTGTGACGAAGAAAAAGAGGAAATCAACCCCTCTCTGCTCTCCTTACAGTGAGATGCGTCCTTCCTAGCCAAGGAAACTAGAGAAGGTGTCGCCAACCCCATCACCAAAGAAGACCTTGATGTTGGAGTATCCCCAGAAGAGTCGCCTGCTGCCATCGCCCTTTTTGTGTCGACAACATAGCCATTGGAGAAGTCGTTTGTTTGGGCTGAGCCAACACGCTTTGCGGGCACTTGGGTCTCAACGGCCCTTGTTGATTCTTAACCCGCCACTTCACAGGCCTATTGATGTTACCTTTTTCCAGCTCATATCTATCCTAATCATTAAAAACCTTAAGCCCAGTAGACTCCCCTGTCACCTTATTAGGCTCCTTATGACCCAAAGACTCATAACCCAAGCCCAACACCCCCCCCCCAAAAAAAAAAAAAATCTACCTTCTTCAACAAAGCTTCAACTTGCCCTTCCAGCCAATAATCTTTGCTTGAATATCCCATAATGATGCCTCTACTTCTCCGAACTTCTGCATCACCTCGAAAGGCCAGCCATCGACACCACCATCTTTTTTTTTTTTTTTTTTTTTTTCGGGGAACCTTTCCAAGGCAGGGCCCTTTGGACCCACCCCTGTAGAGTAAACCCCAGTCCCGCCATCTTTACAATTATGTCGAGACACACCTTTTAGGTTGTCCTTACTATTTCTTCCTTCCAAAACAAAACCATCCTTCCAATAATCACCATTCTGGGGTAAACCAGTCGACCCTGTCACCGGCTTCATCAACACTAACAAATACAAAACTTCACTAGAAGAAGCAGCCCTATGCTTGAAGTGCCCCTTGATCACTTCTTTCCCATTGTAGTCCGGTGTAGCACCACCACTATTAAAACCATCTCTCTCATTTTCCTCACAAAACCAGACCATCCACTCCCTTTCCAACCTTCTAGGATCACATTAATGCACTCCTAGGTTCTGGTACCATACTCAACCAATTTCACAAAACTTCCTTACGAGTTGTGGCAGCGTTGAACCAAGAAAACTCTATCTCCCTGCCTTTTAGTCTGACACAATCCCATGTTGCAAGAAGACCTCAAACACTCCACCACCATAGCCATCAAGTTCACCATCCCTCTACTAAGATAAAGAGACTTCGTCGTCTTACTACTTTTCTCAAAAATACAAAAAAGATTGCCACCTTTCCTGAGAAAAACAAACATCTTTGATTCTACCCATAGTCTACGCTCCATCTTCAACTTGCTAACAATTAGTACCAAGCCCCAAAGAGAAAATTTTAACTTGAAATAAAAGAAGGAAAACAAACAAAGACTTGTAGGATTAAGGATTCATCCCAGTGAGAAGCACCAGAAATAGGAAGAGGAAGAGTCATGAGAGAAGAGAGAGAAGCTAATAAATGAAAAGGAATAAAATGAATGTGCTTATGAAAACTGAATATGTAAATATATGAAAGTGCAGTAAATCATAAAAAACTTACTAGTAGTAGATAAAGGATATGATACATCCTTTTTTTTTTTAAGTAATAAGAGATTTTATTAAAGCAAATAAATACGTATAGTCCAAGTACTCAGAGAGTATACAAGCAAAAACACCAAAAGGCTAAATACAAGCTAGAGACTAGGAGCTAGGAAATGCTAAAAGAAAATCATTAAGATTATCCCCATTCAATTCAAGAACTTTCGTCCAAAGATAGATTTCGAAAGAAAAACTCTCTAAATTCCTCCAATGAGAATTCTCTATCATCAAAACACTACTCATTCCTTTCTAGCCATAGGCACCACATCAAACATAAAGAAATCATCTTCCAAATATCAATAATGCGATGACTACCCATAAATCCTTTCCAACAAGCCAAGAGATCCACCACCATCTTGGGCATCACCCAAGCAATACCCGAACTGCTGAAAATCTCGTCCCAAAAAGTCTTTGCAACCTCACAATGCAAAAACAAGTGATCAACCGATTCACCATCTTTCTTGCACAAATAAAACCAGTCTAAGCAAATTATACCACACCGTCTCAAAAATAACAAGCAAGGGACCCAAATATTTGGGCCTTTTTTTGTCTTTTTTAAATTCATATTTGGCCCACTTAAATAAATAAATAAAATTGTGGGCTTTCAAATTTCAATTTTTTCAAAAATTACAATCTAAACTAAATAATTCACTTTTGATTATAACAAAAATTACAACTAACTAAAAACAAGTAACATACTAACATGCTTTCAAAAATTAAAAATTAAAAATAAAAAGAAAGTCCTATTGTTACAGGTACTCCCATCATCCATTAACCACATCCAACTAATCACTACAATAAACATCCACACCCTAATTCCTGTTAACACTAGTAATACAATTGCATGAGGGTGTTAAAAGATATGAGAAATGGATCGGTAGAGGTCTCTTCCCATTGTGTTACTAGAGGCTAAGAAACCCAAAACTCAGAGAATCCTCCCAAAAATAGCCAACGATGCATTGGGATATGGGGGTAAACATATAAGTAAATCACCAGTACAAATACAAGTGTTGATGTCTGTTCTAATAGTTTTTTACAGGATAACATCAAATACCTTAAAATCTATTCGGTGGCTTAGCTCACGTCCAAGATATGTGCATAGTCCGAAGTATGTGTCAACACCATGATCAGTAACCTGTGCACATTTCGCATAAAGAAGTTAATGGATCATATCACTGCAAGTCTGAAACATAAAAAGATACATGCATGACTTGGACGGTATATAAAATGACAAGCTATTTCGTTATCCCATTTATCATAGACTTTATGACTCAATATATAATTTTCAGACTGACCTCTTGATATATAAAAGCCGACAATGACTGGAACTACTTAAAATGGAATCAGACAAGTGTTGGAGGATCAATTATTCTAAAAACTTAAACTTAAAAGCACAACTCCAACAATACATATCAAGATAACACAAATAGGCACCACCTTGCCTTTATATGTGCAGCCAGATTCTGCACATGGAGCCCAGAAACAGAAACAAAAGCAAACAAGTTTCCTAGTACTCAAAACAGATGTTTCATAGACAAGCTATTTCGTTATCCCATTTATCATAGACTTTATAACTCAAAATATATCTGCTGGAAAACGAAAAAAAAAAATCGCTGGATATACAGGCAGACTGTGTGAAATTCAACGTAGATATACAGGCAGTAGGAACAATAAAAGTGGTCAGGTAAGATCAATATCAAACTCAAAATGGTTTTGAATTTCATGGATTCTTAACACTATGAAAAGTCATAAAAAATAAATAAAATAAAGAAAGAAAATATAATCTTCAACCAGGCAGCTGTTAGTGGCATGGAAGCAACCGACATGGATCTAGAAAAGTCTCTTTCTTCCATTAACGTTCTGTTCCATTTCGAGGTTAATTAGTTTACGCAAAAAACCAGAAAGCCAGCCTCGCAAACATGCACTGATACCCCACCGAGATATCATTTACATGAGAGATGTTTGTGTAGTTGAAATAATTCTTAGCTGATCACTTTTATGGCCAAAAAGCAGATAGAAATTATATGTTTGGTCATGTTTCAAATTCAAGGAGGCCGCAGGAGACACAGAGCCGTCTCCCCTTTTCTGTCACACCGAACAGAGGCTTTGATTTGAAAAGAAAAACGAAAGAAAATCCAAATATGAGCGATTATCAGACAAGGTTGAGAGGTCCCTAAACCCATTGGAAAACCTAACCCTTACATTTCAATCAGCTGTAGAGAAAGAACGGAAGCGCACATGTTACTATCTCCGGTGGAAAGAAATAAGAGAGGCAAATACAACGAAGGGAGAAGAGAGAGAGAGGGCTTACCTGAAGAGTGCTTCTGCCGAATTGTAAACCCTCGCTAAGAAATATGGCTTCTAATCGCATCGGAGTGACCGACTGATCGCACAAAAAGTAAAAAAGGCAGACTCCCAGTACGATTCAATGGCTCACACGTGCATACGTCATACTTGCTTTAAACTTTAAAGCCCGTTGGTTCACACTACCTCGTCTAAATATCTAAATATTATTTAAATATAATTATATTTAATTTTTATTATTATTTAATTATTATAATTTTTTAAAATTAAAATAAAATAAAAAATAATTTATTTTTTAAATCTCAAAATAAAAATTATATTAAAAAATTATATTCTAATAATATTTTAATTTTATAATAATTTTATTCAACTTGTTTCTCTCTTTTTTTCTAAAATTTCATAAAATACCGTAATTCCAACCATTTCATTATTATTCACAAAACTCCAACCATTTTATTATCATTCATAAATAATTTCATTATTATTCATAAATTTTTTATCTCATCTCAACGTTCAAACATAAGTCACTTTGCTACACACTCTTGGGAAATACTTGGTTTGAATGTTTTGAGAATTTTATGATTTAAAAAAAAAAAGAATTATAGAGATGATTTCATGGAATTTTATAAAAGTAATTAGATATATTAAAAATATACATAGATTGAGAAATTTGGTTTAGAGATATTTTTATTATGATTTAAGAGTGTACAGTAGAATAATACATTGAACTCTTACTTTTGAAAGTTGAGTTGAGTTGAGTTGAAACAAAAGTTGAAAGTTAAATAAAATATTACTAAAATATTATTTTTTAATATTATTATTATTTTAAAATTAAAAGTTGAATTGTTTATTATATTTTATATTAGAATTTGAAAAAATTGTAATGATTAGATTAAATGAATTTGGTATCCAAACTAGCCCAGCATTCTCAATAAATTTTGTATCTTTTTATTTATAATATATTATAAAAATTAACTTTTTCTATTTTACTTAACGATTTTTACTCTCATATATCACTTTTTATTTATTTTCTATATTATTTAAATAATTTCGGTTTGTCACAGGCATAAATCATTATTTTAAACTGTCCAAAAAGATTGTGTCTTGCGAGCTTCTAGTGTTTTTTCTTTAAAAGATTTAAAAGGTTTGACAAGTAGGATAAGACACATTTTATATTATTTTAGATTTGGTTTGGCCACTGAGATTAAATACAAAATTCTCATCTCATCTCATTTAATTTTTATAATTTTTTCAAATTTTCACATAAAATATAATAAACAATTCAACTTTTTTAAATTTCAATTCAAATTTTTTAAATTTCAAAACAATAATAATATTAAAAAATAAGATTTTAAACTTTTATCTAAAACAAAAAATCCTCATTTCACTTACCAAATCAAATCAAACCGCATCTCATCATTACAACTTTTTCAAATTCTCATACAAAATATAATAAATAATTTAATTTTTTTAAATCAAAAAATAATAATAATATTAAAAAATGATTGGGAATACAAGTGTTCTAAAATATTTTCAGATACTTCATTTTCAAACATCACACAAATATAAAATATTTTTTAATTTTAAATTTTCAACTTTTTCATCTAATCATTACTTAATCACTACAACTTTTCCAAATTCTGAAATAAAACACAAAAAAATACAATTTTTTCAAATTTCAAAACAAATATTATATTAAAAAATTATATTCAAATAATTTTAAACTTTATAATATTTTGATTTAATTTTTTATCTCTCATTTCCCAAAATCCAATAAAATATATTTTTTCTCAAACAATTTCATTACTATTTACATATATTTTTTGATATTCTAATGTTACGTTTGGATGTTGAGCTGAGTTGAGTTTTTTATACATAGTAGTGAGTTAAGTATGTGAAGTAAGTTACGTAAAACTCATCTCAAATGAGTTTAAATGTATTTGAATGTTAAGATGAGTTTAGTATTATTTATGGAAATTTTGTTTTGATAGGTTATTATTTATGGAAATTTGAAAAAGGTTGTGGGTTCTACGTATAAATATGTGTTGAGTTGAGAAATATTGTGGGTCTCGCGTGTAATAAGGTTTTGAGTTTAGACGAGTTTAGTAATTTGAACATTGAGTGTTTGGATGTTAGACTCAGTTTCAAATTAGATTAAACTGAGTTGATCTCAACTGAGTCTTACAACCAAATGGGACAGTGTCCAAATGAGCCCTTAGACCATGTTTGGGAATTAAGATGAGTTGAAAACATCCTTTCTCATATCAAGATTTCTCATAATTTTATTATCAAATATCACACAAATATAAAACACTTATCAATTTCAAATTTTCAACACTTTTATCTAATTATTATCTAATTATTACAATTTTTTCATACTTCCAAATAAAATACAAAAAATAATACAACTTTTTCAAATTTTAAAAAAAAATTATATTCTACAACTTTTTAAGTTTATAATATTTTTATTTAACTTTTTATCTCTCCTTTTACAAAATCAAATAAAACATTTTAATTCAAATTATATCACTATTATTCACAAATCATTTCATAACTATTCATATAATTTTTATCTTATCTCATTATTCAAACATGCCCTTTATTATGGGGAGTCTCTTGCCTTGGCTAAGTTCTTCATTTTCTAATCATATTTCTTTATCTTTTTAATTAATAGAAGTGAGATTTCTAAACAACTAAATGAGAAAATAGAGAATGAATATAGTGAAATACACTTATTCATAAAGAGTAATATTAAATATAATCATAAATTGTACAAGCGCCATACACTTATTTTGAAAAAGAATGGGATCTATTGTTAAAAAATTAATTTTTTATATGGATCTCATATTTATTCACTTTTTTTCAAAATGAATATGCGATACTTACTTACTGTATAACTGCAAATATCATTTCTAGATCATAAAAGGGAAGAGAAAACATAAAAATTTGTCCACAAGTTAAACATATTCTTTAAATTATTTATAAGCCTTGCTTTCGACCTTTTTAAGAATGGATTTTACGTTCATCATTTGGCTCGTTCGGATTTTGGTATTCAACTTTTGCCCTTGTTGATTCCTCACCCTGAATCAATATTTGGACTAATGACTTTTTCCATAAATTTGACACTGAAATTATTTTATGTATTTTAGTTTGCCCTAAATTCTATGTGAATTTTACACCTTTGACTATTTTTGGCATTCCCTTGTGCTTAAGTTTTCTCCAATTGACACTCAAGTATGATTGAGCCTACTAGTTGCCTTATACAAGCAAGTTAGGTGTCGAATGTGGTGAGCTTGCTGCTTGCACGAGCCTTTTGGTCAATAAAGGCCAACTTTGTGCTCGTCAATGGCCATACACACCAACAGACAGGTTCCATGCTTGCTAGTGAACTTCCATCATTCGGCAACGAGTGAGCTATGTGCTCGCCCTCGGTTCATTGTTGCTCCTCTCGTTGTCTTGCCTCTTCAAGCCTATCATGGATAAATTGGTTAATCACCTCTGGTGAGGGAACAAATTTACATGTGGTTCACTTGGCCCTTACCATGATGACTGCAATTTTTCAATGGCGTTTCCATTAAAAATACTTAAATAGGTACACCACAGAAATAGGCAGTTTTATCATAAACAAAAAATTGCATTCACCCAATAATTAAACTTGTAATAATGATTCCATTTATAACATACAACTGTTAATCTCTTGGGTTTTTGGATTTCCCCACAATACATTTACCAAAGGTACTATCTTGGATCTTAATATTTGATCATTCAAATCTAGAATTTGTACTGGCGTTTCTTCATAATTAGATTTGGCTAAAGTTGGAGATGTGCACTGCATTACCACTTAGAATGCTTAAATTAAAATACTATATAAATAGACATTTTCTTAGGGTCGAGCTCTGCTCCAACGGAGTTAGAATGTCCAACTCTAACTAAAGTTGGAGGCCAAGTTGAGTTTCGACTCTGAATTAGAGCGAATTTTGACTTCGATCGGAGTTGCCAAATTTGAAGTTGGAACGTAAGAGCCACAGAGGAAGAGAGAAAGACACACACACGTACAGAGAGAGAGAGAGAGAGAGAGAGAGAGAGTTAAATTCCACCAAATATTCATCCAAAATCCCAAACAAAGCAGCCAAACCCACCAAACATTCACAAATCAACAACCAAACCCGCAATCTTAACAAAAAAAAAAAAACAGAGAGAGAAAAATTATAGTAACATTAATTATCAAAACTTAAGTTGGTGCAATAGAGCACGAGATTGTGGTGCTTTGTGCTCGAGGGAACATTTGAAAAGCACAACCATGATAGTAGAGACAGACGCTTTAAGTTTGGGTGCAAAGAAAAATGTTTATCGAGAGGGAAAGTCTGATTGGGGGTTGAGAACTTGAGATTCTAATATGGAGCCATGAAGGAGTGAGTGGTGGAGAAAGTGAAAAGAGAGGCAAGCCGCAGACAAAATAAGAAATCATTTAAGGGTTTTGAAAATGGTTTTTGCTAGTTGAAGGGAAAAAGATAAATATATATGGGGTAGAAAATGGCGTCGTTTTATAAAAACAAAAAGTTTGATGAAATCGATATATATGGGGGCTCGAACATAAGACTGACTATTTGCAAAATACTCTCTCAACCGTTAGGTCACTCAAATGGATAACACTTATATTACAATTTTAAATATATTTAGTTTACACATCGGAGTAAGAGTTCGGAGTCAGAGTCAGAGTCAGTCAATGCCGACTCTGACTCTGACTCCAAACTCCAATTTTTTTAACTTTATTGAAGCCTGAGCAGAATTCTGCCGGAGTTAGAGCCGACAGAGGTTTTGCACACCCCTGAGTTTTGTCATAAACAAAAAACCACATTCACCCAATAACTAGAGTTGTAATAATGACTCCATTTATAACACACGACCATTGATCTTTTGGGTTTTTGGATTTCCCTACAACACCTTTACCAAAGGTAATGTCTTGGATCTTAACATTTGATCCTTCCAATTTAGAATTCGTACTGACATTTCTTCATATGTAGATTTGGCTAAAGTTGAATCTCGCTAAGGGTAACCATTTGGGTTTTCTGCCTTTTGAAACTCTTCCTCAAGGTAGAGACGTAAAATACACCGTGCACATCTCCAAATTTAGCTAGTAATGCAACTCAATAGGCCATCGGACCTATCTTTTCCACCACTTGGTAAGGTTCAACATACCTTAGACTCAACTTCTCATTCTTCCCAAACCATCTTATGCCCTTCATGATTGATACCTTGATGTACACCCAATATCATTCCTTAAAGTTCAAGTCTATTCTTTGCATGTCAATATAACTCTTCTGTCGACTTTGTGCTGCCGCCATATTTTTTCGTATGATCTTGACTTGGTCCTTCATTTCTTAGATTAGCTCTAGCCCGATGAGCTTGCTTTCTCCAACTTTATCCCAATACATGGGTAGCCTACACTTTCTCCTATAAAGGGCCTCATGTGATGCCATTTGTATAGTCGTTTGGTAGCTATAGTTGTAGGCAAACTCAAGGAAAAGTATATGATTCTCCCAAGTATCCCTGAGTTCTAGAGCACACGCTCTCGACATATCCTTTAGGGTCTGGATGGTTTGTTTTGATTGGTCATCCATCTATGGATGATAGGCACTACTAAATCTCAATGTGGTGCCCATAGCTGCTTGTTAGAATTTTCCATAAATGGGAAGTGAATCTTGAGTCCTGATTCGACACTATAATCTTACACACCCTGTGGAATCTTACGATCATTCTAACACATAATGGGGTCAACTTCCCTAGAGTATCGGTGTTGGTAACCAGAAGGAAAAGGGAACTCTTTGTTAACCTGGTCACAATCACCCACACCTAGTTCTTTCCACTTGGAGTGCTTGGCAACCCAAATACAAAGTCCATAGCTATATCATCCCATTTATGTTTTAAGATGGGTAGGAGCTGTAGATTCTCGATGGCTAGTTGGTGAAAGTTAGAGGCTAACTTACAAACTTTCTATTTATCAATTAATACAATACAATGATAAGTACTCAAATCGAGAATAGATCCACATACTATTTCTTGGGTTGCACTAAATCCCCTTCCTCATAACCTACCTCGTTTGATATATTTGCATCAAAATCTCTTATTTCGAAGAGCCAAATCGTAGTGGGGTCACCACGGTGAGATTTCAAATAAATCTAAGTAAACTATAACTCAAGTTTAGCAACTAATAATGCAAGTAATGGTAATGAATATAATGAAATGAACTTTAAACTATAAAAGTAAATAGAAGGAAGATCATACATACTAAGATGTTAGCCTCTGGGCAAATAAAGTATTATAAACCATAGAAGAGTTACTAAGCATCAAATGCCCAAATCATCAGATAATAAATTAATATTGGACCCAAGATGCACGACATGCTCATAGTCATTAACTAACATTGTTAGCGTTGTTGTAAAGAATAACCTACCTTAACTGTGAGTTCTCATTGAGTCGATCGTTAATGATCTTAGCTTCCCTTGGTTCAATGAAAACTCTAGCATCTAAGTGCGTAAATGTATAAGCTCAGCTGCCGAGTTAGGGCTTCTTTTTTTGGTGATCAAAACAGGAGATATATATATATATATATATATATATATATATATATATATATATATATATATATTACGGATTTTCAAAAATCTCAAGGTGATATGAAGATTGAAGACAATGTGAGTTTTACATGAAAATATTTGCCGCTCAAGGTGATATGAAGATTGAAGACAATTCTCGATGTAGGTTGGTTGATAAATTGGCAAAAATCCACTTTCTAGGTGCATGTCAGATCAAAAGAGTGACAAGGATGGAAATAATGTGTTTTGTGCATCTTAGACATTCAACCAAGGGAATGAGAAGTTTAGTCTGCTACTTGTGAATGTCACCCATGTGGTGGAAAACTCGTGCATGGTTGGGTATATTTGAGTCCATGATCCTCCTTTCCCACGTGTGTTTCTTGTAGAAACGTTGCCGTTTGAGTATGATCTTTTGTCAAGTTACTCGCTAGTCTTTGAGAATTCCTGAATTTATGTCAGTCATGCTCTACTCATTTTGAACTTCACATCTTAGCTCATACTTATTTTTTGGGAAGGTGGGGGCACATGTAGGGGGGTGTCTTAAGTTCATTTTTTCTCTTCGTAGTACATGTTTCAAAATCCTGGTTACTTACCCTTATCTCGCCAATAGTCTTTGCTTACTTTTGGACTTGCTCGCCTTGCATATCACCCGTCTAACCTTTACTTGCCCGGTATTTATTTCGCATATCCTATGGTCACCTCGTCCAAAAGTGATACTTAGGTGAGTTTGAGTGTTGAGAATAGTTGTGAATAGTAGTAAAAAGTATATGAAAAGTAATAATAAAATAATGAATAGTAATAAAAAATTGATAAAAAGTAATGAATAGTAGTAAAAGTAAGTAAATAATAATAATAAAGTAATGAATAGTAATGAGAAGTGTTGAGAATATTTGAGATATTCTCAATACCCAAACGCAGCCTTAACCTTGCTTGCTTGTTACTCATTTCAAGGCCCATTGCCTGCCCAAGACCGTGCTTGCTCGATTTTGGTTAGCTTGAAGCTTTGCTTGCTCAATTTTGGTTCGTCTGTAGCTTTGCTTGTCTCGATTGTCTAACAGGGCCTTCCTTTAGTGCTTGAGATTACGAATTTGAGCTTAGTCGAGTGTAATGTTCACAAGGTGTTCTTACCTTTGAAATGCACAATCCTCACATATTTTCCTTTATTTATATAATTTTATTGTGAACTTTAGTCAATTTAACCCTAGGGCTGTAAAATAAACAGGCTACTCGATAGGCAGCTCGAATTCGACTCGAATAAACTCGAAATCGGCTCGAATCGAATATTAAATGTGCCGTTCGTAAACACAGAAATAAACTCGATTATTAAACGATACAAACTCGTATAAAACTCAACCGACTCGATTAATGTTCGTGAATATACTCGTATGAAGCTCGACTCGACTCGTGAGATCGACTCGTATATATTTATACATATATAGTAAAATATAATATATATATATAATAATCAGTAATTATATACGTATTATTAATTATGTATATAGAATTATAGTGACTTATAGTTAAACATTTTCTTCTACATATACTATAAGTTTATATATTTAATTTATAATATTAATATATCATATTGATATATTTATCTTATTCTTATCAAATAGTGAAATGTCATATAAGAAGTTATGCTTATAGGATAATAAGGCTCTAGGCTATAAGCTATAAGCTATAGTCATAACTTATTGCCCTATAACATATCACTCATAAATCATAATTATATCATTCTAGTTAGGGTTAATTATTCAGAGTGCCGTCCATCTTTTTTTTTTTTTTTTCCCTTTCATGTGGCATGGAATGCAGGTTAGGATTCTCCAATGTATGGATCACCCAAATGTACATAAGTTTTATTCCTGGTAAGACTTGTTTGAATATAGAAACACATAATGTATCAGCCACTTGGACTAGATGATTGTCTTCTTAAGTTTCAGTTTTGTTCTTCTTTTTGGAATTGAAATATGAATTATCGTATCTGAATTTGTTCTCCGCGACACCCCCGCCCCCCCCCCGGCGCCCGAAAAAAAAAAAAAAAAAAAAAATCAGGTATGAAGCTTCTGCTCACTTGTGGTTGGTTTTGGAGTACTGTGTTGGAGGAGATCTGATGGCCTTATTACGGCAGGTAATGCATTTCTTTGACGAACATGTTTGGTACATTTTCTGGGCAGGAACGGACTTGGAAGTTTTATGGTTAATTTTATTGATAAAATTGTGGATGATCCAACTGTTGCAACTGTTTAAATAGGCAGTATGTAGAAGGACTCGAACTTGGATGTCAGCCAAATGCAGATACAGCAATTGAGCATAACAAGTTACAAATTTAAAATGTGATAAAAATACGTAGGCCTGTTCATCTTGGCCGGATTTTTTTCCTGGCCCGGTCTGGAATCCGGATAATCCGGTACCCACATAGAAAAACCCGGTACCCCTCCCCCCTCTCTATTTGAATGTTTTGATGCTATTGATTTTAAATTAAATAATTAAATTCAGATGATAGATGATCTCATTTTCAACAAATAAGCGAAAGGATATACAAGAAAAACCATAAATAACACTTTATTTTCCTAATTGATTGATCCAACACTTTATTGCAATAAAAGTTCTGAATTTGATATATTTTCAAGAGTTCTTAGGATGAGAAAAATATAGATAATAATTATTTGAATGAGATTTTTGCTGTAGACCACTTCATGCCATGTCTGACTTTAAGCCTTACGTTAAAAAAATAAGAAGAATCTTTATTCAAACCTGGCACGGTAACTATAGAGTATTAATCAATTAATAAGAGGTCAATAAATCTTTAATGAGTCCATTGCATCAATGGACCACAAATTTCAAATTTCTAGGAAATTGCAATTATTTGGGGCCTTGTAAATGGATTATCATGCTCTAGCTATTTGTTTTTCTACTCGATTGTGTTGTTTGCTTCTCTGGAAAAAATTCTTCTATAGAAAGGAACAACTAATTTAGTCCATAAAACTACAAAATTTCCACCCATTTCTCCAATTTAGAAATGCATATAAATAAGATACATTTCTAATTTGAAAGCAAAAGTTGAACTTTTGTGAAAAAAAAGGAAAAAAAAAAAAAAAACCAAGTACAGTCTAGAACCCAGATTTCTAGGTTTCAACTCGGGTCATAACGGGCTAATCCGGACCAGAACTTGGCCTGGGTTTGAAACCTAGGTACCCGGTCTGGAATCTGGGTGAACAGTGCTACAATATGGATGCAGACTTTGGACATAGTGTGAAAAAACATAAAGCATGCTAGAAGTAAGAATCTGAATGGACGAAATTGATAAAGAGAAATCAACCGTACTTGTAGAAGACATTGTTGAAGGAAAGTAGAAACTAAGTCTTCCTCTCCTTGTTCCTCCAAAATGTTAGCTTTCAATGGGGCAAACTGAACGTACGGAGAGGAGAGGGGATTTAGCCATTTATAAGGAAATCTTTTGGAGTCCTCCCATTAAAGACTCAAATCCCAAAGGGTTTAAGAAAATTCCAGAATAAAAACCCTTAAGCTTCCAGGCCTACATATGTAATTTACCACATTTAAATAGGATATAATCCTATATTACTAAGGTGCAATAAACCCCAAATGATCACTTAACTTAATGGGTTTAACCAAAGTACCATTGTGAGCAATATATATATCTAACCCGTTTTTATAAAACATGCAATCAAATGTAGCCCATATTTGTAATTATTCCAACACACAGTTGTTGTTACCTAACAAGCTTAACGGGTATAATTACAAGTGTCCACGATATCCTTGTGGATGTGTACCAGCTGCAAATTTTTGTTTTGTAGTGTTATATCAGCTCCTTTGGGTAGTTATCCTTGTTATATTAGTTACTTTGCAATCAGACAATATTCGTTACCTAAATATTATCTTAAAAAAATATTAGATATTTATCAGAAAGACTGCAAATCAGGCTGCTTACCACTTTCTGTGCTTTACAAATCAGTAGGACATTGGGGGTTGATATATATCCTTTTTCACTGAAAACCTTTTCAACCTCAACAACTTGAAGTGCTTAATGTTGTACCGTGTCACTGCCTCAACGTTTCTTGGTCTTTATTTGACTTTACCACCTTCAAGTTAATTCAGAGGCCATATAAACTTACTCTCTGGTTGTAAAGCATGAGAAATTGAAAGTTATTCCTTGGCAAAAAGACTTGGATTTCAATTATATTATGTACCATTTCATAGTAATGGATTAATATGGTAACATGGAATGAAGAATATGCAAACAGGAAATGTATTATCTGAGTTGGGCGTAGAATTACATCACTATTGTGACTGAGCTGCAGGATAGTCAACTACCTGAAGATTCAATTCATGATCTTGCCCGTGACCTTGTCAAAGCCTTGCTGTATGCTCATTAGCCTTGATTTTCCTTTCCTTGGTAAAGATAGTACTAGCTGCATTATTGAATAATGATCTCTAAATGATATCTGTTAGGTTTTTACATTCCAAGGGAATTATTTATTGTGATTTGAAGCCGTCAAACATCCTATTGGATGAAAATGGACGTACAAAGGTGCTTTTGCATTTTTTCCCTTGTATGGATAGACTATTGCAACTAGTTATGATCTATGAAATGAATATTTAGTATTTTATCCCTTATGCAATGCAACTGTGTGATTTTGGGCTGGCTAGAAAATTGAGTGATCTATCAAAAACTGCTTTGTCCTCGATATGTTTATTCCAACCATTCCAGTAATTGATCTTATACATATTTTGGCTGAATGGATTTGTTAATTACTTTTTGAAGTTGTTCATTTACTTTTCCCCCCTTAACACACGAGTTACTAATGCAGTTTTACTTTTATGTACTTGTTTAGCTGCCCCAAGCAAAACTCGGAACACCATTCTACATGGCTCCTGAGCTGTTTGATGATGAGGGTGTCCATTCTTATGCATCTGATTTCTGGGCCCTTGGTTTTGTACTATATGAGTGTTACACAGGAAGGCCCCCCTTTGTGGAAAAGGAATTTACTCAACTAGTAAAATCCATCCTCTCAGACCCAACTCCGCCTCTCCCTGGTAATCCAAGCTGTCCTTTTGTCAATCTAATCAATTCTTTGCTTGTAAAAGTTCCAGCTGAAAGAATTCAATGGACCGAGCTTTGTGGACATGATTTTTGGAGAACTAAAATTACTCTAGTGCCTCTACCTCCTCAGCTTGCTTTTGACAATATGATAGAACTATCTACCAAACCATGTCTTTTAGAACGTAATGGTGATAAATTTCTTCAAAACAAAATCCCTCCTAAGATCATGTAAAAGATGTGAAAGGGGCTCTGAAGCAGGATAATAATTCCATTTTAGAATCAAGAGGGCATGAGACGCCAGTCAAGGGTATGTCAAGTGGAGGCAGAACTCAAATCAAGGTTTCTGGCAGAGTAGTTGATGAGAAGCAGAAAGATCCTCCTAAGACTACTAGAGGTTTGAATCTTTTAAGACTTTCAAGAATTGCAAAATCAAACTTACAGAGGGAGAATGAAAAGGAAAATTATAGAAGGCCCTTGCCTAATAGCTCTGAGAATGACACAGAAATCAAAATTGAGAACACTGACATGGAACTTGATTTTAATGAGAACACTGAAGATGAGGCACAGGATGAATCTGATGGTACTTTTTCTATACCTGGGGACAAGTTTTCAAGTCAAGATCACTATCAGGGAAAAGTGGAGGAGATTGAGAATAAAACACCCCCGTTTGATTCTGCATCTGTTGTTAATACGCCTGCTGCAGATGAGCCAATAACACTGGATCGGGACTCATCTGCAGAGCATATTGAAGAGGCTGTTCCTCCTCCCAGTGTCAGTCCTCAACTTAAACTTCAGAGAGTTGGGGAAGGGTCAGGTTCAGTCCTTGACTCTGATTCTACAAAAGCATCTAATAATATTTCCCAGGTTCTTTGGCATCCTTCTGATCTCTCAGTTAGACCAGTAATGGCAAGCAGAAAAGATAATAAAATAACAGAGGTGATTCCTTCACTTCCCTTTGAGGCCCTTCAAGCATCTGATTTTGCGAGGATGCCTAAAGAAAAGGTGAATGCCCTGAACAACAGGATTATAGCCATTGTTAGCGGGAACACTAGTGTTGGGGAGAAGCAAAATGTCATTAAATATCTCGAGACGTTGAGCAGTAATGCTGATGCATCCAATATCTTGACCAATGGGCCAATAATGCTCCTTCTTGTTAAAATGCTCCGACAATCCAAGGTTTCTGCTTTGCGTGTTCAACTTACTTCACTAGTAGGCTTGCTGATACGGCATTCAACTTTTATTGAAGATGATTTGGCAAACACTGGAATTTTAGGTTCACTTGCTGATGGCCTTAGAGACAAGCAGGAAAAAGTGAGGAGGCTTTCTATGGCTGCTTTGGGTTAGTTGCTGTTCTATATATCAACACAAAATGATCATTCTAGAAATAACAATCCACCAGAATCTCCATCGAAGGACACCAAGTCAACATCTGGCTGGCAGGTTAGCTTCCTACTTTCTTCCTAACCTTCATGTTTGGGCGACTAGCTGGGTTAATTCAACTTTTCCATTCAAGTGAAAAATTATTAAAATATTAGCCAATGATCCACAACTAATTTGCTCAGAGAAAATTTATTATATAGGATTGCATCGAGTCCTTGTTGCACTCTTACTATACTCTTCTACATCATCTTCCACATCATCTCATTATAGGTATTTCACATCCCTTTGAGCAGGTTTCGAATTCATTGATTTCACTGGTGTCATCACTTTTATGAAAAGGTGAGGATGATGTGACTCAACTGTATGCATTGAGGACAATCGAGAACATTGCCAGTTAGGGAGGGCAATGGGCAGCTCGTTTCACCAGCCAGGATGTGATCAGTAATCTGAGCTATATATATATCGGGCTGCAGGGAAACAGGAGAGCATTAGACTGTCAGCAGGATTTGGTTCATTTCAGTCCGCCTAACATTCAGTTAGTTACAGAGAGACTATCCCTTAAGGACATCGTGTCTGGCCTTCCTAAGGGCAGTCCACGTGAGCAGCAAATCAGCTTAAACCTTTTAAACATGGGCATGCTGGGAAGCCATATGTACACTAATATTGGCCGGTATCTTCTACCTCTTGTGGAAGATAGGAACCTTGTTCCAGGCCTTGTGTCTCTCATTGAGCAGGGAAGCGAAGTTTTGAAGGGACAGACACTTGTATTTGTAGCTTTCCTCTGTAAGAATGGTAGGAAATGGCTGCCGCATTTCCTGTTTAATGCTAAGTTACTTTCTGCGGACGACAGGCTAGCAAAAGATAAGGGAAACTTTGTGCGTCAGTGTTTAGATGCATTTGTTAATGTTGTGGCAGCCACTATACCAGGTTTACTGGATACCATAACTGGAGATATTCAGCAAATGATGGGTGGAAGGCGCCATGGGCATATCTCTGCCCTTAGCAGTCGAGCTGCTCCAAAGACTAATGTTCATATGTTTCCTATTGTTCTTCATCTACTTGGGAGCTCGTCTTTTAAGCGCAAAGTGGTGGACCATCAGCTGCTGCAGCAGTTGGCAAATTTAAGTAAACTAGTGGAGACCCCATTTCAGGTATGTGAGTGCAGCCAATACTTAGTGATTTTTATCTTTTTTATTATGTCTATTTTTAATGTTTTGACAACATTGCCTCATTGCTCAGTTGAATTGAGCTGCATGTCTGTTAAAATTTACAGAAGTTCCAATGTTACAATATGTACAGCTGGCTAGATCTCCCAATAGCTGATGTCTGAAAACTTGGAAAATGTGCAAATGGCTAGATGCTTGAATACTTTGTCTTGGTATGGGGAAATAATGTTGGATATAGCTGGCAAATGAGATTTTTGACTAAATGATTTAGAGTATGAGATAGGCGTAATTATCGTGGTTATACGATGTTCTCCTAACCTTGGCAAAGTGGTTTGAATCGAGATCAAATGTGGGACAAAACAAGAAGAAAACAAAATGATGCAGATGACATTGATCCACTAATATGTGGCCTTTCTACTTGTTTCTAGGGCAGGGATGACTTCCAAATAACTCTTCTTCGAGTGCTTGAGTCTGTGATAGAAGAGCCCCCCGCAATTCTTGAAAACCCTATCATTTTTGTTTGAGAAATTCTCCCCAGCTTGATTGTTCTCTATAAGGGAAACGAGGATGTCAATGCCAGATTTTTGTGCCTGAAACTTTTGTTTGATATAATGCTCATCTTTCTGAATGAACCATTTGACGATGAGCAAAGATCTGAGGATTTGATGACCATATCTAATACACATTTCCTCCCCCTCTACCCCACCTTGATTGAAGATGAAGATCCCATTCCACTGTATGCGCAGAAGCTTCTTGTGATGTTCATTGAATTGAACTACATTAAAATTTCAGACATTCTGCACCAAAAGACAATCTCGCAATGCTTTCATTTTTTGCTCGGTGATCTCTCCTTTGCAAATGTGAACAATGTTAAGTTGTCTGGCTCTCACATCTGCTCCTGAAATGGAATCCAAGTTACTTTCTCAACTAAAAGTAGTCAGGAGTATTGGAAACATCTTGGAATTTGTATGTGCAAAGAATATGGAAGATTTTCTGGAAGCAACTCTTGGCCTGTGTAGGGCTTTTCTTCTGCGTTCCATCAGCAGTCGAAAAGGGTTCTACTACTCTATAGAACCAGATCTTTTAAGTGATGGTATTGCTGAGACAAAAGGTGCAATTGATCAGCAGCAATCCATAAGTGACATAATGGACTTTGGTAGCAATGTTGGTGTCTTTCTGGAGCTAAGTGGATACCATGAAACAAATGTTGCAGATATAGCTTCTGAATGTATAGTATTGTTGCTTAAGGCAGCTCCGAGGGAAGGCACTACTGATCTTCTGACTAATCTCTCAAAGGTCGGTGTGATTCTTGTGTCCTCGCGCTGGGGCATCTCTCACTTACTTGTGCTGCGGATGCTGCATGCTCTTAGTTACTCTTGTAGGCAATATTTGTCACGGGCAATGATATTATCCATATCTATACCTGGGATTTCAAGGACTGAAGCTATTGTTTCCGAGCTTAAAAGCTCAGCTATGCCTGATTTAGCTAATGCTGCTTCAATTGTTGCATTGGAGTAGCAGCGGCTTCCTCGGTGCATTTGATGTCCTGGAGGTAGTATGTTCGGTCACTAATCTCATCTCGTTTTATAAAATTCATGATTTCTCAATTTCGTTGATTGCTCCTTGTTTGCAAGTACAGTTAAAAAGGTTCATTGGTTTTTTCAGGAAGTTAAAAGACATTTTTTCCTGAATCCAGACGAGTCAATGACCCTTGTGTTCAGGTGAGGTAAATTTTTTCTGCATATACAGGCTGCTGTCTCCTATTTTGGCCTGTCATTGTATGATTTATGTCTATTATTAATGAGTTTTGCTACATACAAGTATAGTTGCGCACTAATCTGTGTACCAATACTGATTTATTTATATTTAAAATTTAAATTAACACTGTTTTCAATAAAATCTACTTTTTGACCAATCATATCACATTAGTGCACAAATTAGTACACAATTGTGTTTGCAACTATATTTTTACATTATTAATTCCTTAACATGTTTAATTTATTTATTTTTCAGATTCAATCAGATTTCTGCCATCTCTGCTTCTTTTTTTCCATTGTGCTCCAACATACTTTGTTTAGGCTTAAAATGGAATAATAAATACATAGATAAAGATATTAATTTTTTGGAAGAAACGTGTTCAATTCCATTGGATGAGAAATTAAAAAAGGCATTGGGACAATGTCTGTAACTGATGTAAATATTTAATTTAATTAGAACAACTCTCCTCGAGTATTTAGACTTACCTTACTCTGAATTAATGTTTCTAAATTTGCTGTCTCCTCTCATAAAAACCCAACAAACAATAGATGTTAAAATAATAATTCTACCTATAATCCGTGAAGTAGGCAAATACTACCGTTTTGAAAAAGTAAATCTTAAAAACAAAAAACTGTTAAAATCTCAAAATTGTCAAAAAATTTTTGAAAACTTAACCGGCATGTCTAAGACTCTAAACTCTATAGGTTACTGACTACCATAAAATCAGGGAGTCCCATCATCACGGGCCGACAGGAAAAAGGGAATTTTAGCTACCGAACAAATCACTACCCAAGCTATCCGTGGCATTTGACCCCACCTCATCGCCTTCCCACACAACCGACGAAATTTCATTCCGGTTAGGAATGTATTCATTCATTCAAACCCTTCTTTCTTTTGCGAAAATATTCATTAGTCATTACCCGACTCTATTTACATTCTCCAATAAGAGATTGATTTTGTGCATCATTAGAATGGCCTCCTTTTCCTTTCACTTGTTGCTCATCATCATGGGATTCATGGCCTCTCCTTTGCTTTCTTTATCTTCTCATCTTGATTCTAAAGCTTCCACTATCTCTGCTATGCCGCCGTTTCTGAAAAACCCTCTTCCACCCCTGTCTCCTTTCCAAGAATTGTCCCCAGACATTACTCCACTTTTGCCTTCTCCCGGTGGTGTAGTGCCTGCTTCATCTGAGTCGTCTGTCCCCACCATTCCATCGACCCAGAGCCCTCCGAATCCCGACGAGTTGGCGTCTGGCCCTGATTCTGAGTTTTTGCCGTTGCTGTCTACCTCCGTTGCTTCTACCACCTTGGTTTCGTACTTAAACGTGGCTGTTTATGCAGGTTTAGCTGCATGTTGGTCTATGCTGCTGCTTGGGATAAAACATTGATAGACGACTCCATTATCATTCTGTTTTGCATGATATGATGCAGCGCATGTAGATATTGTCTCCGGAAGGATGTATGTATGATATTGGTGATGATATTGGTGGAATTAGTCCATCGTTGCTAGTAGTTAGATCGTTATCAGAGTATTGGGTTTATGCAAAATTTTGAATGGTTAGTATGTCACTTTTATTTGTTATTTAATTACTTTTTTATATTCATTTTCACAATTCCCAATAATATATACATCAACATATATACAATCTGTCTAGCAACTTTGTAAAAATTATGTAACACTATAATGTACAAAAACGGAAAACAAATCCCCAAATTATGTCCACCATAGCAATGTAAAGGTATTTGGCTAAGTTACTGTTCATATTTAAGTATGTTGAATGACTGTAATTCATAGTCAAAATGAGACGACTATGCCTATCCAATGCATAGAGATTTTAAGTCCAATTAGCTAAGTTTTAACTGATGTTACTAGCATATGGTTAAGCTAATGCTAATGCTCTTAGAGCATTCTCATTGGAATAACTAAAGTCAAATCCAAATTTTAACTAATGTGAGATGAATTTACTTTTGCCTATTTCATTCATATCAAATTCTTATACTTATATTAGATTATTCATTTATTCATTATATAATAATAAAATAATATCAATTTTTTAAAATTTTAATTTATTTAATTTTATCATGTTTTACCATTCTAACAATTATATGTTAATTAGTAATCATATTCTAATTAAATTATTGGTTAAAAAAAATCATATTTTCAATGATCATTTAATGTTAATAACCACAAATATCTAATTAAATCCATCTAAAATTCTATATAAATGTCTTAATTAAAAATCAAATTAAGAGGAGAGATGAGAGAGAGTGTTCCGAAGAAACTAAAGGGAAAGAAACTGGCGGTAATTTCGTGAGAAAATATCAAGCAAAAGAGTGTTTTAAAGAAATAATAAGCTAAAGATTTGCTCCATCTACCGTTACAAGCAATTTTAATTTTAATTTTGGATATACCGTAGTTAAAACTTAGTTCAGATTCGTTTGCCTAATCCAATGCAATCGATTTTTCATCTCTAATAGCTATTTGAAGGATTTTATTTACCTTTAGCTATTCTAACGAGAATACTCTAAATCAATTTTCTTACCTTTACTTACCATACTTTGGAGACTCTTTATATTTCTTTTTAACAGCTTTTGTTAAACCAACAAATTATTCCGTTACCATCAATAGAAAAACTTAAAAGTTATAATAACTAAAATAATAATAATAATAAAATGGAGTCAAGACTCAACATTTACCTGAACCCATGTTTCTTGGCTAGACCAAGGAGAGAATTGTAAAATTAGTTTATTAATTATTAAGCAATACGCTGGAATATTATGATACTATGGCAATAGATAATGATGTGTCGTACTTGACTCCTTTAAGATGCTCGGTAGAGCTTCTCACGCAATCGTCTTCTAAATCTATAGGAAGGGAATTAAAAATTATCATCTTCTTTTAGAGGACAAAGGATGCTTCAATATAAATATAAAATAAAAATTGTAAAATGTTGTTAGGTGGAGACTGGAGTGACGAATGGACCCTATTGCGGTTGTGGTGGCACATAGGCCGTCCTCCATGCCAATCAAAATGCTGGAGGGAAAGGGAGGAAAATTGATGGTGGATGAGGATTTAACTTTTGACCAAAATTGAAGGATAATAAGAGAAAATAAAGGAAAAAACAAAAAACAAAAAAACATGTAGGCTATCCAGCAACAGAGGTTGGAAACGTGAAAATCAGTTGGAGGATGAAATGTCGAGATTCAAGTTTTCACGTGCTACACAATTCTACAGTCACACGTTGGTGGAAAACGAAAGCTAGTCTTGGCCTAAAGTGCGGAGGGTGGCGATTAGGGTAGAGCCTTCGTGTTGGCTGAAAACGAACAAGTCATGGTAGATCTAGCCTCCATAGATCATGACAAAAGAGAGAAAAAATAAAAACTAAACAAAAAATTGTATACAATGAGAGAGAAGTACGGTGTTAGTGAAGAATACAATAATATAATAAAAATTACAATAAAATTAATATTCAATCGAAATCAATTTAGACTGAGACGTGGAAATATAGTTCTCTTTAAGGAGATTCAAGTTCTTTGTGATGTACAAAATCTCATATTAACCAGTGCAGCAAAACTCTTCTTAACTTGACTCCTTTAAGATATAACAATCCAATTAATCGTCGTATAACCTGAACCAACTCTACATAGGTAATTGAGCTCAAAACTTCACCAAAAAACACCTTTATTTTATCTGAAATACTCTAAAAAATATCTACGTACAACTCTTTTTTATCTCTCTATAGAATTTTCTTTATATTGTATAGAAAGACAACACCATATATTAAAACCTTCAAAGTACACAAGACTGAAGCCCCCACTATATAAAAAATCCAATCATACATGTAAAAAGTAGCCGTTTGTACAAAAGGCATCATGGCAATAAGAAGATAAATTAAACAAAAAAAGAAGACGTTGGCCTTCAATGATACTTATAAGGACGTTGGCCAATTAACTAAAACAATAACATATTAGGCTATTAGCACAGAGCAACGGTAAGTATAAGCAACGGTAAACAAAAATATTATTAATTAAAAAATACCAACATTTCCTAACTATTTTTTAATAATAAAAAAATATAAATAAAGAGAGATATCTTCAGACAAAGAAGAATTATTATACATTATGAAGATGTGCTTTGCAATGAACCTTCATTTAGTGAAATAACAACCTTTACTTCAGAGTCAGCAGTGGTCTTAGACTTAAACTATGACTGTTTAAGGGAAATAAAGAATTATTATTCACACACAATAACCTAGGTGTTGACATGAGCTTTATTAGCCAGCACGTTATGGCCTTGTGCTAATACTGGATTCATGAGTGTATTTGAGAATAAACCCAAATCTCATAAAGAGTGGCCCCACTCTCATACTCACATAGGTGAAATATGTTAAGGGTACTCCTATAATTCTTACACCCTACTCATAAGAGCTACAAAATTTCATTAAGAGTTTCTCAAAAAACTCATACTCTACAACATTACAGGATAAATGCACTCACATCATAAGAATAAGAAATAAAAAATAATGCATTTCTTACGATTATCATATGATTCATTTTTCCTATTGAACCTAGTTCTCAGGATCTATCCCCAAGTTGGGTATCATCATAGATGACTCATGAATTTTTTGGTTTTAATTCTATTCCCCTTAATGTATTCCGGACCATTTCTCTTGTCAAGTCCTTGGTTAATGAATTTGTAAGATTATCACAAGATTTAATATAATCCACTTTAATAACACCATCAGTCAAATAAGATCTCACAGTATTGTGTTTTCTTATTATGGATCTGGATTTACCATTATAATAACGGTTTTGTACTCTTCTAATAGTAGCAGTACTATCACAACGAATCAAAATAGGTGGAACTGGCTTTTCCCATAAGGGAATCTCATGTAATAAATCTTTTAACCAGTTTGCTTCCTCACTTGTTGAAACTAAAGCTATAAGCTCAGCTTCCATGGTTGAGTTAGCAATAATCGTCTGTTTTTTTACTTCCAACATACAGCACCACCATCCAATGTAAAAATATAACCAGTAGTTGAAAGAGAATCACCTAACAAGGTATTCCAATCAGCATCACTAAAACCTTCAAGTACAACAAGATACCTTTTATAAAATAAGCCATAATTTTTTTTACTGGATAAATATTTTATTATCCGATTCATTACATACCAATGGTCTCTTCCAAGCTTAATATTAAATCTATTAAGTACTCTTACTGCATAACCAATGTTAGGTCTAGTACACTAAGTCGCATAACGTGAACTCCCTATCATGCTAGCATATTCCTCTTGATTAATCACACCATCATCATTTTCAATAGAAAATAAATGAAAATTAGAATCAAAAGGAGTAACTACATGCTTGCATCCAACATAATTATATTTATTTAATAATTTTTCTACATAATGGATTGATCAAGAAAAAATATCATCACATGTTTTGATAATTTTCATACCCAAAATAAAATTAGCCTTACCAAGATCTTTCATATCAAAATTATTACTAAGCATGTTTTTTGTTTCATTTATGACATGCAAATTTGAACCAAATATCAATAGATCATCAACATATAGGCTAATAATAACATGTGAATTTTTCCAAGATTTATGATAAATATATTTATCACTTTTATTTGACTTATAGCCATTCTCAATTATGCAAGAGTCAAATTTCTCATGCTATTGTTTAGGGGCTTGTTTTAAGCTATATAGGGATTTTGTCAACTTACACACTTTGCTTTCTTGGCCAGGCTCTACAAAGCTTTCGGGTTGATTCGTATAAATTTCTTCATCTAGGTCCCTATTTAAAAAAGCTGTTTTAACATCTATTTGATAAATTTTAAATTGATGCAATAACAATCAATAATTTAATGGATGTTATTCTTGTAATTAGAGAAAAAGTGTCGAAAAAATAAAGTTTGGCTTTTTGTTTAAAACCTTTGCAACAAGCCTAGTCTTGAATTTTTCAATTGTTCCATTTGGTCTAAATTTTTTTCTAAGGACCCATTTACACCCTATGAATTTGCAACCTGGTAGTAATTCAACTAATTTTCAAGTTTTATTAGAAATTAGTGAATCCATCTCCTCATTCATAGTCTCTTTCCAAAACACAGAATTAGGTGATGCTAAAACTTCTTGTAAATTTTTTGGATTTTTCTCAATATTGTAAATATAATAGTCGGGACCAAAATCTTTTTCAATTCTAGCTCTCTTACTCATTCTTTATTCAAAATTTTCTTCATTTTCTAGAGGAGTAGATTAAGTAGTTTAAAAAAAAAAGTTTTTTTTCTAAATTCTTGACCTCCACTATTTTTTGATTAAAAGGAAATTTTTCTTCATGAAAAATTACATCACCCGATTAAAAAATAACTTTATTTTCAATATTAAAAATTCTATAGGTTGTGCTATTTTTTGCACATCCAAAAAAGACACAAATGGTAGTTCTAATACCCAATTTAAGCCTTTTAGGATATGCTAGTCTTACAAAAGTCAAATAGCCCCAAACTTTAAAATATCCCAAATTTGGTTTATACCCTCTCCATAATTCAAAAGGTGTAGTTTTTGAATTTTTAAGGCACCCTATTTAAAATATGACAAACAGTTAAAACTGCTTCACTCCAAAAACTTAAGGGAGCCCTTGAATCAATAAACATAGCATTTGTCAACTCAATCAAAGTTATACTTTTTTTTCTCTCAGCCACACCGTTAGATGCATGTGAGTATGGTGCAGTAGTTTTATAAATAATTCCCAATGATTGAACAAAAGTATTAAACTCATTTGAAACATACTCTCGGCGTCTTTCACTTCTAAATCTTTTAATCTTTCTACCAAATTGATTTTCCGCTTCATGAAGGAATTCTTTGAACTTTTCAAAAGCATCACTTTTATTTTTTAATAAATAAACATGTGTATTTTAAAAAATCATCAATAAAAGTGATAAAATATCTATTTCCTCAACGAGTTAAAATTCCTTCAAATTCACAAAGATCATTATTGTGAATTAAATCTAACAATTTGGTATTTTTTTCAACACTTCTATGAGTCCATTTCATAATTTTTGCTTGAGTACAGACTTCACATTTTTGAAAATCTTTTGTTAGTTTGGGAATTAATCATAAACTACTCATGACAGCAACATATCGACTATTGATATGACATAAACGTGCATACCAAAAATTTAAAGAAGAAAGCATATAAATAGAAATATTCGATACTTTATGCTCAATATTTAATTTAAACATATCATTACAAGCATAGCTATTGCCCACAAAAACTCCATTTTTCATTAT
Source organism: Carya cathayensis (assembly GCA_011037825.1). Taxonomy (NCBI): domain Eukaryota; kingdom Viridiplantae; phylum Streptophyta; class Magnoliopsida; order Fagales; family Juglandaceae; genus Carya; species Carya cathayensis. Next base: position 551,566 of record QGSO01000428.1, read on the forward strand.
AACAAATTTATCAAATTTGATAATTTGTATGAAACCCGCTTTTTTGAGAAAAAACTCGACAACAAATTCTTTCTCATATATGGTGTATAAAGCACATCTTTTAACGTCAATATACACCAGGTGAATTTCAATTCAACCTCACCACTCCCAACAACCTTGATTTTACTAGAATCACCAAGTGTAATTTCTTTCTTTACTTCAAATGGAGTATAATTTTTGACCAAATCTTTATCATGGCATATATGCCTATTAGCATCGAAATCTGCCCACCACCTTTCAACAAATTGAAAAGGTTTATTGAGATGTCCACTGATTTCTATGCATTTTTCGATTATAGACTTCATTTGAATCTCCTTAAAATTGTTAGTGAAGTATACAATATTATAATAAAAATTACAATAAAATGAATATTTAATCGAAATCAGTTTGGATTAGGGCATGGAAATATCACTTTCTTTAAGATGATTCAAGCCCTTTGTAGTGTACAAAATCTCAGATTAATTGGTGTAGCAGAATTCCTCTTGACTTAACTCCTCTAAGATACAACAACCCAACTGATTATTTTATAGTCTGAACCAACTCTGTATAAGTGATTGAGCCCAAAGCTCCACTAAAAGAACACATTTCTTTTATTTGAAAATACTCTAAAAAATATCTATATACGACTCTCTTTTATCTCTCTATAAAATTTTCTTTATATTGTATAGAAAGACAACACCATATACTAAAACCTTCAAAGTACGCCAGACGAACGCTCCCATTATATAGAAAATCCAATCATGCACGTAAAAAGTAGCCGTTTGTACATCATTGATTCTTATAAAGACGTTGGTCAATTAACTAAAACCATAACCTCATAAAATTCTATATCTATTTATGAATTTTAATAATAACTGTTAGTATATTTAGGAATATTCCCTACACTATATCTCAAAATATTTTCATGATTTGGTGTATTTTAGAAGATTACCATAATATGAAATATTCTTAGGTCAGAATACTAAGTCTTGATTGTATTTGTATGTATTATCTGATTGCATATCTTTATTTAACACATCTATTCAACTATAAATAATATTTTCTTGTACATTGAATAGACACTTTAATATACAATTTTCTACATTATATCATAGCATACCCGATCTTATTATCAATCGTTTGTGTTGGTGCTCCGTAACCCTCTTCATTTTGCTATCGAGTAATTTTATGTATAGTCGTAGAGTGTGCAAAAGCTGCATAATCGTTTTGAGAAAGAGTAGGGTTCACGATTAAAAAGTTAATTTTTTTTCTTGTGAGTCCCGAATTAATTTACTTTTTTCAAAAAGACTGTGCAACATTTACTCACTCCACAACTGTACGTAACATTATTCTTTATTATTTACATCGCATTTCATGTCAGGTGTAACAGTCTTTTAGCACTTAATAGATATTTTTCTTTACACATTCCTACCTCTCACATAGAGGTGTCAAATCGTGTTAACGAGTCGTGTTCGTGTCTTGTCAAAGTATGTATATCATACTTTATAGCTCAACCCTAACCTAACCCATTAAGTTTATCGTGTCAAAATCTCAAACCCTAACACGACCCGTTAATATAACGGGTCGTGTCGCGTCAACCCGTTTTGACCCATTAGTGAATATTATGAAATAGGTTTAATACGACACAATATGACCATTTTCAAACAATTTATTTAAATAGGTTAAAAATGTCCGAAATTAACCAGTTTGACCTAATTAAATTTAGCATAATTTTATATAAATTTAAAAATCACAATATTTATAAAGTTTCAAACAGTTTATTTAAATAGGTTAAAAAACTCTGAAATTAACCAGTTTGACCTAATTAAATTTAGTATAATTTTACATAAATTAAAAAATCACAATATTTATAAAAATTATAAAGCTAATACAAGTCCAAAATTACAATCCAAACAATAAAAATATCGATATTGAAATTCTAACAATTTTACTTTTAGGTATAAGGGTATAATTGTAACTTTAATTTTCTTAACGTGTTATAACAGATTGACCTGTTATCAACCCAAATTGTGTCTTAAAGAGTCAACCCGTTAAGACTAAATTCTAATCCGCTATTATCGTGTCGTATTCGTGTTGAGTTAATAGGTCGTGTAACATATTACCACTCCTACTTTCACATGCCTCGCATGCATCAACCCTATTCTCTGTGCATCTAACCACGCGCCAGTCTCCTCGAATCTCCTCTCACATGGTCTAGCCCACCTTCAGCCTATCACATCCCAAGTAAGCCTCTCTTCCGTTTTTTATTTCCTCTATTCCTTTTTACCATTGAAAGCCCATTCACCCTCCTTAAGCCCACAGCACCTAGGCTCGAAGACTACGTATAAAAACAATTCAAATATGAATAAGATAGATAACAAGTTTAAAAATCTTTGATATTACTTAAATGTGTAATAAGTTTTTATCTCTAATTAAATGAGATTGAATAGTGAATTTAAGAATCCTCAATAGATAGTTTGAGGTGAGGATGTAGGTAGTGGGGTTGAACCTTGTTAAAATATTAGATTTGCATATATCTTATTCTTACTCTTTATTTTTATTATTATTTGATATTCTGTTCACATTTTATATTTTGTAATTAATATATAATTGTTAATTTTTTAAAACAAACCTAATATTATTTGAGAAAGGAGAGGCAGAGGATGCTTTTTTATTTTTATTTTTTGATGGGGGGAGCTAAAATTTGAACAGAAGGCGCTTTTTCCCCCCACCTAAATTTAATTTCTTTTTTCTTTTGACTGAAAACGGCTTTTAATTGAGTAAAAAAAAAACGAAAGAAAAAGAAAGCACCTTTTAATTAGGACCAAAAGGAGAGACGAGGCACAAGCTGTGAACCACATGAGGGTGGGAAAAGCTATTTCCTTCTGGAGTGCATGTGACACACAAAAGTGAGCACGGATCAGATGCCTCATCAGTTGAAGAAATAGTCATAAGATGGCTCTTCAAATTCTATTGGGATGTGCGTTACGTAACACGATTTTAATATGCTCGAAATGAGGATATAATCTTATTCACTTTTTTCTTCTACGTTGTGCAGCAGCCACTAATGCAACGATTTTAATATGCAATAAATTGCAGCAACTTGGTTTAAAACCCATTGGCCCTGATGATTATTTTAGACCGATAATGAGGGCATGTTATGCAGATGGTAACAAGCTCAACTGATGCAGTAATAAAAAGTTTCGAATTTCAGATTCTTCTATCGATGGAAGGGTAAAAAAATGTGCTTGGAAGCATATTATCTCTTCAAGAATGTCAACCACAGTCTCTTTTAATGATTTGAGATTATTTATTATATTTTATTATGAACCAATCATATGATAATGTTACCTACAGTCACTTTTGTGTACTCTCTGCGCACTTTACTGATGTGATTGGCTGCCTCAATTTTTTTTTAATACTCAACCAGTCGCACCAGTAGAGTGCAAAGAGTACACAAAAATGATTGCGCATCAAATTTTTGTTAGAAGAAAAGTGGCGTTTTAGAGTTTAAAGAAGAAACTGAAATATCAATGGATGCAGTGCGCTCAAGGCAAGTTGCATCACAAGACGAGCAAACAAAACAAAAAACCTAAGATGTGCAAAACAAACAAACAAAAAAATATAGTAACTCAGCTAGTGACGTCCGTAACGTCAGTTGGAAATCTTGATAAACCTGAAGATCAAATCCCCCTTCATACTTTATGAGTAAATGAGGCTCTCATTACGTGGTACACAATTGTTGGTGTTCACCCGAACAAAACATATAAACTGGAGCATACAAGTTCTAGATTTTCCTTTTTTTCTGGAAAAAAAGGTTTAAGTTCACTAAGAAAGCCACAAGTTCTTTGAGCAACAAACAAACTGAAAGTACTAAGATTTGCCTGAAATAGAGAACTCTAGAGAAAGACTAATATAGCAATATCTGACATTCTCCCAAACTTTCTCAAGCGCCTTTGTTCTCGATGAGCTTCTCAATTAGATCAGCTGCATCTTGTACAGTCGCAATGCTCTGAGCACTTTCTTCTTCCACGCTGATCCCAAACTCCTCCTCAAGTCCCATCACGATTTCAACCTGTACAGAAAAGGTATTTATCGGCTATAATGAAGACATGGAAGTCACAATATGCTTATAAGCAAAGATGGGTGTATGGTCAAATTCCCATTTTATTCAGTAACACAGCCTCCTCACCATTCTCTCTCTATTCGTCAATTCTAATGTGGTGTTACTTTCCAATCACTCTCATGAGATACCCATGCTAATCAGTAGGACATGTTTCAACGAGCGCAATTTAAATGCTCACTGAAAGATCTCTTTGATTGCCATATAAGTGAGGTCAAGGAATAAGGATGTACAATACATCATATAAATTGTTCTATAGGTTGAGTGCATATATTTTGCATGGAAGATGATAAATGCAGTTTGATTAAGATTCCCATCGTTAAGCTAACGCATCCACCTTTAGAGAATTTGATTCCCCTCCCAGTTCAGAAATATCCACGCATTAAGAACAAATAGAGCAACCCAGGGGCATTAATTAAGGATATCATCAGAACAAAATGATTTAAAGCAGCAATATAACACATCTACAGCTCATGAGGAGATATCGGGTACCGTGTCGAGAGAATCAGCTCCAAGGGCAGAAAACTTCGACTCTCCACTGACTGCAGAATCATCAGGTAGAGCCAGCTGCTTCTTCACTATTTGGCATACCTTTGTCACTGTCTCTGGTTTGGCCTGCCCAGGAGCATCAGCATTCTTATTGCCATTTCATCATACGGACACTAAGCTTGAAAAATATATTTATACCCATATATAAATGCATGCATACACACACATATATGGACACACACATGTACTGACTTAATAATTTTAAAGCAAAAAGGATTTCTTAATAAACAAAAGTTTTGCATAGATAACCCAAGACAAAGCAGTGTGTCAAATGACCAAGAGAGCAAAACAGCAACTTTGGACTAGTATTCAATGAACTTATCTCTGTTCCAAGAAGCGGAGTTATAAATGAAAATTGTGTGAAGCACAAAGTTTACAAGATATTTTACTTGTCTAGGAAAACATTCTGACTCAATGCCATGGCGGTGAAATTGTCTAGAACACTGATCATAATGGGATTGTTGAAAGGTCAGAGTATTTGTAGATTATGTAATTTTAAAAGTTGAAGAAATTACCGCACAAGAAATATGAAAGCGCAATGGCTGCAACCTAAGAGGTGTGAAGCTTTTCCTATTAACAGGAAAAGAAACTGATTTCAGATCACAGATCCTGCTGCTGGGTACCTGCTAAGACATTCAACCACAGAAAAACTCAAATCAATTACCAGAAATGAACATATTTTTTTAAAGAAATATAAAAGGCTTACCAATCCATGATTTTATTCCCTCACCAATTCAAATCCATAATCCATTCATCAGTTCTGGACACTAAACAATTTTTATTTACATCAAAGTGACCAAATTGACTTAATGTCTTTCTTCAGATAACAACCATCAGTTGCTCTACTAATCCCATATCCACCAACCACAAGGTCGGATAAAAATAGTATTCTTAGAAGTATCAAATCGGCTGATCACCAAATTAGGTTCATTTTGCAGAGGCCTTTGATTACATGGTTATTTTTCGGAACCAAATAATTCAAGTCCAAAATGTGAATGACATCCAAGATATAATAAGTCGAAAAGAATGGTCATTACTATCGATTATAGCACAAAGTAACAATATGCGTTTCATAAATAAGTGAAACTTTTGACTTATTTACAATATATCAGAATCTTAGTCACAGAAAATAGATAATAGCATGCATGCAATAATTTGGAACCTTCTAAATCCCTTAGTCACGAGATGCATAAAAAGTACCTAAAACTCTTATTTTTTAAGAAAATTCGCATCGATTTCATGTAGAAACCGATCACGAAAAACATAGTACGCTCCCTATCAGAAAACCAACTTCTGTAATACTACTACCAACAAAACCTAAAGAAATATATATATAATATATATATATATATATATATATATATGCAGACATATTTGCAAAAACTTGTAGTCAATTATTTATTTATTTATGGAGCTCATAAACTGAAGATCTGAGCCACTAACCAATGCTACAGAAATATCAGATAATAAAATAAAATAAAATATCGATTCATGAATCGGATGATAATAAAGTGGTTGAATTATAATGGAGAAAGGAGAGAAAACGCAGATCAAGATTTCATTACCAGGCTCGCCGCCTTGAAGGTCATGGAAATCGAAGTTCCCGTAACGGAAGCCATTGAGAGACAGAGGGGTGGTGGGGGGAAGAGACAGGGATAGATCTGAGATTTTAGAGAGATGGAATTCAACTCAGAGAGACGGAGAGCACGAAGAGTGTGTATGGGAGTGTTGAAAGAGACCACGACAACGTTTTATAGATGTTCTTAGTTTCTCGCTTTCGTCTCTTTCGTTGTTTGTTGAGATTTGTTGGGCATTGATTGTATCGAACTCTCAATTGGGGGGTGTTTGGCTTCTTCGCTTTTTCTGCTCCAGTTTTGCTTATTTTCCTTGTTTGGTTGACACTCAAATAATATATATATATATTTTTTATGAGAAAAGCTACTTTGTCGCCTGGAGGTGACCGTCCGGTTTGACCGCTGGGTAAAAAATTTTTTATTTTATTTTACTTAGTGATTAAGGAAGTGATTTTAAGTGTATTAGTGTATTTTTTTTATTTAATGATTAAGAAAATGATAAAAAAATTGTGAAAAGAAAATTGAAAAAAAAAAAAATACAGCTTAGCGGTATGGGTGAGGCGGCAGAGTAGCCTCACCGGGTATTTGAAACAGGGTTTTGACTAATCTTGAAGGTGCACAGGCTCTTTATAAGAACATTTTCACAAGTACACCTCAGGTAATTCAAGTAAAAAACCTCTCAATCCAATAATTTTTAAAGATTATTTACACTCAATGGTATTTAAATCTTAGACCTAGGGGAGCATACCCCAAGCCTCCCTCAAATATTTTTGCTTTTTTATTTTCTTAAAATCCCTTTACCTCTCAACTTAAAATATAAAGTTGTGACAAAAAATACAATATAATAAATATTAAAGCCATAAAGAAATTTATAAAAATATATTTATAAATTGAAGTGATTTAATATTATCACAATATTATAAAATTATTTTTATTATAAAATAGATCTAACGTATCACATAAAACCACGTCAATTTATAAATTTATTTTTATAAAATCTTTTTCTAACTATAACACTACTCATAAAATATAAGTCGTGAAATCCGTTGTTAAAATGTTAATATCAAATTATGCAAAAATAGATGACAGCATGCAATCTTAATGATTAGATCGAAGTGATTATATCTTTAATCTCAATCGTAAATTATATCTTTAATTGAGAAATTAAGAACATTCTCAAAATGATTCTCTCTCTCTCTCTCTCTCTCTCTCTCTCTCTCTCTCTCTCTATTAGAGTTCTCTATGCAACTCTTAGTAGTAAAATTTGCACACTCCCACTCTAATCTCCCCACCTTACCTCTTAGTCTTAAAATTTCTTTCTCAAAAACCTCTTCCACCATGGATATGGAAGATTTAATCTACCAGACAGAAGCTCTTTCTAGGGAAGGTTTAAACATATCCCCTGAAAGGAACCAACAGATGGGGATCCTGAGTTAGCACTCATTGGAAGGATAGTGGCTTGTTGCCCTCTAAATAGAATTTCTCTACATGCCTCATTCAGAGCTGCTTGGAGCTTCCTCAGTGAGTTCTACATTGAAGACTTAGATGTCAATATGTTTCTCTTTATTTTTCAAAATTTTGGTGACAAAAGGAGAATCTTGAATCAGACCCCTTGGAATTTCAAAGGACATCTCCTCATCCTCAAAAACTGCCCTGCAAAATCTACATGAAAAGAAATTAGTCTAACTACATAACTGTTTCATGTCCAACTACATGGCCTAACCAAAAATCACATGACTGAAAAAATTGCTTCCAAGATAGGGAGTGCTCTAGATACTTTTCTTGGAGTAGATGTAGACCCTTTAATTGGTTTGGCTTACAAGAAATTTATAAGGATTAAAGTGGAGATCGATATCACCAAACCTTTGAAACAAGGTCTTTGGGAACCAAGGGACTTCAATTTCAACACCTTGGTTTCGTTTAAATACGAACGATTATCAAACTTTTGTTATGCCTGTGGTAGGATTGGCCACTCACAAATTTTCTGCAAATTCCTAAACTCTATCCCAGAACAATTACCGTTTGGACCATGGCTACATTCGGAATCCCCTATTTTCATGACTGTTAATCCGATGCATCGAGGTCAAGAAAAGGTCCCCAAACGCCTAATCACTCAATGGTTAGAGGGAGACATGTGCCAAGAAACTCCACTTTTTAGTGATGAGTTAAAGGATAACAGGGTAGTGGGCCTTTCGGCTCTAACTCTGCCATTGTCCCCTCCGATGGACATAAGAGAAGATACACTAGTAGAAGCACTGATTGGGAAAGGGAAAGAGGTGGCCGAAGATAGAAGCTTATTGGTTAGAGGAAACTCATATGTGAGAGGCGCATGGGAGAATAACAAGGATCTTTCTAAGGAAAAAAATAAAATCTTCGAACCGATCGGAGTAAAAAACCCCAATGAACTAATTTCAAGCCCAGTCTCAACTGATTTTCATTACAGTTTCAAGAAATAAGCAAATTGCAACCATGAAAACAGTCAACTCACCTACTGGTAGTTGGATAGATCGAGGGTCTCTATCCCTTTCAAAAGTTTCTGGCATGATTCCTCCGTTCCAGGAGGTGGCCCTCAGGATAACTTCTTCCTTTCGGATCCGATGGGGAAGACAATACTTTCTACTGTTGGCTACCGTAACCTTATGAATCCGAGGTTTATTACATCCTCACCAATTGGAAGCCCCTCAGCAAACTTGAAAGTTATTGCTTCTCCATCTACCAAACTCCCATCAATCACTCAAGCTTCACTTCCCTCTCAGATTTTCGTACAGCAGACTAGTCAAAGTAGTACAAAAGGGGCGGAACAATCTATAGAGATTGAGGAATGGGTCTCTCAGTGATTGAAACAAAGTACTAAATTGTTTATGCAAACTAAACCGAGTGCACTCTCGTTAGTTCAAGATAAGGATACTTTGAAACATGCAGCTGGACCAAATCTATCGGGCCCGTGGGAGGAATTGAAGGGTACTCGAGGCCCAGTAGAGGAGCAACTCCATTTAGGCCCGTGGGCGAAAATGAAGGGTGTTCAAGGCCCAAATGTTTTTTAGTCCCATTCAGATCATAAGGCCAATCGACTTCAAAGGAATTTCGGTCCTCCATGCAATGTTCATGCCCCGCTGAATGTAAAGCCCAAGGTATTAAATTATGTGCCTTTTATCATTTATCATCCAGTCCAACTGATTTCTCAAATAAATCCAGTATCCAGTTCCAAATCTGTTTCAAATAAGCCAAAGAAACCTGGGTCAACCGCTCCTTATATGGCAAAGAACAGAACCACTCCTTCAGATGGCCCTATAGACAACGACTTATCCCACTTCTATTATGAAGGTTCAGTAAAATTGATCCCTTTATTTGATATGGAAGCTTCACAAAAAAGATTGGCATTTTCTAGTTCCAGTGATCCTAATTCTTAGAGATCAAAAGCGCAAAAAATATCAGAGGTTGGGAACCACAATCTGGAATCAAAATCAAAGAAATTGTGAATGAGGAAAAGGAAGCGGCAGCCATGCTTCTATCTATAAAATCAAAGCCATCGGGGAAAACTAAAAAAACTAAGGAAGCAGCGAGATCAAAACCCTACAGTAGGTTCTCGCCAAAAGCATCACAATCTGTCAAGAAAGTTGATAAAGCGGGCTCAACCATGTCTCCAATTAATCCATGAAGTCTTTGGTATAGAATTGCAGGGGTTTAGCCTACCCCAAAGCAATCAGAAGTCTTAGGGCCTTTATTAATAAGTATAATTCGGATATTATTTTTTTGTCGGAAACCTTGATGGCTAATGATAGTACCCCTACTATTGTAAATAGATTAGGTTTCCACCATTTTGTAAATGTCCTAGCCTCGGGAAAAAAATGAGGCCTTTTGTTATTATAGAGACCGGGTGTTGATATTGAACCAGTCCATACTAATGCAAATGCTATTTCTATTTTGGTTTACTCTGATCCTCCTAATCATCTTTGGCTAGCTTCTTTCGTTTATGCCCCGACCCAATGGAAATTTAAAGCGAACTTTTGGAATCATTTGAACTAAACTCATAGCTCATTTATAGGTCCTTGGCTCTGTATAGGGGATTTCAACGACTTATTAAGCCAACATGATAAGTATGGAGGAAGGCCAGTCTCGTCAACTTCCATAGGCGGATTGCAAAATCTAATGGATTCTTATGGTCTAATTGATATTGGCTTCTCTGGACCCTCTTTCACTTGGACGAATAACAGGACAAGGAGAGCGATGATTAAAGAGCGGCTGGATCATGGAATAGAAAATGCACACTGGCGCCTACTCTTCCTGGATGCCACTATCCAACACATAGTTTCTATGACTTCAGATCATAATCCTCTCTTACTAAATACTATGAATACAAGTAAGAATCTCTCCTCTTCCAAAGTTGAGGAATTCTGGACTAGAGAACCTCTTAGCAATGTTATAATTCAAGAGGCTTGGTATCATCAATTCTATGGGAATCCAGCTTTCATCCTCTGCAACAAAATCAAGGAAACAAAAAAGGCTCTCAAACTTTAGAACAAAAATCACTTCGGGAGAATCCAAACAAATATTCAGCAACTTGAAATGGATCTTAGCAACCTTCAGAGCAATCTTCCAAATCAATGGAGTTTACAAAGGGAAAATCTCTTCATCTCAAAATTCAAAAGCAACAAAAGAACGAAGAAATTCTATGGAGGCAAAAGTCAAGAATCAATTGGCTCACCACAATAGATTTGAATACAAAATTCTATCATTTGTCAACTACCATCCGTCGTAGAAGAAATGGGATTGAGTTGATCAAGATAAGTCCATGTATTTGGACTATGGATCGGGATATTATTAAATCTGCTTTCATAAATTACTTTGTTTCCACCTATACCTCCACGAATCTAATTTTCCCGGAGCAACTCGAAAATCTTTTTGAAAGTTAGATTTCAAATGAAGAAAATGAACATCAAATAGCCTTGCCTTCAGAAACTAAAATTCATGGAGCTTTAAAGCAAATCCCATACAATAAAGCTCTAGGACTAGATGGGATGACAACCCTTTTTAACAAACATTATTGGCATATCATCAAAATAGATATGGTGGCGGCGGTGCAAAATTTTTTCAGAAGCGAGAAACTACTGAAACAGATGAATCACACTCACATAGCTCTCTCATTCCAAAAATTGCAAGCCAAGCTCTCATCAACATTACAGACCCATAAGTATGACAAATGTCATATATAAAGTCATCACAAAAATCCTTGTAAACCACTTAAAGAAATATCTCCCAAGCATCATATCCCTTTTCCAAACAAATTTCGTTCCTAGTCGTAATATAAAGGAAAATTCCATAATAGCTCAAGAGATGTTTCATCATCTAAAACATCATAAAGGGAAAAAATGCCAGATGTCATTAAAGTTAGATATGGAAAAAGCTTTTGACTATATGGAATGGAACTTTCTTTTTGCGGTGATGAAAGCTTTGAGTTTCAGTATGACTTGGATAAATCTTATCAAAGAATGCATTTCGATGGCTACATTCTCAATTCTCATCAATGGATCTCCAAAATGTTTCTTTAAAGCACAAAGAGGACTCCGACAAGGTGACCAAATTTCATATTTTCTCTTCATTCTGTGCACGGAGGTTCTCTCAAGACTATTGGCGAGATCAAAAACATTAAGGAACCTATAAGGTATTAAACTCAGCAGAGATTGCCCTCCCATTTCTCATATTCTTTTTGCAGATGATTTAATTATCTTTGGGAAATCAAAGGCAAATTCGATCAAGGCAATTGATAATGTCTTAAAGAAATATCAAGCTTGGTTTGATCAACGCATAAATCAAAGTAAGTCATCCATCTTCATTACCCAAAATATAAGTCAAGCAACCAGAAGGTTAGTCTCGGTGAATCTGCTATACAAAGAATTGACCTAAAAAATGAAATATCTGGGAATGTTGACAACGTTTGATCGATCCAAAAAAGAGAACTACAAAGAATTGCTGGGGAAAATAAATAAAAGACTAGATGACTGGAAATCAAAATGCTCTCTTAAGCGGGTAGAACTATGTTCATTATATTAGTAGGAAGCGCCATCCCCACATACCAAATGTCAATTCACATGCTTCCAAAATCCATTTGTAAGACACTGAATGCTAGCTCCAGAAATTTTTGGTGGGAAAAATCAGAAGATCAAAAGCATAAGCTCTGTTTGAAATCTTGGAAAACCATATGCCAACCAAAAAAAGGAGGTTTGGGTTTACATCTGATGGAAAATATGAATGTAGCTCTACTAGCAAAGACAGGATTGGAAATGTGCAAAACAAATATCAGTATTTGGCAAAAGCTCTTATAAAAAAAATATCTGAAATCAAGTGTCTTTGAAAAAGAAGCCCCAAAGGTCACAGATTCACCTTTCTGGAAGGGATTACTTAAGACTGGACATTGCTGACAAAATGTACGTGTTTGAAAATTACAAATGACTTGTCTGTTAGAGTTTGGCTTGATCCCAGGATTCCTACTTTGGAAGATTTCAAGCCAACTCCCCTCGACCCCTCATCGGATCTCTCGACTACTCTCAAAGTCTTAGAGTTTATTATTCAGGCCACCGGATCCTGAAATATTCCTATCTTAACCTCTCTTCTTCAACATGATAGCATTAACGAAATCCTCAAAATCTCTTTACCTCTTTCCAATCAAGGCTCGGATAGCCTTATCTGGACCAAAACACAGAATGAGATTTTCTCTATTAAAACTGCCCACCACCTTGCTTCCAACCTTGCTCTTCCTTTTAGGGAAGTAACTCCTGATATCCAATGGATGAAAATTTCGAACCTTAGAATCCAAAATCGGCACAAACTTCTCTTATGGAAAATGTTTTGGGATATTCTACCTACAAGAAAGCGCATTAAACGTTTTATCCCAAACTTAACCTCCATAAATTGCCTTCTTTGTGATGAAACATAGGAAACTCTGCTTCATCTTTTTATATAATGCCCTATCTAGAATACAATGGAGTCAGAGCAAATGACCATTGAATCTCACTTCCTTGGGTCTAACCTCAATGAAGGATTGGCTTCATTTCATTTTAAACCCCATGAAAAAACGAGGCCTAACTTCACAAGAAGAACATCATTTCAAAGTTTTTTCTAGCCTGATTTTAGATTTTATTTGGAGGCTTTGAAATGACTTGGTTCACAATCAAAAGGAGCTATCTCTCCAAAAGATATCACAATAGGTAAATCTATCTTATGATGAAAATCTACAGGTTTGGAAAGAAAAGATTAGCACCAAAACGAGGGAAAAATGACAAAATCCTTCTACAAACCAAATTTGTATATCCTTTGATGCAGCGGTTAGAATTTCCTTCTCTTTGGCCTCAGTAGTAAGTAGCAACTCAAAAGGGGAAGTCATTCAAATCTGGACTGAGGAAAAACCCACTACTATCCTGGTGTTGGCAAAAGCTCTTGCGGCAAAATTGGCTTCCAAAATGGCAAAATCTATAAACTCTCCATCTACCTCTCTAGTTGGAGACTCCCAATTGGTTATTTCTTATATCTCTAAAGCGGAAGTGATTCAGAAAATATCCACCATCTCGGATGACATTGCAAATTCTTTGAAGTCCCACATTGGCTGGAGCTTTAACAAGATTGATCGATCACAAAATCGACTTGCACATTCAGTTGCGCAATGGGCAGCTACAAACTTTTTGTTTGGTAGCACTCCATTAAATATTATTCCTTCTAGTATTTTGCTTATAGACAATTGAAAAGACCCTCTTGGATAATCTTGTAATATTCTCTTTTAATATATGCATGCTTGCTTAGAAAAAAAAAATTCTCAAAATTCTTTCTTATAACTTCATTTTCAAACATCATTTAAATATAAAATAATTCTCTATTTCAAATTTTAAACTTTTTATCTAATCATTATTTAAATACAAAAATCAATATAAATTTTATAAACTTCAATACAACTTTTAAAACAAAAATAATAATAATAATAATAATATTGTATTATATTCAAATAAATTTTTAATTTTATCTATTCACTTTTATAAACTCCAATACAGTACTAATTTTTATTCAAGTTTTTCTATTTCTTTTTCCAAAACTCTATAAAACATTTCACTCAAATAATTTAATTACTATTTATAAAATTTTGAAATGCTTTAACAACCAAATATTCCCTCAATGATAGATTTGGCAGTCTTAAATGATAACTTAAAACTTTTCTAATATAATTTTAGAGATTTTGGTTAAGCATCCCCAAACCATGGTGTTAACGTCGTGTTTCGTACACATTCGGTCCGGGTTCTAACAATTTGAGTTTTTGGTCTTTTACCTACACACTTAGAGAAAACACAGAGAGTTAAGGACCGTGGTGGAGGTCGGGGAGTCTCCGATGCTTAAATTAGTATCTCCTTAGTAGTTTGTGCAAGATTGTAGAGGAATTAGAGATAGTTAGTTCTTCGTACTTGGAGACCGGCTTTTATACTAGGTTTCTGAGGGGGGATTGCCCATACCTTGCGTTAAGGAGTATATGTCCCCTCAACTGTTCACTTAGTCAGGATCCTTTAATGTGGCGTGACTCCTAGGGTGGCACAATTAATGCGGTGTGGCTTATTGATCTCTTTATTTCGCAGGTACACGTCTTCAGGCATTTTTATGCTTGTTGTCAGGAGATTAAGGGGGGGTCATTGTATTTCCCTCCCTGTCTTTGAAGGTTCTTGGGTGCTAGACATCTTAGGGGAGCATTGGGGTGATGAGCCCATTCCGTCCTTGCCCTTGGGTTTCCCGTGTGAATGTGGTAATGGGTTAGCCTCAGCTTTTAGGCCGGGTAGCCTAAGCAAACTGAGGGGCCATCTAGCTAGGTGGACTTTCTTTATATGGGCTTGCCTTCTAGGCTTTCAGCTAGGGGAAAAATCTCCTTACAGTTACCCCGCCAACTCCTATCGGACTAGTTTGATGAGAATTCCTTCTTGTGTTTGTCTTCGTGTTACCATTTTTCCATAGTTGTACCGTTAAGCTCCTCTTCCCTTGAAATGGCGACCATTCATCCTCCCAACTCGTCCACGTTTTAGGTTCTTGGTTACTTTTGCATGGTCTTTTCATCATTTAATGCTATTGTGCAAAGGTTCCTTTCTCGACTTCATTGGCATGTTTTCTAACGGTTGAATTTGGTACTTGATTGCGTTCGTTCTGTTCCTTCAGCATTGATGGTGTCAGGTGGCTCCCCCCATGTGTTAGGCTGCGGGATTCATGTTGGGTTCATTGGCTTCATGGGGCGTGTGCGTTACCATGACTCCTGAATACTAACCATTGCCTGGGCATTGCCTTAGATGCTAGGACTGGGGCGACGAGACCGCTCCGTCTTTACCCTTGGGTTAACTTATAAGTTCATGCGTGAATGTGGTCATGGGTTAGCCTCGGCTTTTTGGTCGGGCGGGCTTAATAGGCTGATGGGCCGTCTAGCTGGACTGGACTTGCCTTATGGGCTTTTAGCTGGGGGAAAATCCCCTTACACATGGAATACTTTAGGTTTAGGATCTATGCAATTCTCTTAATATAGGAATAATTCCCTATGGCATGAGTTTATTATAAAGATGATCTCTTCTAAGTTTTTTTTTTTTTTAATCTACCAACATTAACTGAAAATACGTTATTGAATCACATATTGCCATTTATTAATTTAAAAAATAATAATTAAGTTTTGTTAAAAGTACTAAATAAGCCTTTAATAATAAAATACTAATTTTATTTTTTAAACAAATCAAAATGTAACAAAATATTTTTTTTAAGGTCACTGTGGTGTCTGTCGTCCAAGCTAGTTAATGGGGCAGCATAGCTCATTTGGATTTAAAGATAAGATAAGATAAGATGGTTTTAGACAAAAATTAAATAAAATATTATTTTTTAATATTATTATTGTTTTAGGATTTAAAAAAGTTGAATTGAAATTTGAAAAAATTAAATTATTTATTATGTTTTATGTAAAAATTTGATAAAATTTTAATAACAAAATGAGAGGAAACACTTTTTAAATCTAAACGAGCCGATAGTAGCTAGACGGTGGCCATATAGCAACAATGGGGCGGTCAAGATCACTATGAAATATCACCATGGACTGGTTGACGTCAGGTCACCCTAGACCATGAGTGGTACTTAAGTTGTTTTTTTTTTTTTTTTTCTTTTGAAAAATAAAATCAGTTTATATTAATAAAATATTATCTTTAAGGTTTTTTTAAAAAATAAAATTAACACATGGAAGTTTACGATAAAACCAAACTTTTTAGGGTTAGCGTTGATGGACAGAAAAATTAATAGGGTGTTTTATTTCTAAACTCATAGGTCATAATTATTTCTAAAAAAATAATGTAGGTTATTTTGGAAATGGTTGGAAATATAGTTTGGAGTATAGCCTTCTTTTTGGTCGATTGGGCATGTTTGGCTCTTTGAACTGGATATATATATATATGTATGTATATTTTGTTAATCAAGTGAACGTCATAAGTTAGGTAACAAATGTAATTATGTGGTTAATGTCGCTCCATGTAAATGTAACCTGACAATAGTTGGTGAATTTAGACAGGTGAGGCCTGACTATTAGCCTTAGATTTAGGTTAAGGCATCATATACATTGGACGCAACTGCTCTTTAGACTATATATAGGGCAGTTGCATATTAATATTTTTGTGTGCTTTTAGAAATGATGACTTTATATAGTAATGGAAATGTAATCAAATAGTGATGTGGAGTGGTTGTGAAGGCTATTGTAGATTGTGCTTGTGCAATAGAAAGACTTCATTATTGTCTCAACATGATCATGATGTTCTTGTGCACTATATGTTTGGATTGATTGATGGTGTAGGTAATCATGTAAGATCGGATTGTAAAAGGTTTGTTCAATCCAATGGTGCAACAACACTGCAGTATATTTAGTAGTTGTTGCAAAAAAATTGATGTCATTGTGATCAAATGTGTTCAGGTATGGTAATATTGTAGGAATATTAACGTAATCGTTGCTATTTCGTGACTAAAAGTAACTATTTGCAATGAAAAACTTAATCGTTGGCGTAGACATTCACCAAAATTAAAGGAGAAAAACAGGAAATAAATTATCTTTCAAAGCCATCAAATATAAAGCTGGATGTGGCCTTCTGATCATGATATGTCTACATCCAACTTGAGACAAAATTAATAAGGAAATGGATATATATTCAATTAAATTCAATAAAAATATATGTGATTTTTGTGATTGATTATGACATAAGAATATGGTGCCGACACATAAGTAATTATCAAATAAATCAATATATATATATATAATATGGGAAATTTTCCACTCATTAATTTACACAAAATATTGCCAAATCACACTTTCTAGAGAAATTCAACCTATTTGCTTTTAATTAATAACCTATAAAAGATTAGACGACTTCATGTACATCCTAAATATGATATTGATTTGTATTTAAGGTAACTTGATGGTGCTATTTAATAACATGTTCAATTTGTCAGCTGATGGAAGATGGTGCATCAATATCTTTGGCTAGGGCTAGGGTTTGGTGCGTGGGTGCATGCCTAACTATGGCCCTATTGAGTTATTTTATTCTCAAGTCAATGTCTTCTCTGCACACAATCCATATCAGTTAAATGATAAAATTTGATTTGTAAGATTTCAATTTTAAAATTTCTTTTTCAAACCAAATTATTTTATATAAGCACTTTATTATATGTGTGATTTACATTGGTTTTTAAATCAAGATTTTCATATTTATTCTCATGGTACTATTGCGTGCTCACGCCCATGTTAAGGCATTTGCCTTCCCTTCCCAGTGTTTTTTTTTTTAAATATTTTTTAATTTTCTATAATTTAAGTTGGACCTTTGATCCATGTTTTCTTATACATAATGTACGTCTAATGATCATGAATATAAAGAAGCATTTCCAAGGCCTTTTTCATGGTGATAACAAAGAGTATCAACTATGTATTTAGCTAGCTAGTTATATGATGTGTGTAATTGGGACGATGAACATAAAGTGTTCTAGCAAGGACGATCTTATGGATTGTGATTCTGTAAAAGAGTAATGTTATACACCATACTCTCATCTTATTTTCATCATACTATGTAAGATGTGTTACATTTATCATTAAAATTCATTCAATAGTAATAAATATGCTACATCTTATATAATAGGATGAAAATGAGATGGTAATGTAGCATATAAAATTTTCCTAATACATATAATAGCTTTTCGAGGCATTGCTCCTGTACGCTAATAAAGAAAGTGAAGTGATCAAACACTCTCTCTCTCTCTCTCTCTCATAATTTTGTTATATGTGTGGTTGTTCTTATCTTGTAGAATGGTCAGGTGTTACTCTAGAAATAATCTAATTATGACACACTCGAGCAATACAATGATGAGGAAGAAGTGGAGGAGGCAGTGGACTGGACAACTTGGAAAAGTTTATGGAATAATTAATCTTATTGCATTTGAGGTATTTATGCCTAATTCATACTCCGTCATTTGTGATATTTAGGTGATTTCTAAAATGAATTTTAAAAACTTGTATTGATTTCTATATTTTATTTTGAATTTTGTAAAAGTTGTCTTGGTTTTTTATGTTTGGATAATAATGAGATGAAAAAAAATTAAAAAATTAAAATTGAAAAGTATTTTGTATTTGAGTGAAGCTTGGGAATGTTACGAGAAGTTTTGAGAATTTCATGTTTCATCTCTATATCCAAATGTCCTCTCGGACTATGACAGTTCAAGAAATATTTCTAGTCTCCCAACAAAAGGAGGTTGTTTGAATAATGCTTTGAGATGCTATTATATAATTCTGTTACTTAAATCAACCCATGCAATCAAAGAATTCAAATAATAAAACTCAAATAATAATTAAAGGCGAACCCTTGTAATAGTAAGTTGAAAATTATATTGTCATTGATATTTGGGCTTTTTCAAAGTTTGTTTTCCCCCACTAGTCTAAGGGACTTTGCACTTTCAGGAGGTGACGAGGAGGAAAGAATGATGTTAAGAGACATACTTTGTGGCCGACACGTAGCATTCTCAAACAACATGTATAAGACATAAGAGGTCTAGATTTGTGCTTTTGTTCATTAGAATGGCTTGACACCACAAAAATCAAACTTCCATTGATTGTGCATATAGAAGTAACTACTCATATCTTCAAATGAAGAGGTACAACAATTTGTTGGCGCATACTAAAATGTGAAACCACTGTTATGGCACAACCAAATGTTGGTCTCTGGATGTGTAGGATGTTTTTGGACACCTCTACTTTTTTGAAAAACATTATACCTATTAACGTCGTATTTCGTATACATTTGGATTAGGTTCCAGCAACTCAAGTCTGGGCCTTTGTATTTGCGCACTTAAGAAAACAAAGGAAGGGGGAGCTCGGTGGTGGTCGGGAAGCCTCCGATGCTTAAGTCAGTAAGTCTTTTTAGTGGTTTGTGCTCTAGTGCGAGTGCTTAGAGAGATTCTTCATACCTGGGGGGTCGGCTTTTATACGAGGTTTCTAGGAGGGGGGGACAACCCGTACCTTGCCTCAAGGGGCTCATGTCCATTCGACTGTTGTTTGGTCAAAGGGCTTTAATGCGGTGTGGCTCCTGGGATAGTGCCATTAATACGGTGTGGCTCCCTGGGTGGGACTTTAGCC
Source organism: Carya cathayensis (assembly GCA_011037825.1). Taxonomy (NCBI): domain Eukaryota; kingdom Viridiplantae; phylum Streptophyta; class Magnoliopsida; order Fagales; family Juglandaceae; genus Carya; species Carya cathayensis. The sequence continues at coordinate 571,487 of QGSO01000428.1, forward strand.
TGTGGTGATCATCGCGAGTCTCTCCATACATTCTGTCAGGAGATCGAGGACCTTTCACATCTCTCGCCCGCTTGTCTGTACATTCTCGAGTGCAAGGTGTTACTGGGGAGTGTTAGGGCAGCGAGTCTCATCTGTCTCTGTCATTCATCTTTTCTAAGTAGGAGTTGTTTCATGAGTTAGTTTTAGCTTATGGATTGGGTACTCCAAAAGGATGTAGCGACTCCTTTAGAGAAGGGTCGTTGGGCCGAGTTGGGGCCCCTCGTGGTCCCTCATGGGCTTGTCACATAGGCCTAGGGGAGGAAAAACCCCCTTACAATACCCACAAACAACAATAATATCTTAACCAAACCTTTTGCATGGGTGTGCCGTGCACTTGTATGGTTTGGAGAGACATTTATTTGATTGATTTTATAATATCTTAAAACAAACATACTATTTAAAAACACTCATTCTCTTCTCTAATGCGAAAATACAGGAATCAAGTACACGCACGACATACAGAATTTAATATGGTTCAAAACATGCCTAAGTCCACAAAGGTGTAGGAGATTTTATTCCATATGAGATTACAAACACACATTAAGTTACAAGAGTTTACCTTTACTTACAATTTCAACTCTCTCTTTATGGCTTCTTTCTCTCACAAGAAACCTCTTGCCCCTATAGTTTTTCACAGTTTAATCTTACATATTATGAACATAAATATAACATATATATAGTACAAGACATTAGAAACTCTAATATGGAAAAACGAGGTTATTCACTTGGGTGAAGTGTTGAGCGTGCCTCGAACAAACAATTTATCCAACATTAGCTGGAGTGGGCCTCTGACGAACACTAGGGTTGTGCTTCGCTTGAGCCTACCATCGCGTGCGCCTCAAATTAACAATTTGTCTAAGTTTCTCTTGAGCTAACTATTGAGCAAGCCTCAAGCAAACTCTCTATTGGAGTTTCGCTCGAGCACCTTGTCGAGCGAGAGTCGATTGAACTCTCAGCTTGACGCCTTTTTAGTTCAATACTAGGCTCCATAACCCAACAATCTTCCACTTGGACACTGGTTCTCCACATGCCAGCCACTATCTCCAGTACTAGCCTTGCCCTATCACCTCTGCAACTCACAGCTCCCATCTTCATGCTCGAAGATGCACTAAAGTTGAGCCTAACTTTAGTCTCTCACGTACATCGCCCTTAGTGAGCACATCTATTGGGCGACTCACAACTCCCACTACACTAGAAATATCCGATCTCAAACTAACCTTTACATACATTAAAGAACCTGTTGTTGACGTCCCCTTTCTCAAATCTGGGTGACTGATCTCACCTCTTGCTATTAACATGTTCTATTTTCAGTCGACGTGCCAATCTCTTGTGCACTTTGCTTCCTCTCTGGAAGTCCAATGAGCTTCCTCTAAGCTAACTCCTACTTGCTTGATCTTCTGTCTCGCAAGATTTTCCCTTTGTGTTGTAGTTCACCACCTTCATTCAGCTAGACATAGTTCAAGGTAGGTGACCACTATAGAGGTCTGGTTGTTCTGGCAGCCCTACGAGCACCAACTGTAGGTGTGACGTCCCTGGAACACCAGAAGCTCTGTTAGTCTATCCCCATATCTCACACATCTGCTCCCACTGTGGTTTTGAGAGATTTTTCCAGGCTTACATGAGGAACAACAAAACTGACTTCATTTTGCTTCCCTATCCGTTATGCGCGACCAAGCCTGCTTTGCTGCAACCCTATATTTTATTGCACGTCATTGGACCCTGATGTCAAATGCAAAGTGTCAGTCCTCTTATCACGCGCCAAGGCCAGCATAAGCTTCGTGACCTTCCACGCTCTTCTAGAAAATGCTATTGTATGATTGCTGTTGTCAAGATGTCCTACAGAGATCAAACTTTTCTTTAGATTTTACTTGCTATAAAGTCCATATGCTCACGTTCTGGAGTGCGATGTGTACATCGCCCACTCCCACTGCATCAAGTGCCTCTTTGTCAACCGTGTACATCTTTCCAAAATCACTAGAAATATAGTTTTGCATGATCTATTGATCTAAGGTGCTATGGAACGAAGCCCCTTAATCCAACATCTCAATCATCAACTAGATTGTGCACTACAAGAAATATAGCTTCTTGTACTTCTTTAGCCACCGCATTCATAGCGTCATCCTCAGTATTTTCTTGATTTTGGCAATCTTTTTTGATGTGGCCCGACTTGCCACAATTCCAGCAAGTGATTTGCTACCATCTTAACTTGCTCCTGCCCTTGTTCTTGGACCTATCATCTCCCCTACCCGATCATCAACACTCAAGGCCAAACTAGTAATAGAAAACTCCTCGGAGTCTTTCCTGCATTCCTTCTCAACGAGAAGCATATCACGTACGTCATCACAATTCAATTCCATTTTACCGGTTAAATTATTTACTGCCATTCTCATGGGCTCTGAACTATTTGACAACAATGCCAACATAATCAATGCTCTAATCTTATAATCAAACTCAATTTCTATAGACGAAAATTAATTTGTGATTGTATTAAAATTATTCAAATGTTTGACCATAAACATACTTTTTGCCATTATCAGATTGAACAATTTCTTCATCTGATGCACATTGTTATTTGCCGATGACTTTTTGTACATATCAAACAAAGTTGCCATGAGATCTATCGTTTTCTCTCCTAAGTTGTGCGGCATTGATCTAGATAGAGTAAGCCGAATAATCCACATAACCTATCGAACCAACACATTCCACTCAACATTGTCCATGGTTTTTGGTTTTTTTCCCAACAAAGGAAGGTGGAGCCTCTTCTCATAGAGATAATCCTCGATTTGTATTCACTTATAGCCAAAATCTTTGCCATTGAACTTCTCAATTCCATCCTTCACTTTTTCTCTAGAGATCGTTCTTTTTTAGATCCAAAACCTTTGACTCTTGATACCAATTTTTGTGAAAAACACGACAACCACACACAATGATAATGAGACAGACAGTGAAATAAATTCAGAAACACAAGAATCAACCGCACACATGACACAGAATTTAACGTAGTTTGACAACGTGCCTACGCCCATAGAGCTATAGGAAATTTTATTCTAGAAAAGATTACAAACACACAATGAGTTACAAGAGTTTTCCTTTACTCACAATCTCAACTTTCTCTCTAGGGATTCTTTCTGTCACAATAGTGCTCACAAGACACATTTTGCCTCTCTGCCATTCTTCACAATTCAATCTTACATATCCCGAACATAAACATAACATATATAGTGCACAACGTCATAAACCCTAAGGCGGCAAAACAAGGTTGTTTGCTCGAGCAAATAGCCTATCCAACATTGGCTCGAGCCAACTATCGAGTATACCTCGAGCGAACACCAGGATTGTGCTTCGCTCAAGCCTACTATCGCGTGCACCTCGAACGAACAATCTATCTAAGTTTTGCTCAAGCCAATTGTTGAGGAAATCTCGAGTGAACTTTTTGCCTGAATTTCGCTTGAGCGCCTTGTCGAGCAAGAGTTGAGTGAACTCTCAACTTGACGTCTTCTCGGCTCAAAACTAGATGGCAATGTTGTAACTATTGCCAGCCCATCCAGTTTCTAAGTCAATCTTGGAGCCTAAATCAATCCAAGTTTTACTTGTATGAGTAATAATAGGTGGAGCCACCTTGCAATATGAGAGGATGCCATTGAATTAAAGTAAAAAGAAAAATATATTTATTTTTAATGAAATTATATTAAAATTGTGTAAGAAATGTCCCTATCATTACTTATTTTAAGTTGTACTTGGGTTGATTTGTTAGTCACTGGAAGGGTTGCCAATGGTCGTGACATTGCAGGTTGGCTAGCTCCAACTTTACGATTGAATTAAAGTGGAATAAAATATATCTTTTTATTTATAATTGTGTTAAAATTGCCTAAAAATTATAACTCTCAAATTTTTAATTGAATTGTACAACTTAGGTAGTATTTGGTACCTCAGTTGTGCTAGGGTTAGGGTTGTGCATCTAAAATGTTTTTTTTTTTTTTGTCTGGTATAAAACTCGAGAAATCAGGTTCGTTTGAACGGATATTCAGGGTATGTGGATTTTATACATGCTCCTATTTGGATTTCATAATTGGGTTTCACATTTAAAAAACAAAATTACCTTATAGATGAAACGATATCATTTTAAATCTTAATCTTCAAAAAATGATGTTTTGTGTTTGTAACTCTCATCGTCAAAATAGTTTTGAAATAATATCCAGGTATCTTGTTATAAGCTAGATGACTAGATACCCAGGTTTTTATAATCGAGTATTTGCTAGGATTATAACTGGGTTAACCCGACTGGTACCCAGATCGTTTTATAAGGAAAAATCGAGTTACAAGTACAATTGTGCACTAATCTACGCACCAATTTAATGTGATTGGTCAAAAAGTAGATTTTATTGAAAACAGTATTAATTTAAATTTTAAGTATGAAAGAATCAGTATCGGTATGTAGATTAGTACGCGACTTTGCTTGTATGTATCAAAACTCGTTTTATAAACGGAAATGCAAATCCAAATTTAGTAGTGTACTTAGATCTGCACCGAGGTTTACACCCTTAGTTTGGGTTGGCCACCCGTGAAGCATTAAAGGATTGTTTAGATATTAAAACTATCTCGAATTACCTATGAATAGTAACGAAATAATTTGTGAATAATATTAATATTTTATTAAGTTTTGAGAAATGAGAGAGAAAAAAATGAATAGAAATATAATAAAAATAAAAAATGTTTGAATATAAATTTTTAATATTATTTTTGTTTTAAAATTTAAAAAAGTTATATTTTCTTGTATTTTGTTTATAAGTTTGAAAAAGTTGTAATAATTAGGTAATAATTAGATGAAAAAGTTGAATATTTGAAATTGAAAAATATTTTGTATTTGTAAATGAAATATTTGAGAATATCTGAAAATAGTTATGTTCTCAAATGGGCCCTAAGTTGGGTCACGCTTCGTGATAGGTATTTTTAAAAAAAATTTATTTGTGATATTTTATTTTATTTTTTTGATAATTTTTTTATATCATTATGTCTTTTTAAGTATAAAAAGGGTATCTTACAAGGTAATTTGAGATAAAATTTAGCAAAAGTTTTCAAAAAATATAAAAAAAACAAAGAAATAGTGAAGATTGGGTGATAGTTTAAATACAAGAGAACTGTTATAACCATAAATAAATCCAACAAAAGGAAACATACATATTTTATTTTAGCTTTCGTCAAAAACCCTAAATGAGTAGGTGATTTATTTTTTAGAGTTTTAAAAAAATTTAGAATGGAACGATAATATTTTAAAAAAAAAAACTCTAATTATTATTGCACCATATATTTATTTTTCTATGAAATATGTGATATAAGGATGTTTATTTTTACACAGTTTTGTTATATATAAATAAAATCGCGTACTAATCTGCGTATCAATGCTGATTCTTTCATATTTAAAATTTAAATTAATATTTTTTTTAATAATATTTACTTTTTGATCAATCAACTTAGATTAATATATATATTAGTGTGTAATTGTACTTATAATTAGATTTTTCCCATTTTTTAAAGTCTTTTAAACCAATGGTACTCTCCACGGTGGAAGATCAGTGAAAAGCCTTCCGTTTACTGGGCCATCGGGGAAAACGACGACGATTCATTATTATATATATATATATATAAAATAAATAATGAAAATGAAGCACATATCTAAAATTTGTTGTACTGTGCAGTTTCAGTTTGCAATGCAGTTTTGCACGAATCAGAAAAGCGTCTCATTTTTTTAGCTTTCCCCGCTCTTCCTCTTCTCCTCGCGGAGGGGAGAGAGAGAGAGAGAGCAGAGTAGAGCTTGCGTGTTGAACCAAAAGCAAATTCTCTCTCTGTGCCTAGGGTTTCCGGTCACACCATTGCCACGCTTCCTCGCTCCTCCCTTGCCTCCGGTTCTACCGACATCAGGCGGAGATCGACGTCTTCTCGCAGGTTGATTCGAATTCTCCGAGTACTCAAGCTTCTTTACGTAATCTGGGGCTTTTTTTTATAGGTCCTTCGTGGATAAAATCTTTGCACAGATTGAGGTGAGATTCTTGTATTTATTTTGGTGTTTTTTTATTTAAATTCTGATTAATTATGATGGGTACATTATCTTAACTACATATAATATGATTCTTTTAGTAGGCAAGGTTCTACGAGTCTATTTCTTTTGGCATTTGATAAAATATTTGGGTTTTTCGTCTCTCTCGGTTGTAATAGTGGTTCAGTGTGCCAAAGAATCGTCTGAATTGCATGTGCCTGAAAGTTTTTCTTCTTATTAGATTATACAGTCAATTTCGGTGTCGTGGGCTTTCCAACGGTTGATCTTCCTTGCATTTTTTAAATGTGTTTCGTTCTTACAATGTACAGTTTAAGCCAACAACTCTTGTTTTTTTAGACAAAAAAATTAATATTTTTCACATAATTAGGATGAATTTTATTAAGAGAATCAGAAAAAAAGAAACAAAGGCATTATCAAGGTCCAAAAATTGTTGGAGTCAGCCTATGTAATGCAATTTTTGGTAAGTAGCTTAAGAAATGCATTTGTGAAGTGCATTCTTATGAGGGTCCCTGATACTAATACTACCTCAAAGGCCAAAGCTCAAGCTTTTCCCAATTTTTCTATTTAAGGGTGAGCATGTGCGGGTAGTGTTGCGTGCATGCATATGTGATATTTATTGTTTTGCTAGATGTGGGCTATGCCTATTATTATGAATAAAACTTCTTGATTACCAATGAAAAAATTGTTTTGCTAGATGTAGTTAATTTGAGATCATAGCGAGGTTATACTGTTGGGATTGGGGCATAGCATTACTCTGGATTTAATATTGGGCCCTTCTTGCTGCAAGGGGTAGCACAATTGGCTGGCACCATGCATCATAAAGTGGGGTTATTGGTTGGAATCTTCCCCTGCCCATCCTCATGTGCCCAATATCACTCAATAAAGTTACAAACCATATATAGTGACTTTTCTAATTCTAGTGTACAGATACAGATTACTTCTCTCAATGGTATGCTCTCTCGGAAGTGGGAGAATGGCAGCCATGGCAAGGCTTCTTGTGGCTGGGAGCTTCTCACAAACCATGGCAGGTACAATTAGTATGAGGTTCATAGTTATATAGTCTTACTATAGTCTCATCTATTAGGCCGTGTAAAAGATGGTATAGTACTAACAAACATATTAAGTCTTGTGTATATGAATTTTCACCTGACTCTCTCCATCCATGGACAGGTGTGTGTGTTTATAGTCTTGGGGAATATGAAGTAAGCATGTTTGAAATTTTACATGTAAGAAGTGTGGGTTAAGATGAAGGCTTCCAATAGTATAAATCATCTAGTTTATTTTCAAGTTAACCAGATTAAACTCAATTTATATATACTACTTAGTTGGAGGGAAAGTTTCAGTGACCAAGGTTTAGCTATGTAAGCTGCAACTGATTCAAGTGGTTGTGCTTTATTTGCTAAGTAATGCTGCATGAATCTAGGTATATATACTTACTAACCTCAATTGTTATAACCATTTTCCTCCTATGGGGTTGGCAGATGAAGTTGGGCACCGGAAATTATCTGCTCAATACATATGTAGAGAACTATGCGAGGCAGACGAAGCAAATTTACTTGACGAAGAAGGTATTTTTTTTCTTTTTGCAACTACCTTTCTTGAAGAGCTATATCCTGCTTTATTCATTTGTTCCTCAGTCTAATGACTATCTTCCTTTTACATGAAAGTCATATAGCATGGTAGTGTTTAGTATAAAAAGGTGATTTTAGAGTGGTTTGTGGCATATCTTCTAATTTACCAGTCAGTGTTGCAATGAAATATCTCTAATACCACTGTTGCATCATGGGAATTCTGTCTAAAGAGCAGTGGATATATAGTCCTTCAGGAAATAATGACTTTTATGCTACTTTCCGTAGCGCGTAGTTTTGTAATTAGGCTCTTTCTTGTATACTTCCTGTGTACTCGGGCTTTGTCTAGTTACGTGGATTAATAAATTCTCTTTTACCTATAAAAAAAAATAATAATAATTTTTTTTTGATAAGTAAACGGTAGTATTAATAAAAATGCAAAAGCCCAAGTACATAAGAAGGTATACAAGAGGTAAAACCTATCTAGTTGGCTATAGTAGTCACTAGAAACTCATGTACATTGAGGCCGTTAAAGTCTATGGCTAGCGACCACAGAAATAAAGTGCTAAAAAATAAGCTACGAAGCTCCTCCGTTGTCCGCTCCTTATCTTCGAAAGTTCGTTCATTACGCCCTTGCCAAATGCACCACATAATGCAGATAGGTACCATTTTCCACACCGCTTTGATTTGTAAATTGCCCCCTGGCATCGCCCAACTGGCTAGTAAATCAATTACTGACTTCGGCATCACCCAGTTTATCCCTACACGACTGAAAACTTCACACCACAAAGCTCTAGCCGTCTCACAATGTAGCAGGAGATGATTCACTGACTCACCAGCTTTCTTACACATACAACACCAGTCAGTAATGATTACCCCACACTTCCGCAAATTATCAATAGTCAGAATCTTACCCAGGGCTGCTGTCCAACTGAAGAAAAGAGTTTTGGGCGGCGCTTTATTTCTCCACAATCTTCTCCATGGAAATGAAGCATTTGGTATAGCTGTAAGGGCCTTATAATACGATCGAACCGAGAACATGCCCTTGCCCGTATGTTTCCACCACAGCTTATCTTCTTGTAGTCCATTCAGCTTCATAGAATACACTAGGTTGAAAAAATCCGCAAAATTGTTTACTTCCCAATCATGTGCTGCTCTACAAAAGGTGACGTTCCAGTGAACTTGATCCCCTGAACGAACCAGCAGGTCCACCACCGAAGCTTCTTGATCGCGCGCCACTCGATAAACAGTTGGAAAGGATTCCTTCAGTGCCTCCTCCCCACACCAGATGTCCTTCCAAAAACTTATACGTGTGCCCTCCCCCACCAAATATTTAGTTTGGTTAACAAACATCCCCCATCCTTTTCTTATTTGCTTCCAAATCCCCACTCCATACGATCCATTCCCCTCTCTAGTACACCAACCCCCCCATAGGCTGCCATATTTACTATCAACTACTAATTTCCATAAAGCTTCCGGCTCCATATTATATCTCCAAAACCATTTCCCTAGAAGTGCCCGATTGAAAGTTCTCAAGTTCTTTATTCCCAATCCGCCTGAAGAAATTGGTCTACAAATCTTATCCCATTTGATTAGGTGAAACTTAAATTCATCCCCCAAACCACTCCAAAGGAAATCACGGTACAACTTTTTGATCCGTACCGCCACAGAAGCTGGAATTGGAAATAGAGATAGAAAATAAGTGGGTAAGTTAGAAAGAGTACTCCTTATCAGTGTCACTCGGCCTCCTTTTGACAAGTACAATCTCTTCCATCCAGCCAATCTTCTTTTTATTTTCTCGATAACTGGATCCCAGATGGCTATGGCTCGTGACGCCGCCCCCAGAGGTAAACCCAGATAAGTCATAGGAAGAGCGGCTACCTTACACCCCAAAGTGCTAGCCAACTGTCGAGATCTACTAACATTCCCAACTAGAACTAATTCTAATTTATCAAAATTCACTCTCAAACCTGATGCTGCTTCAAAACATAATAGTAGCGCTTTCAGAGTCCTCATTTGATCTTGTTCAGCCTCACAGAAAATTAAAGTATCATCTGGAAAAAGTAAGTGAGATATCGAGATAAGGCCCCCATTCAAGTCACCCACTGAAAAACCAGCCAACATGCCATTGGTAACTAGGGCCATTAGCATCTTACTCAGGGCCTCCATGATGATAACAAATAGAAGTGGAGATAACGGATCCCCTTGTCGTAAACCTCTCGAGCTATTAAAAAAACCTTCTGGACTGCCATTAATCAGAACTGAAAATCTTGCTGTTGAAATGCACCATCTGATCCACCTACACCATTTTTCCCCAAATTCGCACCTCATCAGTAGATACAGAAGAAAATCGCAATTTACATGGTCATATGCCTTTTCCATGTCTAACTTACAAATAATCCCTGCAATACCAGATTTTAGTCTAATATCTACACATTCATTGGCTATTAATACCGAATCCAGAATTTGACGACCCCTGACAAAGGCATTTTGTGGCTTTGAAATTATCTTACCCATGGCCACCCCATCCTGTTTGCTAATACCTTTGAAATAATTTTGTAGACCCCGTTAATGAGGCTAATGGGCCTAAAATCCTTCACTTCCACAGCCTCGGTCTTCTTCGGAATTAGAGCAATAAAAGTCGTATTCAAACTTTTCTTAAATTTCCCAGATGAGAATAATTCCTGGAAGACATTCAATATATCCTCTTTTATCACTTCCCACCAGGTATGGAAAAAACCCATCGAAAAGCCATCTGGTCCAGGCACTTTGTCTTTCCCCATTCTTCTAATCACTTCATATATCTCCTCTTCCTCGAACGCTCTCTCCAACCATGCCACGGTCTGTGGCTCAATGGAATCAAAAAAAAGTTCATCCACTTTTGGCCTCCATCCCTCACTTTCTGAAAAAGGATGTTCGAAAAAATTCAGCACATGTTCCCGTATTACTGGGGCCTCAGTGCACTCTCTACCATTGATATTCAACATATCAATTGTATTATTCCTCCTATGAGAGGTGGCCACTCTATGGAAGAATTTTGTACTTCGGTCCCCTTCTTTCAGCCACAACACCGATGCATGTAAGAAGCATCACAGAAGTTATGGCTAAAGGTAGGTGGAATTGCCTTTGGAGAGCTACCAGATATATGTAATAAATAAACAAAAGAAAAACGATGCAAATTTTATGGATATGGGCCAAGTTAGATAAGATGTGATTTTTAGACGGAGCATAAAACTGCTGGTTTCAGAATGCCTAAACCTGATGACTTAGGCTGCATTTGGATGTCGAGTTGAGTTGAGTTGATCTAAGTTCTTTATGAATAGTAGTGAGTTGGATGGTTGAGTGAGTTTTGTGGGACCCATGTAAGATGAGTTTAAAATGTGTTTGGATGTGTTAGGATGAGTTTAGATATATGTATGGGAATTTGTAAAGTTGGTGGGACCCACAACTGTTCAGTGATTCTCTCTCCCCCCCCACCCCCCACGCGCCAATCTGATGTAAAATTGTGAAAAAAAAAAGTTTTCTTCTAACAGCATGCACTCACAGTCAACTAACGGAATTCCACTCGACATTGAGCTCGAGAGTTTTTTTTGTGGGCAAGCAAGAGAGAGAGACGGAAGGCAATGGTGCTAATGGAAAGCAAACAACCAGATGTGCAGGAATCTGCTTTACAGCAAAAAGCAGTCAGAGGCTCAAGTCTCGTCCTACAGTAATGAGTCCAGCGAATTCATGAAGTGAGCTGAGTCAAGTTGGGGTGTTTGGATGGTTGAAGGAGTTTAAAGTGGAGGATACTGAGTTGGGTTTGGGAACCAAACGGGGCCTTTAAACTTTTTGAGGGATGGTTTTCCCTTTTATTTGTCCATGTATTGGTAAAAGGTTCAGCAGCTACTGCTGCCCGCTTCCACTGGCGGAACTTGAGGTTAAGGATATACTAGTAAGACTTGAGTGGGAAAAGTTTTCCTTGTCACATTAAGGGTATTGAAGTAAAGTTCACTTAGCAAAATATTGGAATCTTTAATGACATCCTTTGCTTTAGAGTTATGCTACAAGCACGGGACAATTTTTTTTTTTGATATGTAAGAAGTAAATTATATTGATATGAATGAAGCACAGGACAATTTACGGACCATTCATGGACACAGGCAAAATTTTCCACTGTTCACATGAACTGTGGAAAATTTGCCTGCGTCTGTGAATGGCCCACGAATTGTCTCATTCACCTATCATTTCTCTCAATATGACCAAATAGGTGGCAAAGTTTGAGCACCTCTGTAACTTTGGCTTTCCTGAACTATATTAAGCGAACTATGTGTACATTCCTTCTCCCAGGTGGTTGGTATTTTTTTGGAAACATTGTTTAGGGAGTATTCTACTAACATCTATGAAGTGTTGGTATTTGTTATTTGACATGCATTGACCTGAAGTGTTTTCTAATTTAAAAGTGTCCATGTAACATGAAAATATGCAGTCAGTGATTTTAAGATGTTTCTTGAGCATATATGGGTTCAAAGTGACGGATTAATGAAGTTTTAGTTGATAAGTAATTAATGAAATTTTATAACTTATTAAAAAGAAGACCTTGTGGGCAAAGTTTGTTTATGCTATACTTACATAATAGGATATGTGAGAGTCTTGCAAAGCTCATTTACTTCAGCTCATGTCACCAGTATGACATATCTTTGCACTTTCCAGTTTGTTGGTTTAACTTCCAAGTGTTTGTGATTTCCGTATGCAGATATGCATGTCTTTGGTTTGAAGCCTATGACTGAACCTTTGCAATTGGTAAGGTTCTACATCACTATAAATTATTTCATACTATAAATTGTTTCTTTGTGATATGGTGGTATAGATGCTAGCCTGCTAGAGATCTTCTTTTCTAAATAATTGGTAGTTCTTGAACTTTTTCTTGTTCTATATTTCTCCCACAAGGCTCTACGAGTGTTTTTCACTGCCGTCTTTTTGTTCCCCAAAGTTGGTTTAGGGTGACATTTGAAAAACTTAAAGGAGAATCTCCTTTAAATTTGACTTCAATATGGATATTTTGCATGTAAAAGGATGGGAAATGCTTGCAAGATGTGTAATTTGATCCTATGGAAGTTTGCCATAATTGATGCTAGTCCATTTATTCTTTCCTCTCATGTAAGATACAATTACTGGCACATTTGCTGCTATATGTTGCCATGATTCAGTAAGCTTCTAAATGGGAATTTCTAGAAGAGACTATTGACAACCTGGATACTATATGAACCCTCTTTGTAAAGAAGTTTGTATGCAGCTATGATTAGTTGGACTCAACAGTTATTTTCGTAACCTTTGTTTTTTTATGCTATTAATATGGGATGTACTTTTATAGAAGAAGCAAATAGAGTGAAGGATGCTAGTGTGTGTAGCACTAATTGTACCTAGGGTATCACTTAGATCTTTGTAATACATCTCTAGGATGTGACGTTTTTTGCTTTTTAGAGTCCTAGTAAGATCTCTTTTAAAGTATTTTCACTAAAGTTATGTTATTTGTGCAAAAAACTGTAGCTCTTCGGCCTTGCTTCTAGAATATTTTGGGAAAAAAAGATGACTCTGTGATTTTGTGAAAAGAGAGGGGGACCGTCTCTCCCCTCTACCTTTTGTTGTGTTAATGGAGTCAATGAGTAGAATGCTCTTGTCAGGTTTCTCAATGGTCTCTAGAAATAACAGGGAGCTGTCACACCCATTATTTGTTGATCATACTCATATTTTGTGAGGTTTTCCAGGAACATATAATTCATTTTTGTATTCTATTCCCATGTTTCAAAGCTGTCTTAGGATTGAAAATAAACTTGGCAAAGTTAGAATCAGTATGGTTGGGGTGGTGGAGCAAAATGGCGGTTTGGCACGCATCCTTGGCTGTAGGGTGTCATCTTTACACATGAAGTATCTAGATCTTCTGTTGGGGGCGCTATTCACGGCAAAATCCATTTGGGATAACATTATGGAAAAGATGGAACACCACTTAGGCCTCATTTGGATAGTGAAAGTGATTTATCTCATCTCATCATTACAACTTTTCCAAATTCCCACACAAAATATAATAAACAATTTAATCTTTTCAATTTCTAAAATATTAATAATAATATTAAAAAATAAAATTCTAACAATATTTTATTCAACTTTCATCTCAACTTATCTCATCTTAACTCACTATCCAAACAACAACTTAGATGGGTGGAAGCAGCTATGCTTATCTAAATGCAGACGTGGTGCTTTGATCAAAAGTATTCTGATCTACCAACCTATTTGTTATCTCTACCTCTATCCTTGTTGGTGGAGCCCAACATCTCAAAAGGCTTTATAGGGACTTCTTGTGGGGAGGAATTGGCAATGAGTTCAAGTTGCACCTAGTTAAGTGGCCCTATCTCTTCCAGTGGCATTGGCATTAGAAACTTGTTTTTATTTTTTTTCCCAACATATCTCTTTGAGGGAATGATTATGGCAATATGCCATTGAGAAGGAAGCTTTATGGTGGTCGTTGGTTAAAGCCAATTTGGTAGCCTGTGGGGAGGTTGGTATTTAAATGAGATTAATGAATCTTTTGGAGTTGGGTTGTAGAAGAACATTAGGAGAGGGTGGGGGGATTTCTCGTTTTATTAGATTTGAGGTGGGCAAAAAGTCTAAAATTGGATGTTGGTACAAAGTCTTCTTGTTTGTTCCTTTTTTTATTATTATTATTATTTATTTATTTATTCATGACAGGGGAACCACCCCACATCAGAGCCCTTAAGACTCACCAATGGAACCAAAACCCCAAGGAGACTAGCACATCAACCCACCGCCATGGCCTCCCACTTAAATCACAGTTTGATCCCAGGGGGAATCGAACCTATGACATGGGGCACATGCACACAAGTTCGCTTTACCATTTGGGCTATCCTTGGGTGGGTTGGTACAAAGTCTTCTTAAGGAGGCTTCAGTTGCAGAACACTGGCAAATCTCAAATAATATACCCTAATGGAATGTTTCTTATATTATATCAGCTCATTATTGAGATTTACCACTTTTCTCCTTGTTCTTTGCCCAATTGTATGCTTTTAGGTGGAGAAGTGGCAATGATGATCAATATGTTGGATCCCATCCAAAAGCACTTATCCCTGCTCATCATTTCCTTGGAAGTATATTGGAGAAATAAGGGACTTTTGAGGGTATCTTTCTTTGTTTGGAGGGCTTCCTTAGGAAAAACTTTAACGATATAGGATTTGCATAAAAAGGCATATTGTAGTATTGGGGTGGTGTTGGATATACAAGCAAAATGGTAAGAATGTTGATCATCTTCTGCTACAATGTGAGTTGGTGAGTTGGCTAGAAGTTTACGAGCATTGATGATCAACACATTTGGGTTGATTGGTTTATGCTCTAGAGGGTGGTGGAGTTGTTGACATGTTGGAATCCATATGGTGGTGGCAAAAACTCGGATGTTTGAAGGATGATCTTTTTGTAATTAATGTGGTGCATTTGGAAAAAACGCTATATTCAAACCTTTGAAGACCGTGAGAGGATGGTGTCAGAATTAACAGCCATAATATTCAACAATCTATGTTTATGGGCTAAGGCTAATGTAATGAACGGTGATGATGTGTTGGAGTTAATCTAGTTTGTTCTATCTTTTTAGTCGCTGTGTGTAGGTATTTCCTCTTGTATACTTCATGTGTACTCAGGCTATGCCTATTCATGGTATATTCTACAATCTCTTTGCTTGGATGTCTGCTCACAATAGCTTCTGATCCTCCAGCCTATTAGTCTTTATGGACTTTTTCTCTTTCTCTTCTCCTTGGTAGCTAGGTATAGGGGTGGCAATATGTCACACGACCCGTTAACCCAACACGAACACGACACGAAAATAGCGGGTTAGGGTTTAGCTTTAACGGGTTCGGGTTAACCCGTTAAGACACGATTGCTTAACGGGTCAACCCGTTTTGACCCGTTATGACACGTTAAGAAAGTTAAAGTTATAATTATACCCTTATACCTAAAAATAAAATTGTTAGAATTTCAATTTCGATATTTTTATTATTTGGATTGTAGTTTTGAACTTATAATTAGTTTTATAATTTTTATAGATATTGTGATTTTAACATTTATATAAAATTATGCTAAATTTAATCAGGTTAAAAATGTTAATTTCGGGCCTATTCAACCCATTTACATAAATAGTTTAAAATGAGTTGTATTGTGTCGTATTAACCTATTTCGTAATATTTTCTTAATTTCTTTGTTTACTTATAAAAAAAAAAACATATTTTGTAATATTCATTAATGGGTCAAAACGGGTTGACACGACACGACCCGTTATGTTAATGGGTCGTGTTAGGGTTTGAGATTTTAACACGATAAGCTTAACGGGTCCGGTTAGGGTTGACGAACATGACCCGTTAACACGATTTGACACGACACGAACATGACCCGTTAACACGATTTGACACCCCTAGCTAGGTATATCTTTTTGCATACTTTTTTTGTACATGGGTTGTGCCCCTCTATGCTTGTAATAAAAAGTGCTTTACTCGTAAAAAAGGAAGTGATCTTTGTGAAAACATGTTTAATTTTTTTAAATTACTGCTGCAATTGATTGAGCGGTCTCTAAATTGCATCTTTTTTTGTGACGTAGGTATTGTAACTATCCAGGGCACGATATACTTTCTGTTTGCTTTATACTGACTGTCACGTAAAAAGAAAGTAGCTTGTTTGGTGCTTTTTCTAAATTTGGAACTGCAGGTTACATCAACTCATCCCATGTGATTGATTGAGATTATGATTGTGTTTGTTTATGAGGCAGATTGGCTTTTCTATAAGTTTTCATTCTTATTTTTTTTAACGTGTAAGCTTTTCATTCTCTTTGTTTATTTGATTTTTTTAAATAAACATGAAGGTATGTTGCAATGCTTGCAAGAAGCCCATCAAGGCCAGTCAATATGCGGCTCATGCAGGTTTGGAGGCCCCCTCCCCTTCTCAGAATTGCAGGAGTTTCCATTTTCTGAAAAATAAACTTGTTAAAGATTGTATTTTAGAATGTTGATAAGAAATGAACTTTAAAAAAGAAATGCAAGTGTCAGCCGGAATACATCTTCAAAGTAAAAACACCAAGTGTTAGCCAGAAAACATCTTCAAAATAAAAAAGGGACAAGTTTCACTTGTACTGGACCTAAGCTTTCACTGCTTTGCCTCATTATCACTGCCATCGTAAGGAGAGTCTCCAGTAATAACAGACTGCAAATAATTGGAGAAACAGGAGAATTTTTTATTGTCATCTGAGAACCTTGCTTTTATTAGTTTACCTTCATGTGTTGTTTTCCAAGTAGTCACCAAATGTTAATAGTTGGGATTGTAGCTGTAATTTCTCAGAAGATGCTGTTCAGGTGCTGAAGTGGCTTTCTTCTTTTTTTTCATTTTTTTTCCAGAACTCTGTAGGTCACTAAATTCTGTAGAAGAAACTATTTTGGAGTTTGATGGCAGTGCTGTGAACAGGAGACTTCCAAAGAAGGAGAGAAAGAAGTTAACTGCTTATTCTAGTATCCTTGACAAAGAGTTATGATGGCCAAGTTTAAATGTTCAGTTTATTGGTCTTTTGGACAATTCCCTCTTCTGATATTTTTTTTTGTGAACTTTGTTTTGCCTTGAATTGAAGAATATGACAAGTATCTGGAACAAGTTAGTACATAATCTTTTATTTTTGGAAACATTTTCTGAACGTTTGAATCTTGGGTTTTATTTTGTATTGTGTTGCTGGATGCATTTTTTTGATAATTCTTAAGCTTTCTTAGACCAAGCTACTCTTGTTGGGGGGAAAGATAAGTCTGAATCTGTGGATGCTGATAACTCTGCTGTATCAGAATCCCACTTGGACAATCAAGCTGGAATAGCTTCCTGTGCAAAAAGTAACTTCATTTGCTCTGATTTGCTTATGTGTGGGTGTGGGTGGGGGGTTTGTATATCTAGCCAGTTACTTTGACAACAGAATATCGAAAAAAGGATCCCACTATTAGCCGCCTTTTGGTGGGGGAGGGATGGGGGATGTTTTCTGTACCGCTCAAAGGAGTTATCTTGAGAATTTTATTTTATTTATAGTCCAGTAGTTTTCGCTTTTTATTCTCATTTTCTAGAGGCTAAGAGTGTAATAGATACATCTAGTACAAAAGGATCCCTCTATTAGTTGTCTTTTGGTGGTTGAGAACAAATAAGATATAATGGATCTGTTTCTCAGACTTTTTAACTTGCTACCATTGAACTGAGGTTAAAAGGTTTGAAGAAAAAATCACTCTTTGGGGTAGGGCTGTCAATTTTTGACACGACGTATGAATTGGCACGTAAAAATAGGGTTAGGGTTGGGCATAATTGGGTTTGGGTCAACCCACATGTGACCCGATTAATAATCTAGTTGTGTCGGGTTAACCTGCAGGTTCACGGATTGACCTGATTAGGGAATAAGAATATTATCATTAGGGTTTTTCAGGTAACCGTGACCTGATTGACCTGCCACATAATACAAAGATAGAAAATATGTAAGGAGCTTAGCGAGCATACTCTTGATCAAAGTGATTCTGCCCTCTTTTGACAAGTATATCCTTTTCGAACCTGCCGATGTTCGCTCAATCTTCTCAATTACCTCATCGCAAATAGACTTTGCATTATAAGCATCCCCAAGGGGAAGACCAAGCTATTTCATGGGCAAACATGATACCTAACATTCCAAAATTCTCTCCAAGCTCTGAATTTGAGCTGGATGGATAACCATTAACATTTGGATTTCCTTCCTTTGGTTGCTATCTAGGCGATAGATGCTAGCTAGAGATAGCAATGTTAGACTGACTGCCCATCCAAGAAAAGGAACTATAGATAGGCTGGTTGGATGTGGATTGAGCATTTTGTTGAGTATTATTTTTGTGCTGGTTAACCTCTTTTTGACCGGACAAATGGATGTTGCTCCCCTTTCTTTAAAAAGAAAGGACTCTAGTGAATGACTAAGAGGAAGTGCCTCTGGTATTTCAGTTTTTACAAACATTGCCCACCAGGACCAAGTTGGACTTCCCGAGACTCACTTGTAAGTTAGAAACAGCTTCAAAGTAAAGTGTCATCTGCAAAAAAGTAAGTGTGAAATGTTAATGTGATTCCCCATACTTATTGATGATGATGAGTGTATGTGGTGTACGGGATTCCACGTTGCTCAGGAAGGAAAGGTTCTTGCTTTTTATAATGTTTCCAATAGTGCTCCAATTATACTATTGACTAGTCCTTTTAGAGTAGGGCTCAGATGTGGCTTGGGTCTCTCATGAGGCGTTATAGTTAATAGTACTATGGTTAGTGCTTTCCACTAGGGATCTTGAGATAAGCTTGATTCCAACCACGAGCGACATCCAACATCCTACTAAGAACCTCCAAGATGATGACAAATCAAAATGGAAACAACGGATCCCAATCCTCGAAAACTGTTAAAAAGTCCACTGGAGAACCGTTCACCAAGATCGAGAAATGGGCTGTGGAAAAACAATGCTTAATTCATGAACACCATCTATCCCCGAATCCACATCTCTGCAGCAAAGAGAGCAGAAATTCCCAATTTACATGTTCATACGCCTTCTCCATATCCAATTTGCATACAATACCCAACACTCTAGATTCAATCCTACTCTTAGACACTCATTAGCAATGAGTACCAAATCCAATATTTGTCGTACCCTGACAAAAGTATTTTAGGCTTCAAAATAATTTTCTCCATTTTCGTACTCATTCGATTGGCCAGAATTTTGGATATGATCTTATACACCCAATTGACTAGTCTAACAGGGCAATAATCCTTCACATCCAAAGACCTTGGGCTCTTGGGAATTAGTGCAATGAAAGCCGCATTAAGGCTCTTCTCAAACTTTCCAAGTGCATAAAACTCTTGAAAGTACCTACAACCCTTGTGAATACCGCCGCAATCCAACAAAATGGGATTTGATTGGAGCATACCCAAGTAGTGTCTTTTTGCAACACTTAGGGAAGTGTGCCTCCTCCCAGGAAGGAGACACCAAAAATATGTCCAAACGAGACCACACCCGGTTGTTGGACCATGTATATGCACCACCAACAAGAGGTAGATCCAAGGGTCTAGATAAAAAATAAACTCAGAAAACTCCTCGATAGCCAAACTAGTTCGAGACTCCCCCGTTATCTCACTTGAAAAACAAGTTACATTGAAATCTTCACCAATGCAACAAATCATATTTCACAAATAATACAAACCAATAATCTCATCCCTTGAGTCTTCTATTGCTCTCTAAATTTTCCCCATATATACACTTGGAAGCCCTCTCAAAATTGTCCTCAACATTCTTGAAATAACAAGCAACCAAATAATCCCCAATCCCCAATACTCTCCTCAAGATAATCCACAAGCCTCTTATCCCACTTTACAAGAACTCCACCCGAAGCTCCCTTAGAGGCAAGATAGGCCCATCCCACATACGAACTCCTCCACGAACTTCAAATAATGATTCTATCGATGAACTTCAACTTAGTTTCTTGTAATCAAACAATAGCCACCTTCAAAGATCACAATATATTTTTTATACGGAAGCGCTTATCAAAATTCTTGAGCCCCCAAACATTCCAAAATAGAATCTTGGGCTTCAAAAGGAAAGATTAATCCCCCTCCCCCTATTCCTACCACGGCATTCACTCCCTTCCTTCTCATCATAATTTATAGAGCAAGTCTCGACGATTCTCAATCTCTCTTAGATGCTGATTTTGGAAGATGAGAATTGCCCTTCTGATTACTTGTCAAAGGAAAAAATGTTTGATTATATGTATTTGTAAAATACAATTATTATTTGCTTTCTGTATAAAAGTTCTATTTGGTTCAGGTCTTGAGTTTAGCTTGCTTCATTGCTTCCCTATTTTCTTTAGGAAATTCAGCCTGTATGGATGTGGCATCTATGACGGATGTTTCAGGAGTTGGTCCCGGAGATAAGGACAACCCAGCTTGTCTAATGCCGCCTCCAGCAAAACGTTCTAAACCGTATGCTTCTTTGTTCCAATGGTGCCTCTTTGCTCTGAATGATGATCTTTTGAATATCTTCAAGTACTTAAAAAAAGTTCTATCTGAATCTTGGACATATAAAGTGCATTAGACTACTTATGTGTTTCTTCTTGTCCTCCACTTTATAGATTTCTGCTGGCCTCATGCCCAGCCAGATAATAATTGTGGTTGTATGTTGAAGAAACCCTTTTATAGTCCAGAAGCCGAAGTAAAGAACTTTTACAGTGTTTTTTAAAGCTAATTACAAAAGAATTATTATTTCTGTTTTAGTACATGGTATATATTAATTACAAGCAAATGGGACTCCAAATTAGATACAATGTCTAAGTGAAGAGTGATTTGAAATATGCCATTTCTTAAGGCCAAAAGAAAAGAAGAATATGGCAGAATGATGGAGTGAATAGGCATTTTCACTTTGGGCTACTAATTCTTTTTTATCCCCCAAAAATGACAACTTTAGATTCTTGTGGGGAAGAGGGGTCAGTCTCCTCCTTTATAAATGAGACGATTTACAACATAGGATGGAAGTAACAATCTGGGACCTCTGTTCTTGTGATGAGTTGTAGTTCAAATGACATATCTTCCTCCTATCAGAATGGGGGGCAAGGGTGAGCTCATGGGTTAAAATCCATTGGGTACGTGTGCAACTTACAAATAAAATAATAATAAAAATCCCTTCTTTATTTAAGCCAATTCTAAGAACCCTCCTGAAACTTAATTGTGGATTTTCAATTTGTAATTCATTTGCTTTATTGTTTTTGTAGGATTGCAGCTGGTTGTCTACTTCTATCAAATGATTCAGAAGCGGTATCTGGTGTCAAAAAAATCACAAGCACTGCAGATGCATTTCCCTGTAAGGCTGAATTTTTATCTGTTGAGGCTAATTCCTTGGAATTTTCTGAGCAGAATATATCCAAGTCACATTTAGTTGAATGGATAGACGGTCAATGAATGAATCGTTTTTTTTTTTTTTT
>QGSO01000428.1:593172-887206 GCA_011037825.1 Carya cathayensis
GGGGGGTTCTGTATTATATCTTCTCAGTTTCTTCACTGGATCATATTGAAATGTACAAGTTGCGATCGTGTAGCAAAATTGTCATATTATATTCTTTTGGGTTGAAGTGGTCATAAAATTTCTTGACGTAATAGTTTTGAATGTTGTCCTGAACTTCTCCTTTTTCATTCTCCTTCTCTAATTGACTTCAGATGTGTTTTCTGGATTCACAGTATTTGACAATAAATCTTGTGGCGTAATTCTATCAGATGCTCCAGTTCCTCTAGCGACAAAAATATACTACTCACAAAGAACTTACCGTCACCGAACAGAACTTACTCATCTTTATTGTGAGGCATCAGCCAAGGAACTTTGCAGTGATATGGTGAGTTCAAAGAATTTACGGGAAAACATGATTCCATTGCAAGTTTCAAATCCAAGGGAGTCTTCAGGTGAACCAATGGAGGACACGCTCACCAGGAAGGTTTGCCCCTCTGTTACTTCTTACTTTTCAAGGCCGCTTGCATCTGCCTGGGCTGGTTGTGCAGAGTCATGGGTTTTTTTATAAATCATAGGAATATATGAAAGTGGCATCATTCAAAATCTTGAGTATTAATGCATCGTTGAGTCATTGCTTTTTAATTGTTGAAACTTTCATTGCTCTGGTTTTAATTTAATTGAGAACAACTGACTTAAAGCTGTCATTATTTTATTCCTTAAAAAGCAGAGACATACATACACTTTGTCTTCTGTGCGAAGCCCTGATCAAATACTTGCACAAAGTTCAGAAGTATGCTTGGGTAAAACTGGAGGATTCCTCTCAACCAGTGACTTCCCCAGTCAGTATCCTGTGGATAATGTTTTGAGGCCTGAGGCCACTCCTGTTGGATTGAGAAGCAAATATATTTCAAAGCCTTATTCTTTTGCAGGCAATTCAGGTATTCCAAGTCTTACCACATCTGCATTTATGAAATCTTTTTGGATTGCCTGCTAATGCTGAGTATGAGTTTGAGCAAATAAATTAGAAGGTTTGAAGCTTCGGTGCTAATCCTAACTAAAACCTAAGCCTAAAAGCTAGTTGAGTGAGTGCCATGTGCTAGTGAATGAATTCACTTCTTTTTGAAAGTAACCGCAACTTCAAGCCTTTTTATGTTCAATATCTCAAAGTGAAGCAACCCCAAGGGGTTGGCCCAAGTGGTGAAGGCCTTGGTCTTGGGGTCTCACTCCCTTCAAGGTCAAAGGTTCAACACCTTATGGGTGCAAACAATCCTTTGGGGCCACACCCCCTGGTGAAAAGCCAGGGATTTAACCAGTTCCGTGTAGGGAAACTTCCGAGGGTGAGGTGCACGGGACCGGGGTTTAATCTGCAGGGGTGGGTCCAAAGGACCCTGCCTTGGAGAGGTTCCTCGACATAAAAAAAAAAAAAAAATCTCAAAGTGAAGCGCCCCTCTTACGACAATACAACACCACCACTGGAAATATTCCACAAAGCTCGTCCACCAGCATCTTCCTCTTTCCCCATGTTCTCTCTTTTCATATGATCTATGGTGTAAAATACTTCGAAGCTGGGAAATAAGTTGTGGTTGGGTCCTGTCTTTCGTTTTGTAGGAAAACCACTGGGGACCATGCAGCAGCCAAATGGAAGTGTTCCTGTTTTATAGGGGTCCTGGTGGGGATTTTTGCTCGCAAAGTTGTAATTAACCCAATACGTGAGGTTAGGAATTAGAATATTTTTTTGAAATTGGTAAAGGAAATCATTCCAATTGTTTATTCCAGCCTCTGCATTATACTTGATCTCAGACCTATGTTTATAATCAATGAAAATGAAGGAAATTTTATTTCTATCTTTTGGCCTCATTAAGATAAGAAAGAGGGGTCGCGGTTCGCATTGCTACTTGTAAGTTCTCTTTTCTTTGTTAATGCCATCTTCTAAGGTCTCATAACTGATTAGATTCGGTAAAGGAAGAACACTTCATTGTATGGATTTCAAGATCCTGCTGGAGTTTCCAGTCAGTGTTGAAGAACCTGTACTGGCAGAAATGAAGGGTACTGGAAATGATTTCGAAATGAGATCTTTTATTCAATGTGGCAAAACTCATTTGAAAGATCTTAGATTTTGTTTGAATGTTGAGCTGATTTAAAATTAATTGAGTTTTTTATAAATAGTAGTTAGTTGAGATAGTAGAGTGAGATTTGTAGGGTCCACCTAAGATGAGTTTATATATATTTATATGTTAAGATAAGTTTAGATGAATTTTTAAGAAGTTAAAAAAAGTTGTGATTCTCATGTGTAAAGAAATTTTAAGTTGAGATGAGTTAATAATTTAAAAGTTAAGTGGTTAAATGTTAAATTTAACTTAAAATTAGATTAATCTCAATTTCAGTACAAGTTTCAAATAGAACCTATTGTTATTGATGATGGCTGCATCTGAAAGGATACTTTAAAAAAAGTTGAATTCTATGAATGTAAGTGCTTTATGAGTGGGATATTCGAGGTTTGGTGGTAGGACTAGGGCGGAGGACTTGTGCTGCTATTGAAAGAAATATCAATGTGGTGAAGTTGGAAT
Organism: Carya cathayensis; assembly: GCA_011037825.1. Classification (NCBI taxonomy): domain Eukaryota; kingdom Viridiplantae; phylum Streptophyta; class Magnoliopsida; order Fagales; family Juglandaceae; genus Carya; species Carya cathayensis. Next base: position 595,719 of record QGSO01000428.1, read on the forward strand.
CTTCAGCAGGATGGTTGCCATTCCATTATTCAATGCAATGACTAATGCTTGACAGCAACAGCCGACAGTGTAGGGAAAACGTTGCGTGGAAGGGTACTCGTCGCAGTAAAAGCGTGATGCCACGTGTCAGAAAGTATTTAGGGTTATTTCTTTAAAGTTTGAGAAACTATAAAGTCAGTTTGTTTGTCCAAATTTAAATTATCTTATTTTATTTTATTATTATAATTTTTTTAAATTTTTATATAAAATATAATAAATAATTCAAATTTTTTAAATTTTAAAATAAAATTAATATTAAAAAATTATATTATAATAATATTTTATTTCATTTTTAACAAAATATTTCATCTTATCTCGTATAAACTGTATAACCAAATTAAAAACGAGGAGACAGTTAACACTTAAAAAAGTAAAAATAACAAAACAAAAATAGTTAAATAACTTTGAGTCTTTTTTTTCCTTAAAAAAATCTACTAAAACTATAAAAAAGTTTTGCAGAAAAAAAAAACTTAAAACAAGAAACTTAAAAAATAGATTAAAAACAAAGAAAGTGGAAGAAAAATGTTTTTGAAATAAACATAAAAAACCGAAGCAAAAAAGCTAAAAAAAAAAAATGGTTGGCTAGTTGATTAGTTGGGATAGTTAGCGATCGAGAGCATCTTCATCGGCTTAGCTAAAGTTTAAAGATGGCTAAATTTTAGTTAATATGTGCTAGAAACCCCACATTGGATTGAGCATTGCTAAAAAAATTTGGATGTTAGTTAGTCATTCACAAAATATGGAAGACTAAAGTAACTTAAACAAACATTAAAATAATACTTTCTCATTTCAATAAATATAATTATTATTAATATTTAATTGGTAGAACTACAAAATGTGATAAAAAATAAATTAAATAAAAAAATATTAAATTAATAATATTTTATTATTATATGGAGAGTAAATGGATAATCCAATGTAGGGATTGAATTTAAATGAAAAAGACAAATGCAAATTCATGTGATATTAGCTAAAATTTAAAAATGCATTTGACAATCTAATGAGAATGCTCCAACACCTTTGCCCCAAAGTGTAAAGGTAATGGTAAAGAGATTCAACTTAGTGCATATTTTCTAAGGAGGAATCCTAGGAATAAATCTAACGCATGCACGGTTTCGGGTAGATTTTTTTGTGAAAAAAGTAGTTCCACTAGAATGTAGGTTTTTTTAAAAATATTTTTTCATAATAGGATACACTTTTTTACAATGATGACTTATATATTTGAAAATTGTACAAACATGCTAAACATTTAAAGAAGCATTTTGTATACCACCTATGTAATCACATTAATGCAATAAAAGGCTAATGACTTCCATATTTTGTCTTTGCAATTGGTGAGCAAAGGAGGAAACAACTCAGTAGAGTGTTTTCCTTATCGACCCTCTTTGCACGGTCGAGACATCCTCCCTCTAAACGCAAAGCCAAGTGACTCCACTCGTACTTGGCAAACAAAGGAGAAAACAACTCAATAGAGTGTTTCCCTCTTCGCCCCTTTCATGTGGTCAAGGCATCCTCTTGTCTAACGCAAAACTGAGTGACTTCATTCACATTTTGGTGAACAAAAAAATGAAACAACTCAATAGAATATTTCCCTCCTTGCCCCTTTTGCGCAGTCGAGGCATCCTTCTGCCAAATGCAAAGCCAATTGACTCCACTCGTACTTGGCAAACAAAGGAGGAAACAATTCAACAATGTGTTTCCCTCCTTGCCCTTTTTGTGCGGTCAAGGCATCCTCCCGCCAAACGCAAAGCTGAGTGACTCCACTAGCACTTGGCAAACAAATGAGGAAACAACTCAGTATAGTGTTTCCCTCATTGCCCCTTTCGTGCGGTCGAGGCATCATCCCGCTAAACACAAAGCTGAGTGACTCCACTTGTGCTTGGCGAACAAAGGAGGAAACAAATTAATGGAGTGTTTCCCTCCTTAACACCAACCCATACTCACATTTGGAAAGCAAATGAGGATATAGACACGCTCTGCCCTCCCATATAAATGATAAAAATAAAAATCCAATCGCAAAACTAATCCACCAAATAAGCAAGTCAAAACACCATCCACCCATAGCATATATAAACCATGAAAAACATAAGTCCTTGCAGTTATTAAAGTAACAACCAAATTAGCAAAATAGGAGAATATTACGAGTATCTTACACATCGGTCAAACTATAATAAATGTCTAAAAGAAAAAGAAGAAGACCAAGCATCACAACGATTAGAAGGGGGAAGGCATCAATCATCTTATCCCTCCCTAGAGAATCAAAAACTTGGTAAATAGCACAACTGACCTTAAGTATTTCAGATTTAACTTTTGTAGATCTGACCCAGGATGAGCAAGGAGATGCTCCCTCAGCTACTTGAGGCCAAGATTGCAACCTATGGCCCAAGCTCTGTTTCAAATGGAACGAGCAGTGGCTAGTTTGGGAGAGAGGCGAACAATCTCCTTATGAGAAACCTCCAGGTAGGTGGTCAACTCAACCACCCTCAACTCCGAAAGTTGTCAACTTCTTCCTATAGCTCTTGAAAACCTTGGATAGTTGCATATAACATTGAACATGGCCTTTAAGCTCTCGGTTAACCTTCTCTAGATGTACCTCAACGCTAAATTTTTCGCCACAAGCGATGCTCATTTGTATGGGCAGGTCTCGCTTATCATCTTCAGCTTGGGCCATGTGATTCGCGTAATCAAAACTATGCCGCCCAACCTCTTCCAATCCTCCAATGAGTGACAATAGGACTCCACATGGGACAAGTTCCTCGCCATCTCTTTCTTATCAGCTCGAGCAGTTAGGATAGCATGATGCGCCCGAGCTATAAAGGATTGCATAAACTGGTTCTCCTCTCCCAAGTCAATCTGGCTATCCACTCTCTAGGAAGCCAAGTGATCAACCCATGTACAACAAAGCAAGTCATAAATTGTAGAGTGATAAGAAATGAAGAAAGTAACTGACAGGGAACAGAAAACCTCGAAGCTTGTGCACTATGGTCGAGATAGCCTCCTCCCTGTGTACATCGGAACAAGAGCCCGAGAGGCCAGGCAGACCCGAGGTGTCGGAAGCACCCTAGACAAAAGTTACAAAACTAGGGGTGTAAATCGATCTGGTCCAGTATGGTCCGAGGGGGTGATGGACCAAAATTTTCGGTCCATCATTTTCTTCGAACCAGACCGGACCGGTAGCCATCAGTCAGGTCCAATCCGATCCATTCGGTCCAACTCAATTATTATTTATTTATTTTTCTTTTTTTTCAAATAAATTAATAATTTTTTTAAAATTACTAAATTAAGATTTAGTGAATTATTAATGTAGATTATGTAACTAATTCATTAAAAAAATATTTGACTATAATTATATTTATGATGTTGATAGTTACTACTTACTAATTTAGACTTTAGTCTTTAGTATGCATAACTATTAATAATGTCATATATTTTATATATGGTTAATGAATATCAAATAATTTCATTATATATAGATTATTCATGCTTGCTTGCAACTTAGGTATTTAAAAAAATTACCCAATTATTTTAATGAAATGTAAATAGTAGAGTATGTATGAATATATGATGTATTAACTATTTACATATAATAACATAATTATCACATGATTTATGATTTATTATTAATTGATAACATATATTATTTTATATTTTATATGGTCAATGATAATAAATTAGTTGAAAATTACATCAAATTATTTAATTACTATATAAAAATAATATATTAGATTAGTAAAAATATTTAAATATATATAGGGTTCAGTCCAATTCGGTCCAGTCCAAAATTTGTACACCTTGAGACTAGACTGAATGTCATCAGTTTACATATTTTGGGACTAAAACTGACCAGTTCTAATTTCGGTCCGAACCAATCAGTTTCTCAAATCTGGACTGACTGGCTTACAGCCCTACATGAAACCACCTATCTTGCCCACACCCCTCATGGAAGTAAAACTCGGGTATGGGCGATGAGGAGAATAGGGGGCAACAAAGGCATCATCATGCGCTTGCTCAACCGAAGCCAAATGACTATCTTTAGAAGGCAATATACTCAAGAGTATAATAAAGCTCCCCTTTGGCGAAGTGCTAAAGGGCGAGGAGGGGATAGATACACGGCCTCCACTGAAACCCATACCTTGAGGCTCTTCATGGAAGAAATTAGGAAAAGCAAAGGAAATTCTTGGAGTGGCTCCACCTGAAGCCGTGGAAGGGGCGGCCAAGTTGGGAGGTACAATCGAGTACAACCAAGGGGATCTCTTGAAAGGCTGCATCACTCGGAGCCAAAGAAGCCTCACCAACCTCGTCGAAAGGAGTAGCAGAGTTAGTCGAGACAACTGTAGGGCCCCCCAGAAAAGCAAGATCAAGACTCACGTCTATCTCTTCATCAGAGTCGGAGTCCTCACTCTGATCCTCCAAGGCGTTGAATGGGAGATGTCCCGATTAGGAAACAGGGAGGATTCAACCTCGAACACCAACCCCAAATCAATCTCTGCCTGCTCCATAATTTTGTCAAGAGAATCCGCAAAGGACGATGTTGGGCGAGCTTAAATACCCCCCCTAAGGGCCAACGGGGCCTGGGGATGAACGAGGTTTCTTTCCCTTTTGGGCCTCAGAGGTCGAAGGTCCCTTCTTGCACCCCTAAGAAAGAGAGGGGGCGCCCAAAAATTGGCAGCCAAAGACATGAGCCCGATTGGGCGAAACCAAAAATCTATTGATGTTAGCAAGAGTCAAAAGAACATCAGACTAGGTGGAACTATCATTTTGTTCTACTCAAGCATAGACAAGATGTAGACGAGCTTCTTCCCAATCAGAAAGGATGATGGCGAACACATGATCATCAGGATTAAGGCCTCATGCCACCTGAACAAGAAACTCACTAAGGGCAATTTAGTTGGAAGGAAACTCCCAACAAGTACTTGAGAATAAAAAGAACTTTCTTTGACACTCCTCAGCATGGGAATAATGACGTTCTAAGTGCACCACTCGATTACCGGTATGAGACCGAAAGCTACACAAATTCTCGTTTATACACCAAACATCGCGGGTAGAAAGGAACTCCCTCGCTATGAGGTCTTGGGATTTTTCATTGGGGAGCTCCAAGACCTGTCTCCATGCCACACAACACATTATTATCCTCAGGCCAATAGAATGGCAAATGAAACCCCATCAAGAACATAACAAAGTACAAAGCCACCTGAGCAGCAAGACCAATAGGGTCAACCACACCCTGGTGTGGCTTTGGTAAGCTCAGCACTACAGAATTAGGAACTCCGTAACAGGTTCTCACGAGATCCAGATCGGAACGCATTGTCGTCTCAGACCACTGGGTCCCCTAGAAGTCAAGGGAGCGACTTGCACTGGACCTCTTAGCACGGGGAAGAGAGTCATGAGGTCTGGAGAATCTGGCATCACAAACCGTAGACCGGAAAGCTTTGTGTGAAGCCATCAGAAAGAGATGCGAGGAGAAGAGAATTGCAGTATCGAAGGAGCAAGACAACAAACAGCGTTTGGAAAGAGTGGGGATGACAGAGTTGGCTATGCAAAAGGCACTGCAGGGTTGTTCAAATGAAGAAACTTGTCAAGCACAAAAAGGGGATAGGAAAGGACATGAAGAGGAAATGGTGCACACCTCTGACATATGGGCACACATGAGTAAGGCTCAAGAAATGAAGTGCCAAAACAAAAGAAGTCACATCACCTTTCTGTGATGAGACTTTGAGGGATAACTAAAAAGGCTATCATCTCCTATTCGTAATGGGCCTGTCCACATGCCACTAAGGCCTAGGGACCCGATGTAGATGACCCATACATTAGGACCTATCCAGCCTAATTAGGAGGTAACTATAAGCCCCCAAGACATCCGATGTGTTTGGCGGACAAAGTGATCATATAACTATAATAGGAAAATTTAAATATATTCCCTTCGGATAAGCGCCCAAGGCGGGACGAAAAGGATAAAGAGGAATTCAAACAATAGTTTTGGGTGGTTACATAGGCCTTAGCCGACCTTCCCCAAATCTATAAATAACAGAGGAAACTCACAATTGAGGTAAGTGAAAGTGAAGTTTGGAAAACATTTAGGAAAAACACTTAGGGATTGTGTCAAGCATTTGACTTAGGTATCGGAAGCGTTTAATACGTTTCAGGCCTTATCTGACTTTCCTGGTGCAGGTTCACGAGAGGTGTTAACAGGTCCGGAACACGTCTACAACAATTACTATAATAAAAATAAATACATTTACAACAATAATAAATTGGCCAAAAGGCTGGTGCATCATGGGTGCCTTCCAAGTCAAGTCCAAGGCAGACAAAAGACAACGTCTATGCTTCTTCTCTTTTTTAACCTCTTGGTTTGCTGTCTCAAATTCTATGGTCGTTGAGCAATTAGTTGCCGACCGCGGGAGAAAATAACTGACATTCAAATAGACAGTTTGCATGTTAGAAAGTTTCATTTTTAATGTTTCGATTAGTTTGTTGTATATGCATGCATTAGAGCATTTACATTATCTTGTTTATATTATTCTTTAAAATATATTATCAAAATTTACTTTTTTTATTTTACATACTGACTTTTACAATAAATATGCATTAGCTTATCTATTATTTTCCTATATCATTTAAATATTATACTTTTTAATATTTTTTATCCATTTCAAATATTTAGTCTAACTTACAATGATATTCTCATATATTTTGATATTTGCAATATATTTTGTTTCTTCCGAACCCCACAATTTTCCCTGGGATTCTAGCAATGGTGGAAAAGGGCATTCTTCCGTCGAGGTTTCTTTCCTACTTGGTAACCACTTCTATGTTCCTTTTGATATTCTTTTCCATTTCATCAACTAAATCATTTTGTTACAAATATATTATTTAGCCAATTAGATTGAGACTTCATGTTTAAGTCTAAGTTCTTGAAATTTTTCCAAATAATCCCTTAGAAGAAGAAAATACGTCTATTTCGATCATCTGGTGAAGGTTGACGATTTATCCAATTAATTGCTTTTGTCGAGTTTTGCTACTTACAAATTTAGTATCAACACAATATTTGTTTTGAGATATTTTATAGTTATAAATACAATATTTGTTGTGAGATATTTTATAGTTATAAATTATTTAAAAAATAATAATATTTTTCCATCATTTTGAGGTCTACTCTAATGATGTGTTAGCTATATCAAAAAGAAAGCTGGCAAATACACACACACATATATATATTTATATTTATTTAGATAAACTCTATCCTTGGGAGATACTAATAAAGCCAATGTTTTTGTACGTGACATTATCCATGAATTCGAAAAAGAAATAGAGACCAGATGAAGTAGAAGCATCATCATCATGTTCATGCATGCATGCATGCGAGTACTCAAACACTGATCAGCAAAGCAAATTCAATATGGATGGGGTTGCAATATGTCATACCCTTTTCTATTTTGAAAAGGATCGACGTGATTAGTTCGTAGGGTAAGTATGTTTTTCTTTTTCTCAACAGAATAGGATGTGGCCTCATCTGTATGGGTCTTTGTTCTTTCAGTACTGCTGCACAAAAGTTTATGTATTTTTCTATTTGTCAAACATTGAATGCATCTGAGTGAATTATTTATGCTATGATCATGACTAAATGTGATTGTGACATGGCAAAGGAAGAGCTTTTGGCGACACTTGTTGCGGCTAGCCAAAATGACATTACAAGTAATTCACAACTACCATTGCATATATGTATGTGTTCCGAAAAGACCAAAATGGATTCTTAGTTGGATTAACATTTTTTGTTGCATTTTTATCCGTAGAATACATTTTTTGTTATATAAATTTTACCATTACATGCCATGAGTGAACATCTATCACCCTTAACAAGAGTGAAATTGAAAAACAAATAGTTCAATGACTATATATTTGGATACATATGCATAGAAATTTAATACACGAAATTTATAATGTTAAGGAGGTGGTGGTCCAGGAGGTCCGGGTGGACCAAGTGGGGCACCAAAAGGATCAGGAGGTCCAAGCGGTGCAGGTGGACCAAGCGGTGCCAAAGGGGGCCCAGGAGGTGAAGGCAAAGGCAGAGGTAGAGGTGGAGGCAGTCCGGGGGGACCAAGTGGAGGAGGTGGCCCAGCAGAATTGGGAGGAGGAGCTGGTGGGCCTGCCGGAGGCCCAGGGGGACTACCAAAGCAATCTTGTAACAACCAACAACAACATATAAAATAGAAACTGCAAAACAAAAAAGAAGTGCTAATATTATTCATTTTAAGTTTCATCATTCCCAATCATACTAGTTTGCATGTCACATTTTAAGTAGTTTTCATCTAAAGACTACTAAAATCTGCCACATCAATTTGTATAGCTTAGAATTAGGTATAGGGGCTAGGTACCCATACCTCCTGCCTCCCCCCCCCCAACCCCGGCGTGCGTGCCTAGGTCAGGCAGGTTGCACCCTGCATCAGGGGGCGGATGGGCGAGCACCCGCCCATGTACAAAGGCAGGGGTGGGTGTCGAGCTGGGCCTTGGTCCCGTCGGCCAGGTTCCACCTGTTAGCCCAACCCATATATGTATATATATATATTAATTTTTTAAAAAAAAAATTGAATATAAATACGTAATTCTACTCTTTCCTCTTATTTCTCTCCTCTTATTTCTTTCTTTCCCCGTCGTCCTCCCTTCCTCCTTATCTTCTCTCATCTTCTCTTCTCCCCATTCCTTTCATGCCTCAATGGTCATTCATCATCCTTTATTTTCTCTCATTTTTCTTCTCCACCTCCTTAGCCGTCTTCTTTCTCTGTTGTTGTGGGTTACGAGTTACGAGTCTACAATGATAAGACTACAGCTTACCGCGAGTCTCTATGGCCCAAGACCACGGTCGTTACTGTGGATCCATAAATTAAACCGTGACCAAGGCCATGGCTTGTTAGTCTGTGCACAAATCTAAAGATTTATGAAGATTTGAGGGATTTGTAACTTTGTTGAGACTTTTTGTTGAATTTGTACAATTTTTCTTATATATATGAGACTTTGTTGGTTTTTTCTTTTTTTTTTTTTGTAAAAAATGTGTTGTTGGATGGGGTGGCCGGATGGTACTGGCATCAATCCGCTTGCTCGGTAGGTGGATGCGGATGGTCACCCGACCTAGGCAGGGATAGGGTGTGGGATGGGTGGCTACCGCCCATATAGGACTGGTAGCACCCCTACTTAGAATAATAAAATTCAAGACGAACAATATTGGTAATTGTTATATATGGTTAAATATATTGGTAATGGCTAAAAACGCAATCTACTTGCATTGCTAAACGTTCATGTTGAAAGAAGCTTGAAAACATGGCCTCTCAAATGTATTTTCTCGTACGTGTTTGTTTGTTCATAGATTTCTCTCTGACAGAAAAGAGAAAAATCAGATTAACATTGACATAAGCAATCTTGTACTGCTCAGCCAACTTGGAGAGAAGGCGGAAAACAACGTTAAAAAAGGTCAAAAAGTTCCATCGAAACATATTCAATTGTTGTTTGCTATTGGCATAAGAGTACATATGGAATAGAATTGGGACGTACCAAGAAGATATGGTGCTGCATAATCCGCTGAACAAGCCATCCACAAAGCCCGGCGGTCTAGGCCATGGAGCCGGAGGGCTGGCAGGTCCAGGTCCAGGAGGACCCCCTCCAGGTGGAGGCCCACCTGGACCACCCGGTCCACCAGGAGGCGGTGGTCTCATTCAAGTCCTGAAAGTCCAACGCCCCAGTACAGCCGCTGCAGTAAAAACTTGCTGCAAAACAAAGTTTTGAGAGAGTGTTTTTGTATGTCAACTTAGGAGTATCACAGATAAGGAGTTCACGGTGTTTGAGTTTGTAGAGGCTCTAAAATTAATGCATATTATATTGATAAACTTGAATGATGGTTAGCGCAAAACGTGGGAGTGACGCGATTCTACAAGGTTCTTGGCTTCCCAATCTGCCTGTCAAACGCAGCACCTGCTCCCCCTTGCACCTACCATTCTTTGAGGACTACACTTTCGTAGAGAAGAAAGAAGGATAACAAGGTAAAGAGGCAAAGAAAATTTCCAATGCGATTTTTAAAATTGGCTAAAATTCCCGTCTCTTCTTTCAAAATACTCAACGACCCAAATGCATGAGTGGATATTTGGATTTAGATATTGATTAGGACGTGGTGTGGCTAACTACAAAGTGTCAAAGTGAGGAGACTGTCATGGTTAAGTGCTCTGATTTGATAGCTTTGTATATAAATAATGCTAAATATAATTTCGAGTGCGCAAATTCCACACATTTCCTTCTATAAAAAAGTGATGTCCATTATTAAAAAAATAATTTTTCATATGAGTTTCAGATTAATCCACTTTTTTCAAAAGAGTTGCCAAGCTTGCACATCCAAGATTGCCAATATTGTTTCTCATGTGAATATTTCAGCATCATTCATAGGTAGTTGTCACCAAATATTCTTGAAAATTGCATAAGACTTCAGCACCATTGTGTTAAGTCAATGGTGCTGAAGTCGAGTACATATGATCATATAATTGGTTTGGTTTCATTGAATGTGTAGCGTTATACAAATGAATGGACGGGATCGATTGAGGTAAATAAATGAGTAAATCTTGAGTGGGCAATAATGTGATCATTCAAAGTCCAATTTCACCCTTAAAAGAGAGAGAACAGTTCGAAAAAAGGATAACTGATATATTTGTTATATGAACAACCTGAAAGCAAGATCGCATTGTGGAATGACAATAAAAAATAAAATAAAAAAATACTTGCACATTGGAAAATATAGTTCAATCTTGACAAGTAACCAAGGTATAAAGAAAAATAAAAAAACCATTTAAGGTTTCCCAAAGCAAATTTATTAGAATTTTAACTGACCTAATAGAGTATTTCAGCTCAAAGAGGGAACTAATATAAAACATATACAACTTTGAGAAGCCTCTCACAATACAAAAATAGAACAAGAAATGTGAAAACTGGATGACAGAATATATATTACCTCTGTATTCAATTTAATTGGCTTTCCCGGCTCAGAATTTAAGGACTGGATCAGCAGCATTTGCAGCCTCATGAATATTCTCACAAATACATCAAGTCTATATTACCTGCCTGTGTCCCTTTGATCTGAGCAGAACTCATCTTTTTTTTGATGATCTTGACTGTGCCCGACCATCACCAGCAGTATGTTTCTTTCTTCTCGGAGCACCACCAGCAGCAGTGTCCACCAATGGGCCAGACCAAGTTTGGATAGATGGTTTTGAATACGAGAAGTGTGTAGAACTGAATGGAATTTCAGAAGTATCAAAAACAGGATCGATATGATGTGAAGAACCCAAAGGATAGCCAAGTGTTCCATCTTGGTGTGGAGGAGGAAATTTCTCACTCTTGCTCTTTGCATTTGCATGTGTTATTAGACGCCTCCTCTGGAATAAGAAGTAACATAAAATAGTGTTACAAAACTATTCAATTGGAAGTAAACACCAATGGCTTTAGTTGTGAAGTTTAACAATAAGGGCCTGAAAGCGGACTAAAAACTGCAGGGTGAGAAGCATTTATAACTTACATATTCTGCAGCATTGTGAGAGAGAGAGAGAGAGAGAGAGAGGCACCATGTACACAAGGGTCAAATCAGCAAGAACGGCTGAAAACAAAGTTGTTCTAATCTACATCCCAGAACTTAGTGTACGTTGCTGACTAGCTAATTTGGTAATTACTCGAAACCTACCCTGGCACATCCTTTATTTGTTTCATATTCTTGCCTTTAATTTATTTACCGATCAAAAAGTTTAATCCGATAATTAAATGCTTACTAATCAAAAAAATAATTAAATCCTTGGTTCAGATGCTATAATGTTAGATATGATGTATCTTGACCCCAGCAAAAAGTTATGTCCTGCAATCCATTGTTAGTAGGTCAAATAGTAGTCAATTGCCACATATCCATACACATCAAACCTAGGTGGGTCATCGACAGTTTATCCACTTTATTTACCAATGATATGCGAGACATTCGAATGTTGGCAAGGATGGTGTTTCCTATAGAAACATATTCCTTATTTCCCTGATCTCCATTGACTGATATTGAAAAAAGCTGTTGTATTGTTTCTAACTGTTTGTTTACATAATTATTTATGCATCTCAATTTGACCATTTAAAGAAACTCAACCTGTACTATAGACACAACTAAATTGCTCGCTTATATAGATGCTCGTATACACTTCACCAGTTAAAATTTGAGGCATCATTACTTGTAGCGGAAAATGACAACAAGAGTTTGTTCATAAAATAAATTTTGACAGAAGAGTTTCCCCCTGTTTAGGAGGCTTCCCCATTTTGCATCATTCCAAGAAGACTGCCGTTTGGTTACACAGATGAGATGAGATGAGATGAGATGTTTTAAATAGTAATGAATAAAATATTGTTATAATATAATTTTGTAATATTAATTTTGTATTGGGATTTGAAAAAGTGAAATTGTTTATTATATTTTGTATGGGGATTTGAAAAAGTTGTATGGAGATTTGAAAAAGGTGTAATGATGAGTTGAGATGAGATAAGATGAGATTTTTGGTTTTGTGTAAACAAACAGGGCCTAAGATGCATTAAGTGGCATGCAACTTCGTCTTTGTGAACCAGGTCAGCTATTCCAGACATCTAGCAAGCTCATATTATGAGTTGCCAAAGGTTCAAATTTCTTTCATTGCTTCAAACAACAGCACTGTTCAGCCCACACCAACTTCCTCCTCATTGGTATGGAAGTCAGTTGTTCCTTTTTCACTTATATTATACTAGGTAATGACCATAATAGGCACCCATATTGGCGTTGGTGAACAATATGCTAACAACAGGCTCTTTTGTTTTCGAGGGGATCTGCGAGTGTTTGAAATTGCTTTCCCTGAAGCACAGGGGAAAAGAGGAGGGAGGAAAAAGGAAGATATAGTGTCAACCATGGAGATCCACAGGTTTCTCCACATGCATCTACCTAATCAGCCAATATCAAAGAAATCTGAAAATGTTCCTTCCTTAGTTTTGAAGGTAACATTTTCTTTGCCAAGCAACCTAATCCATTAAATATCATGGAAAGTTATCTGGCCAAAAAACTTGATCTGTAAATATGACTGGGCCTCAGCAACTATGCATTTTTGACTTACAGACCAAAAAAAAACTAGAAAGATAGATACATATACATATCAAAAAATATATATATTTGCCGAAAGAGGAAACTTATCTGACATACATCAAGATTGGCTTGAAGCTCAGCATTCGCTTCTGGAGCAGGAATTCCCCTTACAGCTCGATCACGTTGACGAGATCTTCTCACAACATCTGCATTAACTTTACCAGCAACTCTCAATCTATACACGAAGATCATTTAAGGTTAGAATTGGAGAGTTTTGGGGCGCACTGGGGGTGTAGGTGAAGAAAATAGAATACACCATTACTATATATTTAGACAATCACACACTCATGTTTGCTAAAAAATAGGAGTGCAGATGAAGAGAATAAATTTTCAAACGATCTAGAAACTAATACGAAGAATTTACTTTGCACACCTAATTATTAGCTCTTTTGCAATGAGTACCCAAAACTATGAATAAATGGTGGAGGTAGTTCGGGGTGAGAAATGTATTATTCCCAATCAATAAACTGATACAAGAAAAAATGGCTTATAATTTTATTTTATTTTTGTTTATAAGTAGAAGAAATGGCTAATAATTGAGACAGTATTAGAACAAAAAATAAAATCATTCATCAGATTAGGTAATCTCCATGAAAATGCCATGGTGCCTTAGAACTTATTATAGAGGCACCAAAATTAACTTATATATGAAAATTGTTGAAAAATTTTGCAATGCTTGTACTTTGCTCAATTCCTTACACACATTGCCTGATGGTTTTTCAGAAAGTTGGACAGCACTTCATAACGAACACAAACAACATTATAAAAGATTAAAAACCATGCACTTCGAGAATTCAACCAAAATTAAAATTGATTGAAGTTATCTACCTTCTAGCTTCTTCGTCTCGTAGCTTAGCATCCATCTCCTTGCTGGGAGGATATTTGGGAAGGCTAGAAGGCTCACATGCATATGGTTTGGTTGTGAAAAACTGCCCCAAAAAAGAAAACACGCTGTCACATATACAATAATAAATAGAGGATCTCTGTGTATCTTTCCAGGTAAAAGTATCGAATACTATTTATAAAAAAAATAAAAATCAAATACTATTCTACAAAAGAACAAATGATTGCTTCAGCTAAATAAAATGCCCATTTAGGCATGTGAATAAGCTCAAGTCAACCAAACTTAAATAAAGAATGAATAGCCAATACTCTCTTTTTTTTATCAGTAAACAAGAATTTATTTGATGAAATAAATAGGCACGGCCAAATACTTGTCTTGGCTAGGCTTGGCTCAGCTCATTTGCATCCAGCCATTGATCCATGACCTCTTTTTTTTTTTTTTTTTTTACCTGTGTTGACTTTTAAAGAAGAAAAAAAATTGAGAATGGAGAAAAGAATTAATGCAATTAGATGGCTTAAGTCCAGGGTACACACTACAAATAGAATCTTGATGCCAGGAAAATCAGATTACGTTCAAGTAGCCAAAATAGATTTTAGACCCTTAGGTTCATCTATCCAATACCAAAGTTTAGCAGTCATTATTGAAAGCATTTTGTAGTTCATAGTATTTTAGATTTTCTCAATAGTGTAGAGATTTTAGTTGTCATTACTCATTACAAATTAACAATTGAAACAAACCTGGAACAGAAGATGGTTAAATTAAAAAGAATGTCAAAAGGAAGTTAATTATGAAAAGAAGTGTAAGTTTTCCCCAGAGACTCACATTTTCCAATGACCACCTCTAATAATGGATGTTGCAACGGTCACAGGAAAAAGGTGCGAACATTTTTAATGCATTCCATATATATATATATATATATATAATATTATCACTCTTATTATTGTCAATCAGATGTTATACCTCATCTTATGCATTATTTTTAGGCATGTACATGTTGAAACTTTTTTTTAATAAGTAATCAAAGATATCTTGAAACATTGATATTCTTGAGCAAACCCGCCATAGAAAAGCCAACTTTGAAAAGACTCAAAAGGGAATAATAGTTAAAAAAGGCAAATTAAGAAGATTAAATATATTAGCTAAATGTAAAATCTCACTTCACCGCATTGATAAAAGGCAGATTAAGAAAGATTAAATATATTAGTTGAATGTAAAATCTCACTTCACTCCTCAATGCAGCAGTGGCAGTCTGACGTTCAGCTGGGTCAATTGCAAGGAGGGTCTCAATTAGTGGTAAAGATGATGGTGGAAAATCTTTGAATGTCTCTGCTATGCATCGCTTGTACGATTGTTGGGGCTTAAATATGGTTGCATGCGGCAACTTTGACTTTTTCCAATACCCTTCAGATGGAGAACCACATAGCTTAAATATCTTGTGAAGCTGCTCCACCTGAGTAACATATGCAGCAGCATAAGCAAGAGTTGGTTACAAAATAAACTTCAAATAACACCAAGAATGCAACAAATCTACAAACCCCCAAGATATTAATGAGCCCAACAAAAGCATCATAAAGCTATTGAAGGAAGCAATAAAAGAATTTACAAAATGTATTCCAACATCAAGTGGTTACCTCTGTGCGACCAGGCATGATAGGCTTCCCAGCCAACAACTCTGCTAAAATGCAACCAGCACTCCAGAGGTCCACTCCTACACCATAATCAGTAGCTCCAAGAAGAAGTTCTGGAGGTCGGTACCATAAGGTAACCACCCTACTGGTCATAGGCTGCTTGTGATTAGGATTGAATATGGAAGCCAATCCAAAATCAGCGATCTTAAGTACTCCTTCATTGTCAAGTAAAAGATTTGAACCCTTTATATCACGATGCAGGACATGGCGTTTGTGACAGTGGTCAAGCCCAGATAAAAGCTGATGCATGTAACATTTAACCTGCCATATCAATAACATACATGAGATAAGGAAACAACCTCTTCAGGATAACTGGCCAACTGACTAACAGTTATCCGAGGCAAATATATCTTCAACTAGTCCTAGCAAAAACTGGCAAAAGAAGATTATTGCTAATACCTGAGATTCTGTGAACTTAATTCCAGGGCTCGCAGCAAGGCCAGCCAAATCGTGCTCCATATATTCAAATACAAGGTATAAACTACAGGACATCCTTGAAGTCACAAGACCTTCCAATTTTACCACATTGGGATGATCTAAACGGCGCAGGATGAGAATCTCTCTGGCCATGAACTTTACACTCTCAGGCTCCAAATTGTCAAACCGTACCTTCTTCAGTGCAACAATCTTCCCCGTCAAAGCATCCCTGGCTTTGTACACATTACTGTATGTGCCTTGCCCGATCTAATAGTCATGACAGATACGAGTACGACTTTAATGACTGAGACATCCATACCTTCTTACTTTATCAGAATAAAAAGATTCCTAAATTAACTATCAGGCATTAAATTATTCGAGTAAACCACGTTCCTAATCTTTTTAGGACAGAGTTTATTTAATGAAATCCAAACGACGTGAATGAAACAAAAGACCAATAATTTTGCTGCCTTTTCTTTCCACACATTTTCTCGCCAAAAAAATAAAACCACTTCAACTTATACATCAGAAAAAAGAACCCAAGTAGTAGCAATTAAAGGGATTACCTTGTCGAGCTTCTCGAAGGTGTCGGCCCTCCGGGGCGTCCAGCCATTGATAGCTTCTCCGGCGACAGCGGAGAGCCAAGATGGCCAGCCGGCGGCGACCTGCTCGCCTTGCAAATGCTTCGGCGGATTACTCAGCCGCGGATTTGGCCTCGGCCTCGAAGACTTTTTACGCGGCCGCGCGCTCTTATCCTCCTCGTCGTTCTCCTTTTGATTGCCACCATTCTGAGCCTCCCCAACCTCAACCTGAGTTTTCTCAGCCCTGACATCCTCCTGCTTTCTCTCCTTCACTACAGAGATCGGCTTCGCGGACACCTGTCTCCCAAACACGCACCCCATCCCCCCTCTCTCATCGACTCATCCTCTCACCACATTCCTCCCCTCACTTTCTCTCCAACCAAACAGAACCTCTCCAACCAAAGAATCACATACACGCGCACACAGAGAAACCCTAATGGGAGAAAAAAAGGAGCTAGATTCGATCAAAGAATGTGCATAAGCTAATTGAAGAGACCGAAGCTTTTTCGAGACAAAAGGAACGGAGAGAAATGATTCGGAGTTGCCCACAAACCGTGGCACAGTCAAACAAATCAAGCTATAATCACACAAGAAGACCGACAACAACAACAAACACTCTCAAAAGGTAAAGCAGTGAGGAACGGTAAAATAAAATAAAACTAGCTTTTTGTGTGTCCCTGTGTGTGTTTTTCGTTTTTCCGATTTGGGACGGAGGATCTCAGTCAGCACAGTGGGCTAGCACCCAGTTGGACTTTCCTCGGATTCAAACATCCCTGTAGTAGTAAGAGAATGTTTGGAAAGAGAGAAAATAAAAAAGGAGGAATATTTACGGAGATCTCCCTCTCTCTCTCTCTCTCTCTCTCTCTGGTCTTTATTATATCTTGTATATTTTGACTGATGTGACCAAGAAGCTATACGTATTACGTAGGACGCGCGAGTGAAGTTGTCTTCCACGTGTCGGGATTGCGAAGGTGGGGGTTGGAATTGAGTAGTATTTTGTAGGGGAAGCTTCCATGCGTGTACCGTCAAAGTCCAATAATTTGTCGCCACGTCGAAGGTAGCACGCGACATATTGTACGGTGTGTCGTAGTTCGGTTTTCTTGTTTTAATGTGGCGAAATGTAATTGGCTGTTGCGTGTGGAAGTTGCCGTGGGTTCCACACTCAAGTCTCCAAACAAAAAAAAACAAGAGAAATACATCCAGTTCTGCTTTGACAGTTTATCTTCAATTTCTGCCTTTGCTTTTTTAAAAAGTTATGTTTTTTGTCATTATTTTTTTTATTAAGGGCCTTTGATTTTGAGATTTGACCCACTTCATACTTACTATAATTAAGAAATTCTAATTTTTTAATAATATTATATACCATACATAAGAGATAATAAAATAATAATAATAATAATAGAGAAATATTTTAATCATAAAAAAATTCTACAAAAGTAAATTTACAAATTAACATGATTTGATCTGATATGTTAGATTATAAATTTACTTTTACTGTAAAGCATATCTAAAATATCATATTAAGCTATCAATTTATAGATTTATTTTTATAAAATCTCTTTGCAGTTATAACACTTTTAGTACTAATAAATGATATAATTTTATTTTTTTATTTAAAAAAAAAAGAAGAAAATTTCCCAAGTTTGTAATGATTTTGAACCTTCTCTTACCTAACTTCCATTAAACCTCACTTCTGATTAATAGTACAAGGTTTTAGACAAAAAAAAAAAACAAATGGGGGAGGGAAGGGGAGAGATATATTAAAAAGTTACCAAATACAATGATGGATATATTCTATCCTTAACAAAGAAGAATTTATTGTAAAAATAATAATAATTTTTTAAGAAAAGGAAGAGTAACGTAGCTAAAGGCTTTAAGCTGGTGAAGCATATTATGGAGTAGCAAATGTGTGTGCCGACATGGCAATTAATGGAAATAATTTGACTTGCTTTTTGAAGGAATTAGCAAACTAAATGAGATTTTATAGCATCATTAACCCACTACTCATCTATAATTAATAAAGATTTTTGAGTTATTGAAACGACAGACAGACAGACAGAGACTTAAGAGACAAGGTTGTTATGGTAGGTGAGCTTCTGTTGACAATACTAAGATTCGTCTTCCTTTTCCTTTTCAATGGTGTTAGATTAGATCGAAGTGGGTTTGATGAAGATTTACAAAGAAAACATTGGAATGACAATTTTGGAGTTTAACGGCTGTTTGAAATGAGAATTACTCTCGTCTCACCATTATAATTTTCATAAACTATTCTATATAAAATGTAATAAATAATTCAACTTTTTTAAATTTCAAAACAATAATAATATTAAAAATTAATATTTTAACGATAGTTTTTTTAACTTTTAATTTTTATCTAAAATCATCTCATCTCATCTCACTATCTAAACAATCTCTAAGTAGATGTGATTAGTACAACAAGATGGATAGTGAGTATTTTTTTATATTTAAATTCGTGGGTATCAGGACCAGCTTGTGTTCAGCTTAACTAATTCCACGGAGCCCTGAAATTAATGGCCAGGTAAATCTTTAGTATTCCTAAAGGAACTCGAACTGGTGACTATTAGAGAGAAACTCAAGGTCTGACCAATTGAACTATCCTCAGAGTTGGATAATGTGTAACTTATAAAAATAAAATATACTTCAATATGTAACTTTATGCGACCTTCAAAACGGTTCCAATAAGTTATAAAGTTATAAAATTTTCAAGTTTTGACAATTTTTAGTTAATTTCAGTTCGATCTTACAATTAATCCTCTAAAGTTTAAAGAACCTATAATTAAATAATTATTAGATAATTCTGAAGTACGGACATGTATTGTCAAACAATAATATTTATGCAAAAACTTTAATTACATGTCATCATGTGATTGGATAGAGTACCCCATTATCTGTACTTTTGAAATACTTCATATATTTTTCACACGAAATACCATATTACCTGACTAAATGACATTTTTTTACGAGAGAAAAAACCTTCTTAATTATGAGAATAATAGGATCAAGATTATGCTAAAGCTTTTACTTTTTCTTATAAATTTGGTAGGGAATGTAAGGTGAGAAGTTAATTCAAAGTAGTAGTAGTAATAAATAATGAAAGAAAGGGATAAACGAAAAGAAGTGAGGCTCGAGTGTCAAATTAGGAAGCACGTACGTCCGACCAATTCCTATAGTACATAAGCCTCGTTTGGTTATATAAATTAGATTATATGAGATGAGATGAGATGATAAATATATAAATACTGATAAGATAATTTATAAATAGTATTAAAATAGTTTGAGTTAAGATATTTTATGAAATTTTAGAACAATAAAGAAAAAAAAATCAGGCTTTCTTGTATATAATGCTTGTTTGTGTTTAAGAAAAAGCCACTATATGACTATATGGTAGAAAATGATTGTTAACCGAAGAAAATCCCTTTAGAAGGACCCTAGTTACAAATAGCATTACAATTTCTTCAAAGTTTTGCTATTAGCAAGTTTGGTATGTCAACATTAACTTGTTAGGTGACCCATTTTAGTTTATAAAAAGATTAAAATACCAATTCCATAGTGTTGAATGTGTCAAGATAGAGACTGTGTTGATTAATTTTGTTTTTCTTCACCACTTGTGTTCTCAACCTAGTTACATATAGTAATAAGATATGTAAATTTTACATATTTATAAAAAAATAATAAAAAAAAACTTTTCATATAAATTTTAAATTTATTCATTTTTTAAAAAAAGCTATGCAAAACATACATAAGTTAAAATTATAAATATAATTTTTATTAACAAAATGGTGCAGACACTTTTGAGTTAGGCATTGTTTGGATTGACAAAATATCTCAACTTAATTTCTCTCGACTAATTATTATAATTTTTTAAAATTTTCACATAAAATATAATATATAATTTTTTTAAAAATAAATTTTGAAATAAAAAAATATTTAAATAGTATTTTATTTTATTTTTATTTTTATTTTATCTCATTTTACTTGATCGGAACGGAAGGAGTGATCATTATTGGAGAAGGAGGGACCATTATTATACTCCCTCAAATAGCCTATTACTACTCAACAAGAAAAACCTTGCGTGCTTAACCTATAATAACGTGAGTGATTGATAATGAAAGGGAAATACTGTGTACATCAACCTGTCACCAATCTAGGGATGCGAATTCATCAAGTCATCTCTACGGGCATCCCCATCCAGTTTTGATTCCCCATCCTTATAATTTAACTCAAAATACATTTCCTCAAAATTTTTCATAAATTTTATTCATCTTTCAAAAACCTCCTACATCTCATTCCCCATCCCTATCTCTATTCTATTAAATAATATTTTTCTATTCTTTTTTTATTACTTTTTCTTTCACTTCTATTTACAAATTTAACTACTCAATATTTTTTCTTATTTTTTGAACTATTACTCTAGTGAATATTTTAAACAAAAATTTAAATTATTTTTTTGTGAATATGATAATATTTTTAAAATTAATTTTTTTATATTTTCGTAATTAATTAAATTATTTTTAAAATTATTATTTAAAACTATAATAAATATGAGTATGAGAGAAAGTGTAGATAATTGAAAAATTATTTATTTTATATATTAGAATAAAATATTGATAAAAATGATTTAGGGAATGAATAGTGAGTCCCCAAATATGGGGACTTACTGTTTATTCCCTAAACCTTTTCCCTAAAATAGGGATTCGGATGTGGGGGTATTTTGATCAAAACCAAAATAAACCTCAAATTATAGGGAATATGATAGTTTGGGGAACCGGATGGGGATGCTCTACCTTCTAAAATGAACCGTATTTATTAATAAACTTTAAGAGCATCTCAATGTATTAATCAAACTTAAAAGGATACTTTGGATAAATGTAAAATAAATTTTAATTTTTAATTATTTCATTTATATAAGTTTCATATTAGAATAGTTATTTTGTTATTATATAATAATAAAATAATATAAAATAAATTTCACTTTGACCATTCACATCAAATATTCATATTGAATTATCTTTTTATTTATTATATAGTAATAAAATAATTAAAAATTAAAAAAATATTTAATATTTTTTAACTATATATTAATTTATTTCATTTTATCACTTTTTTCCATTTTATAATTTATTTTATTTGAGTTATATGCGATGAATTTTCCATGGAAACAATAGTTGGAATTTAGTGGAATGATAAAGGGAAAGATGAAGAGAGAGATAACGAATAAAATAAACAATTGATGAAACTATAGTAGTAAGAAAATTTGAAAATAGTTCTGGTGTTTGTTTACTGTAGCTAAAGTCTAAATATTTAAATTTTGACTAATCCATTGTGATAGTATTTTGGAGTCTAATAGTTAAGAGGATTCTTATTGGATTATCCAAATGCAAATATACAATTTGCATAATATAATATGATTTTACATTTGACTATTTCATTCAAAACTTATTTCTACATTAGATTATTTATTTATTAGTCAAAATAATAATAAAATATTATAAATTAAATATTTTTTTAAAAAAATTCTTTTCTATTAATTTTTTTTTTCTAAATTAAGAGCTTATATGAAAATAAATTATTATTTTTTTATTAAATAATATGGAGAAATAATGCAGGAGAAAGAATGAGAATTGGGAGGGAGAACAGAGGGAAGAGAGAGTGTATAAACATATTATTTTTTATTCATTTGGATATGAAATAGTAATAATCAAATTCGTTTGTAAACCATAATTTCACTATAGCTAAAAGTCAAAATTTTTGAAGTTAGATAATCCAATATAGAGCATTTTTAAGTCATATTAGCTAAATTTCTCATTAGATTTATATTTGCATAATCAAATCCTCCACTTCTCATCCCACATCCCACAATCAATGCTCGTCGCATTTTTTGGGATAGCATGTCACTCAAGTGCTGAGACTTGCGAAATGAACACACTTGGCACCAATCTCTTCTATTTATGAGGAGATTGCCATTTGGCAAATTGCTCTAATCTCGAAAGATATTGCAACCTCTCTGAAATCTCATAAAGATTGGAGCTTTAAAAAAATCGGTAGATCTCAAAATCAGTTTGCGCACTCAGTTGCGCAATGGGCGGCTACAAACATGAAATTTGGTAGCATTCCTTTAGTTAGCATTCTTCCTTGTATTTTGTATATCGATAATGGAAAGGACCCTCCTTAATCTTTGTATTTTGCTTTATATATATATACAAGCTTACTTAGAAAAGAAAGAATAGTCACTTTGATGCTTAATTGTTTGTATTTTTTATTTTGTTTTTTGTTTATGTAATTATTCCAAAAAGTGATCATGCATAAAGGCTTCCTTATAAATGGTTTCTTTCTTGTTTTATAAAGCTGTTGGATCTCTCATCCCACGTGAAAATTTCATCACATGGCCATGACACGATCAGGAGCTCCCTTGCCTATTACCTTCATTGCTTTATTGGGCTAAATAAGTATTCTTGTTGGTTTCTATGGGCTTTTCAAATATCAGCCCAACAAAATAAACACTCATATTTTATTAGCGATTGTATAAGAAAAATTCTGATCATCTTCAAATTAAATACTACACAATTTTTTTTTAAATTTTTTAATTTTTTTCCTTACAAAATGTGTGGTATATAAATGATGTGCAGAAAAATTCAATTAGTTTAAAAAGAATAAAAAAATAAATAAGTGTGGTATGTCACGTGGAGATGATGAATAGCAAAACTCTGTAAAAAAGTGACCTTCCTACCCTCTAATTATACACCACTATACCTTGTGATTATACTAATTTTACAATAATTTATTCCATACTAAATTACATTCCTTATTTTAAAAATAATTTCTAAAACTTTAAAATATGAACCTTAAATTAAAAAAATCCTAATGCTAATTATTTAAGGAAAAAAATAGTCAGAGTGGGTTGAAATTCGAGGATGGGTCTTGCTGGAATTTGGTTATTGGCAAATTACTATTAATTTAAAAGAAAATAATTATAAATTTTGATTGTGTGCGAGTGAATATATTTCAATTACAAAAAGCGTATGAGTAATTTTAGATCATGATATACCGATATGTAAATTGCTTAAAACAAAACTTACCTTGTTTCTATTAGGGGTGGGGCCCTGCATCCCGCTACCTCGCCCTCGTACGCCCCTTCATTATTTGGCGGGGCGGGCAACACCGCCCTGTATGAGCGGGGGCCCGCCCTTCATCTACTCCCCCTAGCGGGGGCAGGTGGAGGGGAGGCCCAACCCTACCCCGCCTCCTATATATATATATTGTGTGTATATATATATATATATATATATATATAAACATAAATATATATATATATACACAAAAACATAAATATATATTTATATATATATAAAGATGCATTTATATTTTATAAATTGTGTAAATATATATTACAATTTGTTAGACTTGTTTACAAAGAATGTATTAACAAATTTAAAAATTATATAGTTTAAAATTATTATACTACAACTTATATAAAATATGCACTAGCAAATTTAAAAACTATATAAATTTTAAATTATAGTCATATTTACAAAATTTAAATTTATAATTTAAATCTAAAAATATATTTTTGATCACTTTTAAATTTAAAAATAATTTTTAAATATAATAAAATGTAATTTATTTTTAAAATGAGAATGAGGCGGAAGAGGATACCCCACCCCTGAGACGGGGGGCGGGGTACAGATAGGAAAACCCACTCCCGCACCATGCGGGGCCGGGTGCGGGGAGGGGGTAGCACCGTAGTTTCTATTGCTTATAAGGATACGTTTGTCATTTCAAATTCATAGTCATCCGCTAGACAGCAAGGGCGAATTCAATCCAAATACAGGTGTATTTTTCTAATTGGTCAGAAATCCAGGGTCTCGCTCACTCTTCTCTTCCCTACTGGGGCCGGAACAACGTAAATAATACCAGCTTGGCAGGTTCAGACTCTACCCATTATATCCCTCTGGATGTGATCCATTATCATAACTTCAAATGGGAAGCATTGCGTGTGCCTCACTCACACCCACCACCACCATCATCATCTCGACAGCTCAAACTCCCAGACTCGCTTCACATTTCTCAAAGCTTTCTTCGTTTCCTCCCTTGTCCAATAGCTTCGTCTGGAAACGCTCGGCGTCGTTCCTCGGAAATCCCTCCCACTTCATCAAGAAACGCTCTTCCATGGCCACTCCTTCCCAAGTCAACGCTTCCTCCACCATCGGTCTCTCTCTCATTTACGGATATTTTCCTTCTTTTTAAAGCATTTTTTTGAGACGAATATTTAATCGCACTAGATGATTTTTTGTTTTATTTGTAACCGATTGATACGCTGTCCTGGGGCTCCGATGGTTGCAAGAACCAGGAAGGAAATGAAAAATACGTAAAAAAAAAAACCGAAAAATTATCGTCTTTCTTTTTTCTCTGTGACCAAACAATGCCACACTAGAGTGAGATTTGCCTTCTAAGCATTCGATTGAGAAATCTATTTTGACGAAGACCGTTCTATTGATTGTGTGTTGATGCTGCAGCAAACGAAGGATTGGAGGCTGCTGCATCTGGTTTGGTGGGAGAGAATGACCTGCTGATTGTGGGACCGGGCGTTCTTGGTCGCATAGTCGCAGAAAAATGGCGGGAGGTATTTCGCTTGTTCGATTTCAATTTTCATCAGCTTTGAATCATTGTTTTTTTAATTTTTTAATTTTTTTTAACGAATATATCATTTCACAGCTCACTTGTGTGAACCAAACCTCAGTACAAAACTTTGAAAAACCACAGAAGAAAATACTTCTACTTTTCTTGGAGAACTATACAAACTAACAAATGTACAAAAACTTTACATATCAAATGGGGTTGACCAGCTACGTCTGCCACCAAACAACCTCTTTAGCAAGATCAACAAGGACCAGAAATTCACGAGGGATGCCATTTGGCCTTATCTTGGCAAGATAGTAATGGATTTGATTAGTCTCCTTATAAACAACTAGCACCGGTTTCATCCACAGTCATTGATTTATCGCGCTTTTAATTTAACCTTCGTTCAAAGTGGTGTTTACAATATTTATTGGGGAGCGCATTTAGAATTATGATTAAAATAGATTCTTTTGTATGGTAATGGGAGCGTATTTTTGAATTCTTTGTTATATATTTGGTCATTAATTCTTAAAAGTTCGTAGAAGCTTGTTGTTACGGACATAGGTGTTTTACGCAAATAAAACGGTCAACTTGTGGGGTTATGTTTGAGCAGGAACATCCAGGTTGTCAAGTATTTGGGCAAACGGTTACCACTGATCATCATGATGAACTGATTAAGATGGGAATTAATCCATCTTTGAAGGGAACCACTGAGGTGCACCCGTTTCCTAATGTTATTTTCTGTGCTCCTCCGTCACGAACTTCAGACTATCCTGGCGATGTCAGGTAAGGTTTGAGAATTACCTCCCAGCTTTGAAAGTATCATCTATCAACAGCTCAATATAATAGCTTCTTGACGCCGACATGGATGTATTAGAACTTACTTGCATATAAAATGATTGTTCTGGTGCTTGTTAGGCATGTATATCTTGTGTTGAAGTATATGGCTCATACACTGAAAGTAGGTAGATAGCGAAGCGATGGCATCTGCCTTTCGGGATTGATACTTTGTTTGGGATGCTGATTAGGTTGAGGGTGCGGGGGCAACAACCCCGCGGTATGATACGGGGGGTATTTTTGTAATTTTTTTAAATACGTTCGTATGTCTAGGGTTAGTATAAATACACATTATGTAACCCTAATTGACTGATACTGAATTTTGCGCTGCTCGCTCCTTGTGGATGTAGGCACATCGCTGAACCACGTTAAATCTCTGTGTCGATTTCTATTTTTCTCTTTTCATTCCATACAATTCATCAGCAATTGCCACACGTTTCACAACATCCTGCCCAAGAAAGGCCTATATATAGCATACTGACACATTCTGCTGGTGTAATATCTTGTGAGAATGTGTATAATATGGATATATTAGGTAACGAGCTTAAAATAGATAGAATTTTGCAGAATATCCTATTCAAGGCTGTGCAAGGGGCGCCACGAGTACTAGAAGGACACTGCAATAGGATAAACTCTAAAGGGCCAGCTAGTCTTGGCTCGATATATCTCTACTTGGCCAAAGAGTTGATTCAATCATTATTTCTGTTTTGTAATTCTTTCCATAATCTTTTAAACTAAGCCTGACCGTCAAAAATTCTATTTGATTAGAAGTTCATATATCCTTCATACAGTGAATGGATTGGTTGTGTTTGTGCATTAGCTACTTTCATCTTCCATAACCAAAGTGAATCTTTGTACTAAGCCAACACTAGTGGTCTATGGAAAACCCTTTTTTTTTTGGGCGGTTGTGGGTTTTTTTTGGTTTTGGGGGGGGGGGGGGGGGGGGGGGGGGGGGGGGGGGGGGGGGTTTGAATAACTGGGTCTTGCTGAAAAATGTATAATTTTCAGGAAGAAGTTAAAATGGATTTCAGTAATTTATCGTACCATGTACTCATCTAAGTTTTGCCTTATTGGTTTGGGCCGTGTACTAAGCAGGCTGGCTGCATTAAATTGGAATGGTGAAGGTTCTTTTGTATTTACATCAAGCTCTGCACCATATGATTGCAATGACAATGGACAGTGTGATGAGGTATTACATCTAACACAATGCATTTTTCTGTATTGATAATGAAGAAAGTTGTATTTGTTCTCTGCATCGACTTATGGGCTTGCCCTCTAGGAACCTATGGTCTGCCTTCTTATGTGATGTATTTAAATGCATTGCCAGTGTCCTTTTGTGACCTTGGTGGTTTACAAACTTGTTGCATATAGAGTGTTATCATGTTCTAATGGTCAATATTCTTCTTGTGTAGGACACCCTAGTAGTACCAATTGGGAGGAGCCCTAGGACAGATGTCCTTCTAAAAGCGGAAAAAGTAGTGCTGGAATATGGTGGTTGTGTTCTTAGATTGGCAGGACTTTACATATCCTTCTTTGAAAAATGCTGTGGGCAAACGGCTTGGGGAGCCGCCGCGTAGTCGGTGCCAACGTGACATAAATGAAACGGTTCGTTTCATTCAAAATTGCATACGCACCGTTTTATCACTTCAATTTCCATTTTCATCCTTCTTCATCTTCAGTCTCCTTCCCCCTTCCCCCTCTCTTCGATTTTCCCATCCCCTTCTCCCCAGCAGATTACAGATGAAATTGAAGAAACAGTTGAAAAAAAAAAAAGTTCCCCCCACACAACCATCGTCTTCCTTGCATGAGGAAAAAATATCCCAAACAGGACTGGAGATATTACAATCTTCTTCAACTTATATCTACATTAACAACTCCAACAATAGAAATTATAGAGAAACAGATCTAGCTGAGAAACCCAAGAACAAAAAACGATTCCGATGAACACAAGTCCAGAAGCAAATCTAAATCCAGGAAATAAAAAAGCCCTAGCTTTTCGAACATTTTCATCAAATGGAACAACACAAATTGAACACCTAGATTTACATCAAGGAAATAATAAATAAACAGAAATAAAGAAAATATTTCCACAGTAGTCTTCTTCGTTTAGGTGATGCTCCTCATCTTCGTTTACCCATGCTGTTGTTGTTGGTGTTTGCCATGCTGAGAGGAGGGGCACGGTGAGGGTATCAGGCCAAGGGGAAGAGAAAAAGAAAAGGAGAATGAGAAACATATAGAAGAGACGGAGAAATCAAGGTGGGGAGAGAAAGAGACCATGTTGAGAAAGAGAAGAAGAAAGGGAGACGGCAATGTAATGAGAGATGTAGGCTGGTTCGATAATGGAAAGAGAAAGAAGAGGAGAAACACAGAGAGAGAAGGACGGCACAATGGAGAAGAAGAAGAAACAGGATGACGAAGCACCTGGAGTTGATCCTTACTGCTACTGACGAGGGAACGAAGACACCCACCAATGAAGAAGACAACCTCTGCATTTCTCTTTCTATTTCCATTTTGGTTGTCTTTTTTTCTTTTTCTTTTTTAAATAACTCGACTGACGTGGCATAATATATTAGACGACTGCCCCTCAGTTGCATCTCTCGACTGTCCCTAGCAGAATTGTCCTTTTTTATACTTGAATTGTGAGAATTTCGTTTAGGTTTGTAGGAGAAACTTAACCCCTAGGGGTTGGCTCAAGTGGTAAAGGCTTTGGGTTTGGTGGTATGCTCCCCCTAGGTCTAAGGTTTAAATCCCCTTGGGTGCAAACAATTTGTAGGGGCCATCGGACTAGGGGATTTTTTTCTTGAATTACCCGAGGTGCACTTGTGGAAAACTCTTTATCAAAAGCTTGTGCACCCCTAAAATTAGTCGGGACGTTGTTCCTGGACACCCGATGCAAATTAAAAAAAAAAAGGTTTGTAGGAGAAACTTCAATGATCTGTTCTACCCAGAATTATACTTAACTATGAACACAAAGCAGATAGAGGTGCACATGCTTATTGGTTAGGGAAAGGAACTGTTGAAGCTCGACCAGATCACATCCTGAATCTTATTCATTACGAGGTGAGAAAATCTTTATTCTATATTTATTATTCTGCTTCATCAATTCCTCCAAGGCCATTTTTTTATTTTAATTTTCTGATGAGTTTATCTTACCCTGCTTTCTGCATTTTGATTATGTTAAAAAAAAAAAATAGTCACTTTTGAGTTCCATATGCCATTGGTATATCTTTGTATTGTCTCTGGTATTTCCACTCATTCTCATTTGCTCTAATGCCTCTTTGTCCTGCACTTAGTAGGGATAACATAAAAATACTGCGACTGTTTTGACCTGTGTACTTTTTGACAGGATGCAGCTTCCCTTTCAGTTGCAATCTTAAAGAAGAAATTTCGTGGCCGGATTTTTCTGGGTTGTGACAATCATCCTTTATCCAGGTCTTTTCTCTTCTTTTTGTGATTATTATTTTTTTAACTTTGTGGCTCCTTGACAAAACCAGTTCATCTTATAAAGACTCCTACCCCATTCTTTTCCATGTGACTAGTGATATACTGCCAATGAGATTGTCCTTACCATTGTGGGGCTTTCTATGTGGAATCTCGGTTTTTCTTTGCAGGCAGGAAGTAATGGACTTAGTTACTAAAAGTGGAAAATTCAGCAAAAAATTTGAGGGCTTCACAGGTAGGCTCCTCATACTCTCACTGACACTTCAACTAGTCCTATTATTTATTCCTTTAGTCTCTTGATATGAACCTATTGTTCATACTTTATATCCTCGTACTTCCACTCGGTTACATGTCTTGTTTTTGCAGGCACCAGTGATCCTTTAGGTAAGAGATTGAACAACTCTAAAACTCGTGAGGAAATAGGATGGGAGCCAAAATACCCTAGCTTCGCCCATTTTCTCGGCGTATCCGAGTAATTGCTGCATCTATTTTCATTTTTGGGACTAAACATTTAAATGGAAGTTGAAAAGAACTGGCTTTAGGCAATGCACAGAAGCTGCTGGCATCTAAAACTTCAGCGATTGTTGCTTACCAGTTTCATAGGTACAGAATATTGATCACACGTGCAAACTTATTAATGAAAACAAAGAAAAGAAAAAGATTATTCAGGGTATATTCAGTCTGATCAGAAATACTTGATTGGTTGGAGGCAAGTAGAATATCTCTTGTACAAGACATCAGCTTCAGTGGCTGTTTTGGCATATCCAACCAGCGTTTGTATTATTATATAGAGAGAAAATCTCAGCTTTCCTGAAAATTTTCATTCTCCAGCCAATTAAAACCTTCTACAAAGTGCAAAATGTGAGCATGTCTCCGAGAAAATGATAATCATCCGCAAGTCAGGCAGGGACCCTGAAACTTACATGCAGTATTTTGCAACATATGGTGATAATTTAGTTTATTAATCCAAGTTTTCTGAAGTTTAGCTGGCACCGAACCCACCTCAATTTTACCTTCTTTAGGTCAAATTCTACTATTTTCACCAACAGCATGGAAAAAATTTCTCCGGGAATCGTGAATTTCTCCAAGTAAAATATGAAAATAAAGTAATGTTAATGTATAGTCATAAAGTGTGCAATTATCGTGTGGTTATTTTGAAAATGAGTGTGATTTATTATTAAAAAATTAATTTTTTTAATATGAGTTTGATATTTATTTAATTTTTTTAAAATGATTGCGTGGTACTTAAGTACTCATGATTGTAAATACAATTTCTCATAAACATATGGCCACGAGATGTGGCGGCCTTCTCGCTGTATATCCTTTAATGTGATCTATTTTAAATAAATTTTTATTAAATAATCTTCTTTCCCATAGGTACCAACAAAAACCAACCGAAATAATAATATAATTATAATTATAATTAAAATATAAATTAAAGGACCAATAATTCTTGATCTAACGAATTTAAAAGAATAAATGTTCAACTGCCCAAGTCAACTGGAGCGAAGTGCCATGCGATACATGATACATACATTCATTATCCAATATATCCTCTTCCTCTCGCTTGCAAAGAACCAAAAGAAAAACACACTCGACGACAACAAAGAGTGAGTGGTGTGGGTGAAAATGGCCAAGTGCTGCATGGAATCAGAAGATGGCGGGTTGGATCTAACACCCATCCTTATAGTGATTGTCCTAGTTCTTGTTCTCATGGCTATCTGCACTCGCCCTAGACGACCGGCCGTTGTTGCTGTATATCGTTGCTGGTGAGACATTCTCCAACTTCTCCCATCATTTACTCTTCTTTCTTTGCGTTTGTATTTTCTTTCCTGTAATGGGGCAATAAATTCTGTAGCTGCTTTCCATTCTTTTCCCTTCGAAGACCAGAAGAACTGTCAGGGTGCTACTGTTTTGAGAGGATAAGATTTGTTTCTGAATTGTGTTGTATCATCCAACTTTAATAAAATGAATGAACGTTGTGATTAGTTGTTTTGTTTTTTGGCATATTTGTTATAATATCCATTTGATTTTTGAGGTAGAACTTTCTCTCTTTTTTATTTTATTTTTACGAGAATGCATGAGAATTTGTGAACCATGCCAAGAGTCCCGAGAAACAAATATTGATAAATGTTGGATCTGGATCTGGATATGTAGAAGCCGACGGCGAGTACTTCGTTTCTATGAGTTGGTACTAATTAATAAAATCTTTTCAACAGAGGATCTTGCCTAGGATTCCCTCTCAAGACCCTTGGATGAGGATGGATTCCATGAGAGGTCTAAACAAAAATGCTAAACTCACCCAATGTCGGTCCCAAATTTTGGTCTCGATTTTTTTTTAATAATATTTAGTGATTAAGGAAGTATTTTTTTTAATAATATTGTGAATTTTTTTATTTTTAAAAAAATATTTAAAAACATAAAAAAAATAAATGAAAAACCTTTTTAAAAAAAGATCTTCTCAGGACCCAGCTCGTACTACATCCTCTGTAGCACTGTTCGAGGTCTAAAATGCCATTCAATTGGAATATCTTGATCCGGTTCCTTTAATGTTACCGATCAAAATTACTATTTGAATATTTTAATTTTTTAAAAATTTTACTTAGTGATTAGAGAAGTGATTATTAGTAAAATTATCTATACTTTTTAAATTTTTTGTAATGATTAAAGATGTTAAAAAAATATTTACAAAATAAATGATAAAACAATTACACATTTGTGCTAGCGGTACACCCAACGTTAAGTGTTGGGCGGCATGCTAGCACCACCTTTTTCCAAATCCGAAATAAAATTGATATTTGGACTAATTACAAATTTGATATTTTACCGGGAATGCTTAGGGAATAAAATGAGATAGAAAATTTGTAAATAATATTGAAATAGTTTGTGAATGTAATGAAATAGTTTGAGTTCTTATATTTTATTGGGTTTTAAGAAAAAGGAGAAAAATTGAATAAAAATATTATAAAATAAAATATTGTTAAAATATAATTTTTTAATATATTTTTGTTTGAAAATTTGATAAAGTTGAATTATTTTTTTATTTTATTTAGAACTTTGAGAAAGTTGTAATGATTAGATCAAAAAGTTGAAGATTTAAAATTGAAAAAAATTTATATAAAAATGATATTTATGAATAAAATGAGATGGAATGAGATAAGATATGATAAAATCTATTATCAAACACCCTAAGTCACGTCTATTGACATGACATATATTAAATGCTTAGATTTGTCTACTCAACGGTAGATCTGTCCATCCAAATAATAAAAATAATACATTATTATCACTGAAAATGCAAATAGAAAAAAAAAAATACAAAGTTTTAATTGGGCGGGCACCAAGTAATAACCCGCTCCTCCTCCATTTTCTTTTTTTTCTTCTATTTCCTCTCTTCTTTACTTTGATAGGTCTATCAACCACATGACCTTGTGTTAAATATATTTGAGATATTTTAATTTCTTTTAATATTTTAATTTTGTTATTGGTTGTTGCCGTTTAACGACGGTCAACGGCAACAAGTCAAAAAGGGGAGGAGTGTAGGGAGGCAACTACCCACATGTATTGGTCGGGTTTTACCAACCCTAGTTGAAATTAATATCTGTTTTAAATATATCACATCAACAAATATGACTAGAGACGATAAAATTTATAAAAAGGAAACGTTTCGCAGGCAACACACCCGGACAATGTGCTCGATCAAATTTATAGCTGGATGTGGTTGTGTTGGTTGGCTCCACCTAACATCAAACTCTTTAATGCCATATGGTTGAATTTCATGAATCTTCCATTCAGTCATAAGAGTGCTCTTATTGGATTATCTATATCCAAAACTTAAGAGCACTCTCAATGGCTCTTGTAAAATATATTTTTCTTCAAAATATAAAGAAATGTTCTTAAAATGCTACTCTATTGGATTTTGTATTTTAAAAACAGTATATATGTTGCTACAGTGATTCCTCTACATGTAGAGGATCTTATTCATCAAATGTAAACATTTTTAATTACTTTCTCTTTCCTATTTCTCATTTCTTCCTCATGTGTAAACATTTTTAAATGGATAAAAAAGAATAAAAAGTATAATATTTAAATGATATGAAGAAAAAATAGATAACTGATATATGGTATATTGTAAAAGTCATTATGTAAAATAGAAAAAGTAGATTTTGGTGATGTATTTGCTTAAAGTCCCTTTTTACCTATTAGACATAAAAATCATTTGCAATGGATTATCTGTAATCAAATTTCTTAGCTTTTAGCTACAATATATGTAAAGATAAAATCAAATTTGACAGTTACTGTTCTACAAGCAAATCTTTATTTTATTATTTTTTAAGTCTCTCTCCTTTGATAGTTACTATTTTTTAAATCTTTATTATTTGTTAATCCATAATTTAATTAGAATATGATTACTAATTAACATATAATAAGTAAAATATGATAAAATAAAATAAAATAATAATTAA
This sequence comes from Carya cathayensis, assembly GCA_011037825.1. Lineage (NCBI taxonomy): Eukaryota > Viridiplantae > Streptophyta > Magnoliopsida > Fagales > Juglandaceae > Carya > Carya cathayensis. Next base: position 629,834 of record QGSO01000428.1, read on the forward strand.
AAAATTTAAATATTTTTTAATTTATTAATTATTTATTACTATATAATAAATAAATAGATAATATAATGTAAAAATTTGATATAAATAGTTAAACTCAAATTTATCTTATACTATTTTATTATTATATAATGAAAAAATGACTATTCCAATATGGAGATTTATGTAAATAGAATAGTCAATATCTAAATTCATCTTAAATTTATCAAAAATGTCTTTTACATATGTATAATCCAATAACAATGCTCTAAATTGAGGAAAAATACTATCATAAAAGCCAACACAAAGGCTAATAATTACTATATATATATATATATATATATAGTACTGCCCACTCATTTGACAAAAATCGTTTGGCTTTGGCATACTCCTCAGCCTTTCTCTTTGTCATGGCTTTTTCCTCGTACAACCATTTTCATTTTTTGCATAAAGATTCAAGAACTAACCAATGATTAAAAAGTAAATACTTGTACTAAATTTCTTGATGGGCTCGTCCAAGTGCAGCAAGTTGGCTTTACTCGAAAGGGGAATGGGTTCTGCGAAATGCTAGAGAGTTTCATAAATGAAACTATGAAGTTTTTCCGAAGGAAAGTTGTGGCTCTGCAAAATCAGAAGGGGGCTGCCCAATCTTCAAATTCAAAGGTCCTTACCAAATATCAAACTATTTCATATTATTTTATCTAATTTAATTATTATAATTTTTCATAAAAAATATAATAAACAATTCAACTTTTTCAAATTTTAAAACAAAATTAATATTAAAAAATTATATTAAAATTTTTTTTATTTAACTTTTGATAAGAAACTTAGGAGAAAAAATATTCTCGTCTGTTTGTATTTTCTATTGATAGTGTATATTTACAAAACAATCATGGATATTTGTAAAAGTAAAATGGTGCTACATATGGAATGTTTTGGTTTTGTTACTATGAGCTGTACATGGTTGTGCTTGATATGGGGCTTGATTTGTGCAATTAATCCATAACTATTAATAACTTTTAACAAAACATTTCATCTCATATTATTTGAACTGTGTAACCAAATGAGGCAAGTGAGGGCTTTACGCAACATGGAGGCACAGAGCCCTAGCAAAATGAAAAAGAAAGGCGGTAGCCTTTGTTATTGTTCTTCTACTTACAAGCCGGTACCAAGGATGCACCAAAGAACCAGAAAGTTCTTGGAGTGCTTCAACGAGGAACTATTCAAGGGGTTGTATCCTCACATGTTTAGATCTCCGCTGCTAATCCCCCACGCACTCCTTAATCTTGCCCAGGTACATAGACATGATTACGCAATACAGAAAATTTGTTATGACAATCCTTGTGATTTGGTGCATGAGCTGTATATTCACGAGGTGTGCCTTCCATGTCTGGTGTATAAAATATTCTTTGGATGAATGTGATATGAAGCACTATTTGCAGGCTAGGCTTGTCTTCAAATGTTTGAGAATCTCCTTTGTTTGAGGAACATATTGAAGTCTTTCTTCTTCTTCCTCCATCAGACCTTAACTTGAAGTCCGATTACTTGGATAACATAAACTTTTTGGTAAATATTCCTACACTTTCCAAGAGCTCTATGGGAAGCTATGAAGGGCCCTAACTTTCGACGTTGGTCTGAGTCACGGCTTACCATTCTGCATCATGCTCTCCAAGCATAACAATTGTTCATTTTGTCATAAACATGAGGTTTATACACAAAATAGAGTGTGGTTGGTAGAAAATAGATTGGATTAAATCCAATCAATTTGTTGTTTCACATCCCACCTTGCTCTGGCTGTCACATGAGGCAAGAAAGCTTGAGGGTCTTGGAGTGCCAAAAAGCACATCTAATGCGGGTCTTGGAGTGCCAAAAAGCACATCTAATGCCTAAGTCAATATATGCTTCAGAGTGAGAGAAATAGATAGTTTGAAGGAATGAATCCCTTGAATTGTACTTGTACTAGGGCTTTTATACTCTCTGACTCCATGCGGCTCTGTTTTCCATGTGCTTGGAGTGTCTGCTCCTACCCTCGACAACGTGCCGTCGCATTTAATGCGACAACCTCTATCACGGTGACTCAATCCCTACCAAGGCTTTGTGATGGAGAAACATAAGGGATGTGATGCTAAAATCCATGATTTTGGCAGGACAAAGATAAACGATGTGATTAGAAATATATCATTTCTCAAGAAAAATTATATTCCTTCACATCACTTTAATATTTTGCTCATATTTGTACATACTTATATGATATAATTTAATTTAAAATATAAATTTTAAAATTTAAATTTATGAATTAAAATTTACCATTTAAGTAACTTAGATAACATGATTTATATCGACTTAAAAATAGAATAATATATATAAAAAATAAAATAAAATTGAGCTGCATCGGAATAGTTATAAACATAATTAAACTAGTTGGAATCATTGTACACTAATAAATCTATTAGATATTGTGATCTATCTATTATTAAACTAATCTTATCGATAATCTAAATTTATAAGAAAAATACTTTAACAACAAATGAATTTATAAAAGTGATTCTACGAACTGACGGGACTTAATATGATTTATTAGATTGTAAAATTACTTTTATTGTAAAGCAGATTTAATCGATCAGATAAAACTACATTAGTTTGTAAAATTATTTTTATATGATTCTTTTATGAATGTAGTAATACTCAGTTTATAAATAATCCAACACATAATTAGATTAGGTCAACTATTCCAAAAAATATTTTTTAAATTAAATTTTAATTTTCTAGGGGTAAAATGGGACATGTACTCATTTCTCGTTTCTCATTAATTCTCGAATTTCCATTTCCGATCTTCGGAAGGGAAACCATGAGCACGAAGCCATCGCAAGGTATCCAGAGCTCGCTCCCGGACGATATTGTCCTCAAAATCGCTTCATTACTTCAGGTTCAAATTGTCTACCTCTAATAAGTTTTTCATCAATTTGTTTCGTTATCTTCAAAGTATGATCATTTGATTTGATTTTTGTTTCCTTCTACAGGTACCGGATGTTTGTGCATTGGGTAGTTGCTGTCGGTTCTGGAGGGAGTTGTGCGAGTCTGACTTCATATGGGAGTTTTTCGCAAAGGAAAGATGGCCTTCTCTCAGCCTCTTCAATCAGTCTTCTTCGTCCAGAACTCTCAGTCCCACCCAAGCCCCTATCTCCAAGGTTTCTCTATCTTATTCATTCATTACTATCTAACGCAGTTATAAATTTCTTTTTGCTTTCTTGCTTTATTTTCTTATGTCTGATCATTCTAATTGGTTGGTTAAAGCGTTTGTATCCCAATTTTTGTCCCGTCATATTCAAGTTAAGCTTGTTAGTCTTTCCTCTGTAGTTTTGGTGCTGTCCAAATTCATGTCTAAATGTTCATTAACTGGAGAATTCATTTACTCAGCAGTTGTGATTGCGATTTCGTTCTTATAATTTTGAGTCCTTAATATGCTGTATCAACCACTCTTGTGTTTACGGTTCCATATGGAGCTTAAAATACTAACCCTCACATGTGTATACGCCCCCCCAAAAGCTAAAGCACTCACGTCGAGAATATTTGCTGATTTTCCTATGAATTAATGTGTGGTTGTCATTCCATTCCTGATAAATATATCCATATTGGTTTATGTTAAACAAACTTACCTGGTTTTCATTCAATGCCTTCTGATTAGCCTCTTTTCTTGGTTAGTTATCGAGGATCATGATCAATCTATATCTCTGTCTCTCTCCATGGGGTTTTTGTGGAGGTTAGATCAAGGTTATGTTTTGGAACTAAAATTTTAAGTGTTGTGCTAGGGATGGAGATGCTTTTACATAAAGAGGCACAAAGAGATTGCAGGAATGGTTGCTGTGGTAATCGAGTCAGTGGAAAGGTGCTTGCTGACTGGATCACTTGAGGTTGGAGACTATCTGAAAGCAGTTGAGGACTTGTGCACCATGCATCTTGGATTTAAGGATGTACAAATGCTTTTGTTCAAACCGCAGCATAATGTGCTGATTAACTTGGTTGGCTTGCATTACTGCATGTGTAGGCTCGGCGTGCCGGTATTTTACTTCTTTGGCCTGGCATGCTACTGGTTTATTACTTAGTATTGGTATAAATTTTGTTTGGTTTTCGTACATGTAAACATCTGCTAATCTAAGGACAAAGCAGGGTATTTGATTTTATTTCTGGAACTTGAATAAGCTTCTGCTAGCTAAGGCTATATGCCTTGTAGGAACGAAGAGTTGTCACGACAAATTATGACATTGCTCATTTTCTTGCTACTCAGTTGGGCCTTTCACATTGGGATGTTGGATAAAATACTGGGTACTATAAGTTGCATGCTAGTATCAGAATCCCTCCCGACCTTTTTTTAAAAGCAAAAGCTCATTGGTTTGAGATACTGTCTAAGTTGTTTTGTTTGCATCAATGTAAAATAATCATAAAATTTATACCAGATTCTCAGATGATGGATTAAAAAATAAAAGGCGTTCATGGTTAATACCTTTGGTCTTAGGAGAAATTTGGGATTATTCAACTGATAACAATTTTGGAGTAGGCAGACTGACAGGCTTGACTAGGCTTATAATGAGCTTAAGTTAGCAAACCATAAAAAACCAAAGCTTGAAGATGGTGGCTTGTTAAACATGGACTAAGAATAACTCCATTTGGAGCTTTGGATATAAAGTCGGCTTTGGATAGTCCATTCTAGTTATGAGTTCAAATCCCTTATTTAGTAACTTAAACTCTAGAAACCCATTAACCCAAAAAAGCCATGCCAGTCAGTTACTTGTTGAACTTTATGTACATGCTTTTACGCACGTTAAAGGTGAATCCTCTATTTCTATTATTACCCATTCTGTAATTCCCAAGTACATTTTTAAAAAAAATATAATTTATGATTGCTAGCTTTAGCTTTGGATGGCCCAAATTCGGATTTTGATTTTGCAACAATTTGAAGTATATATTACTTGATATGTGATGTTAAAAGTCATAATTGGCAGGGCGAGAATGTTGTTGAAGCACTTCAAAGTTGCAAGATTTCAAAGCGAGGAGTGTGCATCAAATGGTGGAAGCTTGGGCGATTGTTTTATGGCTTTCGCATGCGGGATGAGTCTCATTCACGTTGGGTCTCTCTGGCGGATCTTGCATTGGCCAAAGAACAGGAGGTTCTTGTAGTGCTTCAGCGAGGAGCCATTTATGAGGTTTTACGCGTTCAGATCTCTGCTGCTGATCCCCCATTCACTCCTTAATCTTGCCAGAGCACAGAGAGACAGGAATAAGCAATGCAGAAAATTTGTTGTATATAACATTTATATCTTGTAATTCTCGTTATAATGATACTTATATAATTTGATGTATGTACATATTGATGTATTATACATTTATCAGTCATAAAGTCTGCCTTCCATGTCCGGAGGGTATAAAATGTTCTTTGGATAAATGTGATATGTACCATTTACAGGCAAGGCTTGTATTCAAATGTTTGATGAACTCCCCTGTTTCATCAAGCTTATTTTAGTCTTTCTTGTTCTTTCTCCTGTAGACCTTAACTTGAAGGCCGGTAACTTGGGAACAAAAGCTTTTTGGTAAATATTGCTATACTTCCAGAGAGCTCTAGTGGAAGCTATGGAGGGCCATAACTCCGATGTCTGTCTCACTTAGGGGCAGAACCAGAAAATCTGGTTTGGAGGGGCCAAGTTAAAAAATAAATAAAAATTAGGGGGCCAAAAACTAACTTTTAAATAGTCTATCCTATAAAAAAGCCTTCAAAAAATTAATTTTTATCCAATTCCCCAAGCCTCTACCTCTTTGTAGTTCTGTGATGGAAAATGATGGATGTAGGAGACTTGGCGTAGGGATTGAGCATGAAAGGATCCATGTGGAAAATGATGCGGTGCATTTCATCTCCCTCCCTCCATCTCTAAAGTCGAACAATCCTCCATCTCCATTCTCCATCTCTGAAGCTGAACCCAAGATGGGTTTTTGAATATTATTGGAAGCGTTCGATGGGCACAAACTCTACTTTTCATCAATCCCGCCAAGGTACTCTCTCTCTCTCTCTCTAGTTTTGATTCTGTTTTGCTGTATGAAACTTGTTGAAAACTCTCACATGGTCAGCTTGAATAAGTACAGTTTATAATGAAAGAATTCAATTTATTGTTACATAAGTGCTTTTTTGGTAGCTAGGGCATGACTTAAGCAGTTAGGTGCTTGTTGTATAATGTAGCACCTATTACTGGGTCTTTATTATAACCCAAGTGGCTGCACTTTAGATCCTCTGTTGATGGTGAATCATGGCTCAAAGGTGTAAGCCTATGTTGATGGTGCATTTTGTTTGTTAATAGTAGACGGTGAATGGGGTTGGCAATGGGTTGTGAAAATCAATGTTTTGGAGATGAAAGAATGACGAACGTGAATGAAGGAGACGAATGTGAATGGGGTTGGAAATGGGTTGTGAAAATGGGTTGCAGAAGAACGACGAATGGAACAGCCAACTCCTCTAGTCGTGTTTTGAACTTTTGCAGCTAGCCTTTCATCCGTGTTGAGTCTGTTGACTTTCATCTTCCATTTTCTATTATTTTTAATTACAGTTGACGTGGCAGGTGTGTGCAATCCCTGCGCCAATTTCCATGCCCGTAGCGGAATTGTTCTGTGATAGTATAATGTATGAACTTTTTTAAAAAAGTAATATTAGGTATGAGTTTCAAATAAACAAGTTTTACGTAAGTTTTTATAAAAAAGTGAGTTTTACTAATAAAAAATAGTTTTTTTATATTTTTTTTTAATATAGAATCCACTTTTTTACAAGAGTTTGTATGAAATATATCTATTTGAAATCTATAAAAATCATTCCTCTTTTAAAAAAAATATATATTTGAAAACTGCGATGAGGGATACATCATTATATATTAATTACAAAGATCTAAAATCCAAAATTTCAAAATTATTGTAGAGGGTGTTTGTTAGGGGTGTAATGAGTTTGGTTTGGTCTGATTTTGTATAAATTTTGAGATTAAACCGGTATACATCGGTTTTGCATTTTCAAGAACCGATCCTAGATCCGTTACCTTCCTAAATCGGTACTTTTGATTTTACCGGTTCCGGCCCGGTTCGATCAAGTTTTAATCAAGTGTCAATATAATTATATATTATATATAAAAATTATACACACATATATATATATTTAAGATTAAAATTTTATGTTATAAATTATAATATAAAATTATTTCATATATAATTATGTATAGTATATATAAAAATATCATATATAATTATATATACATATATAAAATATTTTATATAATATTCAAAATTAATTATATATATATATTTTATAAACCATATTGGTCTTGTACCAAAAAGTCAAGAATTGATTTCAAATTGAACCGATTTAAAACTAAGCCAACCAATCCTATCCTATCCGATCTAGTTCTCAAAATTTTCAGTTTAATCTTCCACCCCTAACGTTTTTTCCATAACCTCAAGTAAGAAAAATCCATTCTGAATAGTGAATGGGTCTGAATAAATTATCCTTTTCTGTATGTTTACATGAGGCCACAAATTAAATTTTAATTACACGTCATCACACCCCACTTTGAGTCCGTTCATATCCACCTATTGTTCAGATTCTACTGATCTGATAGGGTAGCACCACAACGACCATGGACGACCACTTCTCCTAAATTCCGGCCTCTCAACTTAATTTTCTTTGCCTCTGGCGCCTCTAGCATTCCCCCAATAAAAATACAAGCTTTCGCTCTCTGATCAGCCTACCTGAACTGAAAAAATGTCCCTTTGTTTCTCCAATTCATTCGTCACTCTTCATTTTCTGCCAAAAACTCAAAGCACGCGTTTATCTTCTCAATTCATCAACCAAATCCAGGTAAGCTCTATCCCTTGTGCACTACCAGCTTCATCTCTAAAATTATCCAAACCCTTTGAATGTAGCACCCAAAGACTCAACCCCATTACAGTTTCAACGGTCCCAACCGTTGAAACCGCCCCATCTTCCTTCAGAAACAAAACCCCAAAAGATATCAACGTCTTGGTTGTGGGTTCAACTGGGTATATTGGAGCATTTGTGGTTAAAGAGTTAGTTAGTAGAGGGTTCAATGTTATTGCCGTTGCTAGGGAAAAGAGTGGGATTAGAGGTAAAAATCGCAAGGAAGAGACTTTGAATCAGTTGAAGGGAGCCAACGTGTGCTTTTCTGATGTGACCCGTTTGGATTCTTTGGAAACAACCTTGGAAAATTTAGGGTTTTCTGTTGATGTTGTGGTCTCATGCCTAGCTAGCCGCAGTGGTGGTGTAAAGGATTCATGGCAGATTGACTATGAGGCAACAAAGAATAGTCTTGTTGCTGGTAGGAATCGTGGGGCTTCCCATTTTGTATTGCTTTCTGCAATATGTGTGCAGAAACCCCTTCTTGAATTTCAGCGTGCCAAGCTGAAACTTGAGGCTGAGTTGATGAAAGAAGCCGAAGCGGATAATGCCTTTACTTATAGTATTGTGAGGCCAACTGCATTCTTCAAAAGCTTGGGGGGTCAGGTTGAGTTGGTGAAAGATGGGAAGCCATATGTGATGTTTGGGGATGGGAAGTTGTGTGCTTGTAAACCAATTAGCGAGCCAGATTTGGCATCGTTCATTGCGGATTGTGTGTTGAGTAAGGATAAGATTAACCAGGTGCTGCCCATTGGGGGACCGGGAAAGGCATTGACTCCATTGGAGCAAGGGGAGACGCTGTTTAAACTCTTGGGAAGAGAACCCAAGTTTTTGAAGGTTCCAATTGGGATAATGGATTTTGCTATTGGAGTTCTTGATTTTCTAGTTAAGATCTTTCCTTCTTTGGAAGATGCTGCTGAGTTCGGAAAAATTGGCAGATATTATGCAGCCGAAAGTATGTTGGTTTGGGATCCTAAATCTGGAGAGTACAGTGCTGAAAAAACGCCTAGCTATGGGAAAGACACATTGGAAGAATTCTTTGAGAGAGTACTGAGGGAGGGGATGGAAGGTCAGGAATTAGGGGAGCAAACAATTTTCTGAAGTTCCACAATTCATCATGTAATATTCAAAAGCACATTTGGATCAACTAGTTTTGGGACGCTGACTGTATTTTATGAGTTTCAAGTGCTTTCCCAAATAATAAATCTTTGCATTGTTATCATCTTTGTGAATGCAAATTTAAAATATTAGTGTTCCTGCTGAGATTTACATATATGGTGGTCTGGTTGGATCTGCACCTAAAGGATGTTCAAAGTGAGTTTCATATGAAATTTGAAACCTCATTTTTATCCCGTTTTTGTTACATAGTGCATACATCTGTAGACTGTATATAGGGACCAAGCCAAAAGGTTTTCGAATGCTCTCTAGTTCAATTTCAGCTTCTGGTGGCAATTTGGACCCAAAACAATTCGGAACTTTGTCTTAGATTCATTCAACAGCATAGCCTTAGCCAGAGATCTTTTAGAAATTTGATTTGTCCACGTGTTCATTTCATTATGTATTCCCTACGTGATAAATGATGTTACGTGAAGGAAAAGATGATTAAAATGACGATGAATAATATTTTTACTCGTCGATTTAGTTAACCAATCCGACTTTGGTTGCCTTAGGCCTGGGACATGATGGTCCACGATTTTGATTGCTGGCATAAACAATAAACCAATTCTAAAATCACAGATATTAACAGCCAAGCATATGATGTTGGGACTTGTACAGTAAACTGTGATGTTACATCTTTTGTTGATCTTCAAAGTCCCATACCGACTAAGTATGGCGAGAACGAAGCAGAGGCGAGCAATAAAAGAAGCAGCAAGCCACCTGAAAATGCATACCTTTCTCGGCCTTTTGGCTAAGATCAAGTGTAGTATCTGTTCTTATCAGTTTAATATCTGATACGTGGCCCATTGGGCCACACGATATTAAATTAATTTTTCTAGGGGGAAGGCCCACCACAGCAGCTTGCTGCTGGGGTCTTCGAGCGTCGCCCATGCGTTGCACTACTGCAAGGGCCCGGCGCACCTCCCACCAATTCTAAGTTCAAAATTTTCGTATTTTTATTCATCATGCGTGGCGTTATCTTCATCTGAATTTAGTTACTTTCTAACGGTATTTTCTATTTCTATTTTGTGAATTGCAAAAGTAGGATTTCTAACAAGAGGAGGCAGAAGAAAAAGAGTTTGCAGGAATACGTGATGCACTGATGTATGATCCTCATCATGCTTCAAACCTCAATCAAATCACAGAAGCAACCACTTATAATTAAAAACTAGTTACAGAGAAGACAAAATAGGCAGCAGAAAGTAAGTACTGGACAACATTTTAAATGTAGAAGCCCCTAAATATACAGAAACAGCAAACGTTGAGATTCTATACGCAAAGACAATTTCTTTCTGAATTGAATCAAAGGCATGCACTAGTACTTGTGGATCGAGCCAGGTGAGAAAGACAAGGAGGACGCAGGCAAACAAGGCGACAGCAATGGAGCCCCCCAAATGTTGGCAAAACTTGTCGTAAGTGGAGCACACCTTAATCCAACCAACGTGCTTGTTGCCTTTCAACCTCACGTATGCAACCCCGCCAGCACTCGCAGTAGCTGAAGCTACCATGCCCAATATCAACTGCAGTACCAGCATTTGAATGCACAAAAAATCATGTTATCTTTGTTCTTGGTCGCAACTATTTTCATACACAACTCTTTTCATATAGGACAGTTTTTATCAAGTTTCTTCTATTGAGTAATTCAACTAGTCATCCCTAGTAGAATTAAGATATTTCCTTCTATGGAAGATGCTGCTGAGTTCGGAAAAATTGGCAGATATTATGCAGCCGAAAGTATGTTGGTTTTGGATCCTGAAACTGGAGAGTACAGTGCTGAAAAAACGCCTAGCTATGGGAAAGAAACATTGGAAGAATTCTTTGAGAGAGTACTGAGGGAGGGGATGGAAGGTCAGGAATTAGGGGAGCAAACAATTTTCTGAAGTTCCACAATTCATCATGTAATATTCAAAAGCACATTTGGATCAACCAGTTTTGGGACGCTGACTGTATTTTATGAGTTTCAAGTGCTTTCCCAAATAATAAATCTTTGCATTGTTATCATCTTTGTGAATGCAAATTTAAAATATTAGTGTTCCTGCTGAGATTTACATATATGGTGGTCTGGTTGGATCTGCACCTAAAGGATGTTCAAAGTGCGTTTCATATGAAATTTGAAACCTCATTTTTATCCCCTGTTTTTGTTACATAGTGCATACATCTGTAGACTGTATATAGGGACCAAGCCAAAAGGTTTTCGAATGCTCTCTAGTTCAATTTCAGCTTCTAGTGGCAATTTGGACCCAAAACAATTCGGAACTTTGTCTTAGGTTCATTCAACAGCATAGCCTTGGCCAGAGATCTTTTAGAAATTTGATTTGTCCACGTGTTCATTTCATTATGTATTCCCTACGTGATAAATGATGTTACGTGAAGGAAAAGATGATTAAAATGACGATGAATAATATTTTTACTCGTCGATTTAGTTAACCAATCCGACTTTGGTTGCCTTAGGCCTGGGACATGATGGTCCACGATTTTGATTGCTGGCATAAACAATAAACCAATTCTAAAATCACAGATATTAACAGCCAAGCATATGATGTTGGGACTTGTACAGTAAACTGTGATGTTACATCTTTTGTTGATCTTCAAAGTCCCATACCGACTAAGTATGGCGAGAACGAAGCAGAGGCGAGCAATAAAAGAAGCAGCAAGCCACCTGAAAATGCATACCTTTCTCGGCCTTTTGGCTAAGATCAAGTGTAGTATCTGTTCTTATCAGTTTAATATCTGATACGTGGCCCATTGGGCCACACGATATTAAATTAATTTTTCTAGGGGGAAGGCCCACCACAGCAGCTTGCTGCTGGGGTCTTCGAGCGTCGCCCATGCGTTGCACTACTGCAAGGGCCCGGCGCACCCCCCACCAATTCTTAGTTCAAAATTTTCATTCTTTTCTTCATCATGCATAATGTTATTTTCATCTGAATTTAATTATTTTCTAATAGTATTTTCTATTTCTATTTTGTGAATTGAAAAAGTTCCAAATTTAACACTTGAAAGCACCCCAATCATAAGGAGGCAGAAGAAAAAGAGTTTGCAGTAACACTTTGTATGATCCCATGATCATGTTTCAAACCTCAATCAAATCACAGAAGCAACCACTTATAATTAAAAACTAGTTACAGAGAAGACAACATAGGCAGCAGAAAGTAAGTACTGGACAACATTAATTAAAATGTAGAAGCCCCTAAATATACACAAACAGCAAACGTTGAGATTCTATACGCAAAGACAATTTCTTTCTGAATGGAATCACAGGCATGCACTAGTACTTGTGGATCCGAGCATGAAGGGAGAAGATGGAGAGCCAGGTGAGAAAGACAAGGAGGACGCAGGCAAACAAGGAGACAGCAAGGGAGCCCGCCAAATGTTGGCAAAACTTGTCGTAAGTGGAGCACACCTTAATCCAACCAACGTGCTTGTTGCCTTTCAACCCCACGTATGCAACCCCACCAGCACTCCCTGTAGCTGAAGCTACTATGCCCAATATCAACTGCAGTACCAGCATTTGAATGCTCAAAAAATCATGTTATCTTTGTTCTTGGTCGCAACTATTTTTTGATACACAACTCTTTTCATATAGGACAGCTTCGTCAAGTTTCTTCTATTGAGTAATTCTACTCTTCATCCCTTTATTATCATCTCATGACATGATATTAATTAATTGGAGATCATTTATTATGTTTCACTTGTAAATTTATCATTTAATAACATATGAAGAAATGTTGAGAGAATGATGATAAAAATAAATAAATTTTTACTCCTCCTAATTCATCTATAAGTTTGCCTTTTATCCAATGGAGAAGTATACACTCATTACAAAAACATGTGCTTCTCAAATATTTAAGAGACACAAGACATATTTTTAATTAGACTTTTGAAAGAGTAAGTGCTTAATAAATATTTGTCATTTTCATAGATAGAGATCGGAGGAAACAATTAAGAGAAAAGCTCCATCCTTCCATGTATATATCTATGTAAGTAGAGAGAGAGAGAGAGAGAGAGAGAGAGGTTACCACATCCAAGAATGCCAAATGGAGGAGGAGTTTAGTTTGGAAGTTAGGTTTGAAGAGAACTGAGACTGATGCCAATATTGTAATGAGAGCATATAGGCCAGCGATCGACATTGCCACCACGTAGTATCTGCAAATACGGTCATACATAGGTGAAATCAATAATTACTATCGCCCTTTGTCAATGCTCATCGTATCATGAAGGGAATTGGAGGTTACATATCTTCTATATTATTATTTGTGACAAAGTTACTGTAGACGGTTCCATATATTAAAAACAAGCTAAATACTTTAGCTACAAAGAGATCCTATAAAAGCAAATCTACAAATTGGCTCTAAAATTTGGTACATTAAATGATAAAATTACTTTTACTCTAAAATGAATTTAATGTAACATATAAAGCTACCTCAATTTATGAATTTATTTTTATAAATCGTTTTATGGCTGTAACACTACTTATAAACTCAAATCATTTATATTGACATACATGTAGATATGTAGGGTGAGAATAGTTAGGATGATCTTGCTGATTACCAATCCATTCGCTTTGGCCAAGTCAAAATTCTCATCTCAAACATAAATTTTTATCTTATCATTACCACTTTCTCAAATCTCCATATAAAATATAATAAACAATTCAACTTTTTCAAATCCTAAAACAATAATAATATTAAAATATAATATTTTAAACTTTCATCTAAAACTCAAAATCCTCATCTCACTCTCCAAACCATACTTTAAGAGAATAATGATAAGATTACTACCCTCCTACCACCCTTTTACTATTTTTTTTTTAATTTTTTATTTAATGATTAAGGAAATGACTATTAGTGAAATTGATTTTAAAAGTATTGGAAATCGGTGGCAGAATCGGGAAACTTCATATAGGCGGTAAAAATACTAAAATTAGAAAAATACTTTTAGGGGGTAAAATTAATTCATCATTAATAAAAATCATAAAAAATAAAAATCTTCAGTCTTTTGAACATTTTATTTAGAGTTTGGCTTAGATCAGTAAAAAAAAAGAAAAGGTCATGGTATACGTCTTGTTATATAAATGATCAACAGGTGAGATTGATTGAGATAAATAAAGATATAGATCTCATCCACTCATTTTTTAATTGATAGATCTAGTATTTTTTTCACTGTATGCTAATTGCTAGGAAAAACTTTTGCAACCATTAATTGCTAGGAAAAATCAGAGACATGCATGCAACTCACATAAAAGCAGGGGAGTGATTGAACTTGGCTTTGCGATATCCAAAGCCATTTATGTCGCCATTTATGCCAGGAACCCACTTCGTTTGGTCGCTGGTGACTATAACCACGACACCAGTCACCGCCGCGGCAAATAGCAACACCCTGATGGCCACATCAACCGCAAAATAGTTCACGACGGCTGGAGCATCTGGTCTCGCTTGCGGCGGCGGCGGGGCTCCCTTGCTGTATTCTGGGTCGGACTTAGGATCAGTGCCGGAAGCCATGGATCGATGATCTTTGAGGGTGAGCTAGTAAGCTGCTTCTGGTGCTGTATATAAATATAAAGATGGAGGTTGAATTTGGATAAGCGAAAGATGATGAACAATATGTGTGCGCGCGCATAAATATATATATATATATATATGTCTGAGATCATGTTCTGGAATCAGATCACAAATGTCTGAAAATTTAAACAATTAAGTTGGAGTTCCCCGCACGTCAAGTGATCGAGTTTGGTTCGAATGCTGTCTTATCAGTCCCCACCAGCTTTCTCATTATCTTATACAGATTCCAGCCGTTTTTCCAAGCAAAATAACGTCGAGTGTGAAGAAAATGTGGGATGGCTTAAACCAGAAGATTTTGGCACTTGAATATTATCTATAAGAGGGGACTTTGACATGTTGTCCGATTCGGTATTATCCCAAGCATTGGTACATTCATTGACTTTCTGGCCCTGCCTCCTCAGGAGGAAGTTTGTTCTCCAAATTAGATTGGACAAAGGAATTTGGGTGGATTAAGGAAGAGATGGAAACATCACGTATTATCTTAAAATATATCGTAGGATTCGTATCTATTATCCCTTAAGAGAAACTCTAACGTTGCATTTGGATAATAAGATGATTTCAAATTATTTAAGTTGATCTGTAAATAGTAATATTTTATGAATCTCATTAAGATGTGTTTAAATATAAATAAGTTGAGATGAATTTAATTTTTTATGAGAAATTGAAAAGATAGTAGGTCCAATCAATGATTATTTTGATATGGGTTGAGGTGAATTTGTATTCCAAACATCGCCTAAATTCATAAAAAGGTTTCTTAAAAATAAACTTCTAAACTGATATGATTTAATGATGCTATACATCAATTTACCTTTTAGTAAAAAGAACTTTACAATCTAATATATTACATCAAATTATGTTAATTTTTGATTAATTTTTATGAGATTCTTTTGTGAATGAAGCATTTCTCTTCTCTAAAACCCACACTTGAAATTTGGATAAATAATTTTAGGTGAGCAAAGCTTAGATGCTATAATAATTCAGATTAATGAAAGTGTGATATATAATCGACATTAGGTCTCATTTGGTTACATAGTTTAAATGAGATGAGATCTTTTGTTAAAAGTTGAATAATATATTGTTATAATATAATTTTTTAATATTAATTTTATTTTAAGATTTGAAAAAATTAAATTGTTTATTATATTTTGTGTTAGAATTTATAAAAATTATAATAATTATATGAGATGAAATGAGATAATTTAATTTAGTTTAGATTGTGGGTACCTTTGAATGAACATGTCGTTTCCACAACAATTTTTTACATACTTTTGCTTTCCAACGTCCCTATCTATACTAAGAAATGAAATAATGTGGTCAAGTTCAGATCGATCCAGAAAGTGTTTATATTCGATGATTTATTTAAGTAAGCCGACATGTTTGAAATTTGGATAATACTTTGGCCACCGCTGGTGGCCCTGCTCTTGCCGGGGGCCACTGTTGGCCTTTTTAATTTTTTTCTTTTTCTTAATGATTAAAAAAATATTGTTTAATATTATTATAAATTTTTTATATTTTTTAAAAATATTTAAAAGTATTAAAAAATAATTAAAAAATAAAAATAAAAAGATTTATTTTTAGCCTAAGGGTGACTCCCGCTGAGCACCATCCTTGAAATTTTTGGTTAGGGCCGGCAGATCCACATTCCTGCACCTAGCTATCTACAACCTTCAGCAGACATCACGTAGAGTTTGCTTTTTCATTGCAGTAATATGTTCCATCTTTTTGTGTATACAATCCAAACACTGCTACGTCCATTAAAAAGCATACAATTTTTTATTATTATAAATTAATATAATTTTATCTAATCCATTAAATTTATTTTATAATAAAAGTAATTTTACAATACGAATCACATTAAATTATATCATTTTATGAAATTACTTTTAAATAATTTCTTTATAGTTAAGAGTATTTTCCAACCCTTAGTTGTTTGAATAATGTGTTCACATAAAAGCTAACTAAAGTATTGTTTCACTCATATACTTGTCACTCTCTCTCAACCATATATTTAGAAAAGTATTACGGGTAGAGATTTTATAAAAATAAATTTATAAATTGACATAAATTCATATGATACGTTATATCTACTTTATAATAAAATTAACTTTACAATTTAACGTATCATATCAAATTACGTCAATTTATAAACTCATTTTTATGAAATCTTTTTTAATAATTAAAGCATTTGTCATCTACCATCCATTAGAACCTGATGAAAGGCTTCCATGTCAGAACAAAAGAGAGCTTATCTTTAAGCTGCTGAATGTATATAGTCCACATTGGACGTTTGAACGATGAAGTCCATGAAAATAACAAAACCCATTTCATGTAGGATCCATCACTAATTAATTAGGGCGTCAGATTCATCCATGACCAAGTCTCAAGAACTACCATTCAATTATCATTAAAGTCGACGAACACAACTATATATATATATATATATATATATATGTCATGATCTCTATGAAGATGTGAATTAGTAATTCATTTGAAAGGGAAATTTTCATAATTTTTCTGCGCCAGGATTGATGGGACTGCACAGCAATAAGTACTACACGAAAATGTAGCTGCATGTCATGTATTCTTTTCAAGGTAATACTATGTGCTGTTATATAATTTACAAGTGGTACAGTTGTTTTGAAAAAAAATATAATATTTTTTAATATAAATCTTATATTTAATTATGTTTTTAAAATAATTATGCGATAGTTATACACACTATTCTTTCTATTCTTTCAAATGGGCATGATTTTTTTCCTATTGATCTTTCTTTATTTATTATTTTCTTATTTTGTTTCACGTTCCTTCAAATTCACATGACTTTTGCCTATTCTTTCTAATTTCTTTATTATTTGCTTATTTTATTTGAAGTTCGTTCTCCATCCATCTTGCCTGCTCATAGTCAAACACCTAGATGTCATCACATTACATGAATTCAAAACCATGTCTGGAACACTTCTCCTAAATACGTAAAATGGGACGCCTCCAACTCTATTTGCGGAAGCATTAATTCCCATACTCTCCAACCCTCCATCTTCCATTCCAAATCCTCTAATTTCAACGGCTGACTAGGTATCATCTAACTGGGCTTTGACTATTCATGTTAAGAGCAATCGCAAACTTGATTTCAATCAGTACATAATAATACACAATAAAGGAGATCACATTGCATGTGCACCGTCGATTTCAATACAACAAGTAAATAAAATAAAGAAATAAAATTTACACCCGATCAAAGTAATTATTGATTGATCAACGTCCCCAATAAAATGGTATATATTGGTTTTTCATTGAATATGCCCTGATTTTTTACGTCACTCAGTAATTTTCTGTTGTTGGATGAATTAATTGACTTTTCATTTAAGAAAATTCCAAAACCCGGCAAATATATTAATATTTTTTATTGAATCCTAAAAAAATGGTACTACTAATATTATTTTTGGGAGAAATTTAGACCAAATTCTTATAGTTGTTGCAACGAACTACCGAGCAATGGCTAAGGTCTGGATTTGGGTCGTGTTTATATACACGCCCCGGGTGGTCCCTATCATTTTGTTTGGTAGGTTGTGGAGGAGTGTATGGGATACTACTTGGATGGCAAACTTACACCCTTGCCATGTCTATTGTCAACCTGTCACATTGTGTGTGGGTCACCAATCTATCTCCTGCAACAAGTAAGGTGCGGGGGGTGCGCGCGCACTGTACCCTAGCTTAGAGGTGAGCACCTATCCCTGTATTGTGTGCCGGCTTCCTTGATCATTTAGTGGTGGCATGCCTATCGTTTGGTGACGATACTGTCTGGATGGGTGTCGTGTCTAACCATGACACTTGATGGGCCTTCGCAGGCCTGATCACCTCGCCCTCACCCTCCCCCATCTTTAACGGTTTTATATTAGATTACCCATTGGATTTGGGCCTTGGGGGAGGGGCCATCTTCTCATACTATCCAAGGAAATGGGTAAATCCCCTCAAGTTCAATAAGAGGACGTGCCCTTGTGAGGGAGGGCAGCCATCAAGCATATATATAAAAAAGAAAGATAGTTATAATGAAAATAATAATACCATATCCAGTTCTTACATTTCGCGGGGAGGGTAATTCATGAAATGCCCTCCCTGTAAAATTAATGTCCATGTACAATTAATCAAAACTCGAGCAAATTAAGGAGAAGCCACACGAAGAATGAGGGAAAATGTGAATGAGGTAAAGAGAAAAGAGTAGTTGTCAGTTGGGTTCATATATATGGTCCTTTTAACAAATATGTAAAATTGAACTAATTATTAAGTAATATTAAAGTACATATAAGGTTGTATATTTATCTTATTATATGATGTCATATCATTAAAATTGCTTATTTAACCAATAAATTTTAATGATATGATCATGTAATGCAAGAATACGATATTGTATTTGTATTCTTGAAATATCAATTAATTTCTCTTAAAACTTACAGCAAAACTCTCAACTTAAAAAAAAATTTTAATCAATCAATTTTGTTTATATAGTTTCGCTTGGGTTTTTGAGCTTTTTACTCAACTGAGTGTATAAATTATATAGTACAATCGCCATACAAAGTATCATTAGGGTTTAATACACTCTCTAATTAATGAACTTTATACTCATCTAAGTATATGAGAATGGTTCCCTTTTTTTTGTTATGAAAATCGTGACCAATTACTAAGAGATAAGATTATTTTATTTTCATAATACTTAAAAAGATGCTCAGAAGGACAAATATGAGAAATTTTCCCAGGGGAGATTTCCGATCATGTTCCCGGGATCAAATGGCGTTTGAATTGACTATTAATTAATAAAGATAGCTACACTACACTCTTTAATAATAAGTAATTAGGAGTTTTACTAGAGGATCGAAAAATCAGAATCGGTTAAAGACTGACTCAATAAATCGGGCGATTCAACAAATCGAATACGGTGATTTATGACAAATTTGAATCGGATATTTCAATATTAATAAAAAGTACTAAAAATCATATTTGGTTATAAAGACTATTAAGTTATAAACATAGGGCAAATGTAGTATTTTATGCATAAATATAAGTTTAATATAAAATACTCATTCATTTCCTTAATTTTTTGTTCAACCAAAAAAACAATAAACAACTACATTTTCTATTTTTTAATTTTTATGTGATTCTTATTGAATACTATGATGAAAAAGTTAATATATGTTTGGTTCTATCATATTTTTGTATTAAAAAAAAAAAAACTCAGTTGTTAGACAACTTAAAAATAAATACAGTTTGGAATCGGTTCAAATCGGTCTAAAATTGGCTTGAATCGATCTGAATTAGTCGATTGAATCGGTTCAATAAACAATTCAAAATATTCACTAAAATTGGTTCAGTTTCTTACCGATTCAATTTGAATAAGCCTGAATTGAATTGTTTTTTCAAGCCTTGTTCAACTTTTACTGCATACAAGTGGGTCTGTTTTTGTTGTGAGATTTATTCAACTTTTTAAAAAATAAAAATACTAATTATTTCTTAAAATAATCGATGTGGAATGCTCCCACATTAACTGTGTGTTGAATGTGCCAAAAATGAGGAATGGAGATAGATTGTTTTCATAATGCGAATTTACTTACGTGCATTGGAGTATTTATATAGTTATTGACACTTATTAATTACAAAGATAAGTTATATAAATGTATATTCTTAATTTCTGAGTTTCCTTGTACACAAGCAACATGAGTGCCTGCCCCAGCCTAGCTAGGTTTGTTAACATGATGAGCCGCCTCATTATATTATGATCCTTTTAGCTATTTATCTTCAATTCTTTGGTCCCAAGAGTAATGGCTACATCAATACTAATTCTCTGAAATTCATGACTTAAAACCCACCAGCAACTTTTTGAGACTTGGGACTGGAGTATTAGTCGTCCATCCCCCTCCTAAAATTATTATGTATAGGCAAAATGAGACATTTTATTCAAAATTTGTCTAAAACTTTAGCTACATTAATAGTAATGCTCTGAAATTCATGATTTAAAACCCACTAGCAACTTTTTGGGACTTTGGACCGGAGTTAGTCGTCTGTCTCCCCCTCCTCTCTACATGGTGCCGTACGTGGGTATATCTCTCAAATTAGATGGTTAATACGGATTAATTATATGATCAATCTTTTGAGTTTTTTTTCTTGGACTTAAAATGAGAAAGATGAATTTATGAAATAAGTTTGGTAAACACTTAGGCCCCGATTGGATTTTAAGCTGGTTTCCTCTCATATAATTTCAATATCTAAACACCACAAATATAAATACTTTTTAATTTCAAGTCTTTGACTTTTTCATCTAATAATTACTAAACACCACAAATATAAATACTTTTTAATTTCAAGTCTTTGAATTTTTCATCTAATAATTACGTAATTATTATAGGTTTCTCAAACTTCTAAATAAAACACAAAAAATAACTCAATTTTTTTTTCTCTTTTTTCAAAATCCCATAAAACATCTTAACTTAAATTATTTCACTACTATTCATAAATTTTTCATTTTATCTGATCTCATCTTAACATCCAAATGAGTCATTATACATACGAATTTTTTGGATGACAAAATATGCTTCATATATACTTCACATATAAATATATAGTATCAAACGTATAAACTGTTTAATTAGCTATTTCGTTAGCTTCTATTCTTGATATTGAAATTCACAATTTATAAAATAGTAATGCTAGATAAAGTTTTATAGCATGTAAGTCTCACGTACTCTCTTTAAAAAATAATAAAATTCACTACTTGGTCTACATAAAAATTTTATACAAAAAAAATTTACACACTATAGGTTAAGAGAAATACTTTAGTTCCATAAAAAAAAAAATACTTTAGTTATAAATAAATTATATAAAAGTAATATCACAAATTAAAGTAATTTAATATAATTTATCAAATTATAAAATTATTTTTATTATAAAATAAATTTAACAAATTATATGAAATTATATCAATTTATATAATTATTTTCACATAATATCTTCATATTATAACAATTTTTATGATTTAATATAATTTATTAGATTGTACAATAGATTAAGCCACGTGGGCATGCAACCCTCCTTGCGTCAAATTTAGTGTATAAACTTAACTGTTTTCAACAACCTTTTTAAGACCTAGAAAGTAGCCCCCACTGTGTCGGGATACCTAAATCTTAATTATACGATTAAGTTATTAACACGGAATACAACTTTCTGAATACAAGTTTAAAAAGTTAAAAAGACAGAAATGAATAATAAATAAATGTATTATGTCGTTCCAAGTATATCGTTTTAAATTACTATTTTTTAAATTAATTTTTTTAAAATTTTTTTATTTAATAATTAAGAAATTAATTTTTAATATATTTGTGTATTTTTTTATTTTTTAAAAATATATTTTTATTAAATAGTACTCTTATGCCCAAGCAGTCATTGCTAGGCGGTAGCCTAACACTACTCAATGAATTGACTTTTATATCAACATTTATTATTAACCGTATAAACGTTTTAGACACGTAATAATATGTTGATGAGAAAAACATTTAATGCTTTATCCTTCTTGATGGGTATGAATTAAGGATAATACTTAGGCCACTGCTGGCCCACTGTTGGCCCTTTTTTTTTCTCTTAATAATTAAGAAAAAATTATTTAATATTATTATAAATTTTTTATATTTTTTTAAATATTTAAAAGTATTAAAAAAATAATTAAAAAAAAATTCTAGAGCCAAGCAGTGACTCCAGCGGGAGCCACCAGCAGTGGCTCTAGCATGACTCATGAATTAATGTAACAAGCTACGAATTATCTTGATCCGATGGTACATAGTACAAGTATTAATGTGCATGCATGTAGGACTGTTCATCCGGGCCAGTTTTTATCCGGCCTGGCACGGAACCCAGATAACCGGATTTTGGGTTACGATTTTTGGCCCGGGTTTGATCCAGGCTGAAATCCAATTTTACAAAACCATATATATCCAGTCTGGATCCGAGTATGAAACCCGGGTTCTGGATTTTTAAAAAAAAAAGAAAAAAGAAAAAAAGAAAAAAACTTATCTCACTCACATGTTAATATGTATTGGTGGCTCTATGTAATCTATTTTTTATATGTAATTTTGTATTTTGTAATTATGTTTTGTAATGTAATGTATAAATACCAAATAATATAATATGTAGTGATTGCAATTTTTTTTTTAGATACATTTAATTAAAAATAATAATTAGTTTTGTATATAAAAGAATATGCACCAAATAATATAATATGTATGATTGCAATTTTTTTAAGATGCATTTAGTTAAAAATAAAATTAGTTTTGTATACAAAAGAATATGTTTTTTCACATTTTTTTTTGAAAAATTTGTAATAGAATGAATATATGCTTTAAGATAAAAATAAAATCATTCTTTAAAGAAATTTATTAATATAAGTTTTTGTGGAAAAAAAAAACTGGGTACAACTTGAAAACCGAATTTTCGGATTTCAAAAAATTCGGATCTACTCAAGTTCGGATCGGGTCATAACCGAGTATATCCGGCCCGAATTTGAAATTTGAATTTCAAGCCGGGTACACTCAAATACTCAATTTGAAACTCAAATGAACAGTCCTACGCTTATAGTTCCAACATTTGATCTTTGAACTCCCTTATTAATAATTTCCATCCAAATTAATCTGATTCACAGCTAGCCGTCGTGTACTTAAGTACTGCCTTATGCATACAGCACAGGCTAGCTAGCTAGTCTATGAAGGCCGTGCATGGAAGAGTAAAAATTCTATTATATATATATATATATAGAATAAATTTATTTTGCTGCCTTAATGTTACCGTTGACTGTGTAAAAAATTATTGCCTTAATGTTACCGTTGACTGTGTAAAAATTATTTTTTTATTTAATAATTAATTGTGCTTTAGACCAACTAGAGATGTTTATTGTGCTCTTCTTGCTTGCAGGTAACACCTATTTTTGCTGATAGATAGAGCTAGAACCTTAGGTATTGCAAGTTATGTCTTATTTGGTTTTTTTTTTTTGACTTTTGCTGTGTTAGAAATATTGTTTTTTGTTTTTCAAAATGTTTAGTTTTATTAGCTAATTTGTGCATGTTTATACCTTGTATATTAGTCAAACTTTTAAAATTGTCTTCTAACAAAAATTATAATCACACTAATATAAGTTTGTTGGTGATGAAAAGTAGGATATGGTACTTGGCAGTTTTTTATAAGTCCCCATGTAAATCTGGGTGTTGGATATTGGAGGTGATCGATGGATTACTCGTATTCAGGTTTGCTTACATGCTTATGTTGCTGGCATTATGTTGATTTAAACATAATATTACAACCCATTAATTTATATGACTATATATGTTTAATTTCCCCTCAATTGTCAACGCAACGAATGCACTGCTCCTTTATAACTGCTGTGATGATGTGTACTAATGCATTTTATGTATACTTGCCAGATTGGTGTGTCCAGATGAAAATATCAAATATCCAACAAGTATAAGGGCTGATGCAGTCTTGTGAAGAGTTGTTTTGTCCAAACCTCATGCCTAGGACAAGATATAATTTATAAAGGTAGAGGAGCAATACAATTGACATATTTGAATGAATGTTAATTACATTTTAAGATCTGTTTGACTTTAGTAGTTAAGTTGTAGGTTTTGGATTCCATTTGGTCCACCCAAGTGTATAGCCCATTTCTAATTAGTTTAAATTTTTTTTCTCCGGTATCACTACAAAAAATCTGGTGTGTATAATTTACATGTTTTGTTTAGCTCTTTATTTTCTCTTAACCACAAAAATTGTGTACATTTGATTATAAAGTTGTTTAGCCCTTTATAGTAGACTTTTGTGCATTGTATGATAAGGATGTTGTGTGTTTCAGGCTGTGACAGCCATACAGGTTCACATGTATTATATATTTTTTTAAATACTATTTGAGGTGACTTTTAATTGCCATAAAAGGCTTTATTTGCGTCGGAAATAGTGTTATAAACATTCCCAGCGATTATGAAAACGCTGGCAAAAATTTTTGGATATGGATTTAGTCGTCTGTCTCCCCCCCCACCTCTCTACATGGTGCCATGGGAGTATCTCTCAAATTAGATGGTTAATACAGATTAATATATATGATCACTCTTTTGAGATTTTTTTATCTTGGACTTAAAATGAGAACTATGAACTTATGAAATAAGTTTGGTAAACACTTAGGCCTCATTTGGATTTGAAGTTGGTATTCTCTCATTTCATCTCAATATCCAAACGCTACAAATATAAATACTTTTTAATTTCAAGTTTTTAATTTTTTCATCTAATCATTACGTAATTATTATAGGTTTCTCAAACTTTCAAATAAAACATAAAAAAAACTCAATTTTTTCTCTTTTTTTTTTTCAAAACCCTATAAAACATCTTAATTTAAATTATTTAACTACTATTCACAAATTTCTCATTTTATTTGATCCCATCTCAACATCCAAATAAGGCCTTATACGTGCGAATTTTTTGGATGACAGAATATGCTTCATATATGAATGGTATCGAACGTATAACCCGTCAAATTAGCTATTTCGCTAGCTTCTATTATTGATCTTGAAATTCACAATTTATAAAATAGTAATGCTAGATAAATTACTCTTAGGATATGCAAGTCTCACTTATTCTCTTTAAAAAATGTTGGATCCACTACTTAGTCTACATACAAATTTTATACAAAAAAAAAAAAATACACTATAGTTTAAGAGAAATACTTTAGTCATAAATGGATTACATAAAAATAATCTCACAAACTAAAATAGTTTCATATGATCTGTCAGATTGTAAAATTACTTTTATCATATAATAAATCTAATAAATTATATGATAAAATCATATTTATTTATAAAATTATTTTTATGTAATATCTTTATAAATATAACGTTTTTCATAATTTAATATGATTTATTAGATGATATAATAGATTAAGCCACGTGGGCATACAAACATCATTTTTAATACCTAGAAAGTAGCCCCCATCTTATCAGGATACGTGAACTCTTAATTATACGATTTAAGTTTTTTTTTTTTTCTTCTTCTTCAAAACAAAATACTTGCATTACTTAATCATAACGGTTCATACATATAGGAAAGAAACAAAGTAAACTTGAAAGCATTATAAAACAACAACTGGTTCAAAAAGGTGGATCCTTGCCCTGTGGAACTCTAGAAGACATTGTGGTATCTTGATTTTGGGTATATCTCCAAACACTTGATTTGTAGATGCTCATTACGCAATGGAATGCGTGCATCGATTATGTGACCAATGTATTTTAATTGCTTTCCAGCTGTCGAATTTGTCAAGTATTTCTCTTGCATCATTTGTCAGGGCTTCAATGATCCAGTCTGTCTTTTTTGCATGCTTGTTCAAGGTTGAGATTACTATCAAAGAGTCCCCTTCAATGATTATATTCTTCCAATTTTTTTCTGATGTCATTCTGATACCTATAAGGGCTGCTAGGGCCTCACCATAGTTTGGGTTACAGCTTCTAGTGAATTGAGTTCTGCATCCTACAAGGTTACCTAGATGATCTCGACAGACAATTGAGGCTGTACTTCCAGTTTGATGCACAACAACATCAAATGAAATAGAAATATGACCTATAGAGGGGGGACACCAGTGAAGATTGTTGTCACTTTCTTTCCTATCCCAGACTTGCCTGTGCTCTTTATAAATCATAAGGACATTTTCCACAAAAAGATTGATTGGAATGAATTGGGACCCATGAATAATTTGATTCCTATAGAACCAAATATTATCCATTGCTATGGTGGCAAAGAGTTGGAAAGAATGTAGTTCTTTAGAAGGAATATAGAGATTCAATGTCGGATCTAAAATAGTAAGAATCAAAAAAGAAATATCCTATCCTACCACAAATTCAGTATCTATAGGCCAAGGTGATTGACGCCACAGAATCCTTGAGTAAGAACATGATAGAAAAAGATGGGAGGTGGATTCCTCAGCTGATTGACAGAGTGGACAGAAAATTTGATCCTCAGACAGAGAGAGATAAGGTCTCAACAAACTCCGTGTGGGCAGAATGTTGTGAAAGACTTTCCAAGTGAAAAGTTTAAGCTGATCTTGAATGTGCAAGGACCATAACTTTTTCCAAATCTGAGGAGGGTGCACATTGTTTGAATCTTGTGATTGAATTGTGAGTGCTGCATAGGAAGATTTTACTGAGAAAATTCCACTGTTATGATGGATCCATCTAGTTTTGTCTCTCAAGTTGATGAAATTCGATTGTGCCAAAGGGATTTTTTCAATCTCTCTGACAGTTTTTTGAGAGAAAAGAGTCTGGAGTAGAAGATAGTTCCATTTTCTTGGTTCTTCAAGAGTAAGTTCAGAAATACGAAGCTTAGGATCTTTCAAGGTGTTTATGGAAGCTGTTGCCCAGATGACTAACACAAGAGGAGGGTGAATTGAGTTATATTTAAAAAAATAACAATTATAAATCAAATATACAATATAAAATATAAACAAAATATTAAACAACAATAAATATAAAGAGTAAGGGTAAGAGAGAAGTAAACTCAGTATGTTAACGAGGTTTGGCCCCACTGCCTACGTCCTCGCCTCAAGCTACCCCTTGAGGATCCCCGAATTTACTATTCAACCTCCTTCAGGTGCAAATAGAAACCTATTACACCTTTGAACAACACCGCTACAAAGGATCCGTGTAGAACACCCTCTACACTTGCAATCACCTTACACGTGGCGATTCAACTATTTCTTGTGTAGAACACTTTCTACACACATAAGGGTTATACACACCCTTTTACTGATACAAGAGCTGATAGTGGGTAGGTTATCAGAAAACACTCCTCAATGAGTGAAATAAGAATAATACAGCGCAAACTATATCTCTCAAAATGAACAAGGGTTAAGGCTCAATGCATAGAGAAGAGAGAATGAAAGCTTTGAATGAATGTTGTATGCTCTTGGTGTTGTGAATGTGAAGCTCTCAAATGATCTATTTATAGACATATGAGACTTCATATTCAAATTTAAAAAGATTCACATGTTAAAGACATCACCATTCACTTTTCAAAAATTTCAAACTAAATCTTTTTACTTTTTGCATATGACAAAAGGAGCACACTTTACTTTTCAAAAATTTCAAACCTAATCTTTTACTTTTTGCATATAACAAAAGGAGCACACTTTACTTTTCAAAATTTTCAAACAAAGACATCTTCTTTTTGCATAAGTCAAGAAAAACATCAATCACTTTTGAAAATATTCAAATAAAACATGCACATGTGAAAGATGACAATCAATCATCTTTCAAAATTTTCAAATTTAATTTTCAAAATATTCATGCACATGTAGAAAATGTATTTTAATGCTTTATGATAAAATATTAATTTTGAGTCTTAATCCTAATTTCAAAATTTTAAGAGATTTATAACATTACTCTATGACTTTAATGTGAACTTATTCCGTTCTTACTCATACTTGGTTCCTTGATGTGTTTGATTCCATTGTGTGGACAACTTGAGCTTGAGACTCCTTTATTCTTTGAATTCATTTGTTATCATCAAAATCCATATGTAGATTTATAATTATATGAAACTTGAAACCTTGGGTTCAATAGAAGCTGGTTCGGAAAAGGGGGGTGACTTTGTAGGGATCCAGGGATCTTTCAAGACTAAAGTGTCCACACCATTTTTAATTTGTTTACAGGAGCTTGCAATCAGAAAATCCTTTTGTTTCATCAAACTTTTCCAAAAAAAAAAAAAAAGAGTCAGTGGGTCTGATTATGGCATCCTGCTAGCTCAAGTTCCTCAGATAGATGTTTGAAAGAAAAGAGACCCAAAGCTTTGACTCATTGTTAAGAAGGGACCAACCAAACTTGCACAGAAGAGCCTTGTTAAACTTGGATGTGGTCCTCATTCCTAAACCTCCCATTGATTTCGGTTTACAAATAGAATCCTAAGACTTAGGGGTGAAGTTATGAGATTACTGTCAAAATGGTCCTAAAGTTGAATATTGGCCAGTTGGCATTGGATAGAATTAATGGAGGATTAGATGTGGCCAAAGCTCGCTTTGTTCCAGATACAAAGAACTTTAATGACAGTTTTCAGTTTTTGGGTGAGAATAAAGGAAGGTGATCCCGAGAAAGAGGTCTTCCAATTTTCTTTAATAACCGAGAAGCAATCAGGGTCTCTTGTCCAAAATTCTTCAAATTTGAAGGATTTACTTGCTTTTATGGCTACAGAGGAATCCAAGAGGATATGAGCATGGTCGGAAATATGAATGGGCATGTGTTTGATTCTAGCATTTGGGAAGAGGAGATTCCAGCTAGTGTTAGCAATGCCCCTGTCGAGTCTTTCTCTAATGTGATTGAAACCAAATCTCCTATTAGTCCAAGTGAATCTTGGGCTTGAATATCCTAAGTCCCCTAATCCCTGTTGGTTCATGAAGAGTCTAAGACCAGAAGGATTTGAAAGAGAAGCAAAAGGCTTGCCACCTATTTTTTCCTGTTGATTGAGTACAGAATTAAAATCACCTAGAGCTAAAATAGGACCCGAATAAGAAGAGGCAATCGAGTTGATTAAAGTCCAGAATGGTTGCTTATCTAGGGGTTGGGCAGGACAATAAGCTAAAATTAAAAGCCACGGATTATACACAGGATCCGAGTAGACCAACATAGCAATAATATTACAACCAACATAGATCGGTTCCACTACAACACCAGGTCTCCACATACAAAGCAAACCTCCCCATTTCTTCGGGGGAGGCACGTGCACAAAATCAAAAAAATCAAGCCTATTTACAATACTAGCCGTATTAGCATCATTTATAAGAGTTTCAGACAGGAAAATTAAATCAGGATGATGCATCCTGATTGGGCCCTCATCCCACGAATTGCTAGAGGTTGGGCAAGTTCTCTACAATTCCAAGATAAAATTCTCATAACTCAGGCCCGCCACCTCAACCACTTGAGATTCAACAACTTCATTAGAAAAGTATTCAGAGGGTTCATTACCATCAGGTGCCTTGTTTCCTTTTCCAGAGTGATCTTCATTCTTCTTGAACTTTTGCTGTTTCTTTTTTGTCTTGATCAACCTTTTGAGTTCGTTCTTCTTAGGGATCCATGTCTGATCAGCATCTTCAAAGTCTCCAGTTTCCGAAATGGAGTTATA
Organism: Carya cathayensis; assembly: GCA_011037825.1. Lineage (NCBI taxonomy): Eukaryota > Viridiplantae > Streptophyta > Magnoliopsida > Fagales > Juglandaceae > Carya > Carya cathayensis. Next base: position 659,645 of record QGSO01000428.1, read on the forward strand.
ATCTGAAAAATTTGTTCTCAATATAGCCATTCTTTTCTTCGGAGGAATTTCCGCACTCTCATGAGCAAGACCTCTCTTGGTAGATTTGACTATTGTTTCTGCAGATTGGTACGAGAGGGTGGTGTTCACAATTGGTTTGGTCAATGGCTTTGGTTGTGCAGAAGGGTTATGTTCAGTCGAGTTTGAAGGAATGCATGAAGTCTTAATGGTTTTGGGTTCATCTGGTGGGGTGATATATTTTTTCTTTGCTCAGTGCGATGGAGGATGGTCCCAGGAAGGATTTGGAAGATAGGGGTTTAGTTGGAAGTGGGTTTGAGGGAATTCATTCGGGAGCTCAGTTATGGTGGGCCCGAGATTTGATACCAGGTTATTTTCAAAGGGCTTTTGAGTGACAGCTGGGTCCATGTGATTCAGTTCCTTGAGAAAGTCAAAAGTCTTAAGGATTTGGTGATAAACCAATGGGTTTGAGATTAGGCAGACATTGGGCTTTTCAATTGCTTTGTCTTTTGCTGGCATTTGTTTGTTGGTTTTCATAAATGGTGTCCTGCTTTGCATTGAAGAGGGAAATGTTGGGTACGGAAGTGAGTAATTCGGTTGATCCTTGCAGAGGATATTCTGAGTAAACTGAGATACGGGGCTCATATTGATCCTTTTGTCAGGTGCAGTTGTTGTTGAGTTGGTGGGAGTCATTAGTTGACAGAGTTTACCTCAGCCCACTGTTCATCTTCTCTTTCCTTCGGATCCCACTGGTTTAGGTTGAATGAAGCTCCCAGTCGCGATTTTCCCTCCTTGTGATTTTTCCACATCTCATCATTTGAAATGCCAGAAAAAAATATTGATGGTATTGCCCTTGTTTTCTAGTTTTGAGAAACAATTTACCTTGTCTACTACCATCTTCCCTTTCCCTTTATTTAAGAAAATTTTGTCTGTTGATACTCTTGCTTGAGATACTGTAAACCTTGGCTCACCTATACGAACATGAGGGAGCATAGCTTTTAGTTGCTTTCTTACTCTAAGTTGAGATGCTGTTTGGGGCTCTATTATCTCCTCCTGATAATGTTGGACCGGATTCTCATTTGCTGTCATATTGACCTGAGGATGTACTGATTGTGGTTGAGAATTCATCTCCCTCATTTGCCTCAGAATACGTCTTGAATTAGAACTTTCCACCCTCATCCAAGGCCCATACTTTGATTCTTCTGGAATAACTGCATGTGATGGACATGCTTGTATTATATGCCCCAACAAGCCACATGCATAACAGAACTCAGACAGACGTTCATATTTGATCAGAATTTTCTTTGGCATTCTTCCTGGCCTATTTAGATCGAAACCTTCCTGGAGTGGTTTTTTAATATCAATTTCTACTCTAATACGCAAGTAACTCCTCAATGTCACTCCAAAAATTGCAGCTTTATCAACTTCCAAAAGGTTTCCAAGAACCTTCTTGATTATTTCAGCATTATTGATAGTAAGCATTTCACGAGGTAGTCCATGGGACTACTTTCAAGGATTCTGTCTTTGTCTTTTTGTGTTGGGAAAATAAAGAGGAAGGTGTTCGGTTTTAAATCATCGATTAAAAGCCCCTCAACAAAGCTCCGGACAGCTTTAAAAATAGTGTGATAGGTGTTACGGTTGAGAGGTTTGGATGATATCAACTTACCAACCAAAGTCAGGTTTGATTGGAGATTTGTAGTACTAGCCTCTGGTTCTAGTTGGAGATTGTTCCAGGAAAGAGCTTTCGCCTGACTAATAAGCTGCTCAATCTCCACTTGATTTGTGATCAAGTTGTTGGTTTCAGTGCATATGCTTTTGTCAATGGAACATTTTGTACCTGTCACTGGGCCTTCTATATATGTTGGTGCTTGGGGGATCAAAGAGCGAGAAAGGTGGGGTTGTGTGGGACATGGTGGTACTGGGAGAGGTTTAGGTGGACTGGTTTTTCTATAAGTGGAAAGTGTGTGGGGTTGATTGTGGTGAGTGAGGCTTCCAGTAGAGGGAAAACGATAGTGAAAACTACTAATTAAGAGTAATTGACTCATCCTAGAGAGAGCGGCTTAACAATGCTTTCCAACCGATCTGCGTGCCCATTATACGATTAAGTTAGTAACACGGAATACAACTTTTTGAATATGAGTTTAAAAAGTTACAATGACAGAAATCGTGACTTTTATATCAACACTTATTTTTAATTAACTGTATAAACGTTTTAGACACGTAATATTATGTTCAGAAAAACATTTAATGCCTTATCCGGCTTCTTGATGGGTATGAATTAATGTAGCAAGCTACAAATTATCTTGATCCTTGCAAAAAGCTCCTAAAAACGCTGATATTGCTCATTTGCAGCGTCTCTACCTTCCTTGCATGATCGCCGCTTTAAACCTTCCACTTTTGAACAATTTCAAAGAAGTCATGAAAACGCTGCAAAATCCTACCATTTCCAGCGATATAAAAACGCTGCATTACCTAAAACATCACGCTGCAAAAGGCCTGGAATTGAAGGGGTTCTAGCGCTGCAATTAATTTTTTGCAGCGATATTTATCCTTGCAAAATAACTAAATTTCGTTGCAAATATTAGTTTCTACAGCAACTATATATTGGTTTGCGTTGCTATTAATTTTTTTACAACGCTTATAAGTTGCTGCAATTAATCTAGATACGCTGCAAAAAAGAAAAAGATAAAAGCAACAATTCATCGTTTCGCTGCTTTTGCTACTTTTTGCAACGTTATATCTCACTGCAATAGATTCAGAAAGGCGCTGCTAATGACATTTTAAAAAGCAACAAACTCACACATCACTGCTTTATAAATCAATTACAGCGTCAGGAAATCGCTGCAAATATTTTTTTGCAACGTAGTAAAATCGTTGCAATTGGTCTATAACAACACTTCAAGTATCTATTGCAATGCTTGGAACTTCAGTGTGAAATAGTAATAGCAGCGAGCAAAAAACACTGCTATTTCTGTTTTGCATTATTTTTTTTTTTGGTCTCCGCTTTGTCTAAATCAGTAAATCTTGTGCATAAATCTGGAATTGTTTCATTTTCACAATCAACTATATTATTTTTTTTAACTCACTAAATTTTTTCAATGTCTAATTTTAATACTAATTAGACATACTTACCCTTATGCATGTGCCCAAGAAACCTGATGATTTAATATATTAATTTCATTTTAATACATTAAACTGCACTTTTCAATCTTAATCTATTCTATGAATTTTGAATACTTTTGTACCAACATGCCAATGACCACACATATCCAAAACCCAATATTAAGTGCTTCAAAATTAGTAAATATATTAGAAAATCCTGAAACTTCCCTCATGCACTGATGAATATGCTGAATTAAGTTAAATTAGTACCATTTCCTTGTAATATAATAAAGCAAACACATTCATTCATCTAAACCCAGTTGAAAATGCACATTAATGTAGTTATGGGCTATACATGGGGTGGACCAAGTGGAAGAACGAACCTACAACTTATAAACTACTAAATATATAGAACACATTATTGCTTCTAAACATTAGATGAAACCATCACTACATTCATTTAGATATTTCACAATGTCCTCCTCTTGTATATTTAAAAATGAGGCATCTACACCAAGTGCACCTGGGCATTGTAGGTTGGATAGAACAACTTCATCACAACTTTCTTCATGCGAGGGGAATTCACTTTCGCAAGTAGTACACGTCTCTCTAGGGAACCAACTCCAACCTGGCAGTGATTAGGAAAAGTTCTAGTCATATAATAAATTATAGCGATTTGTGTTGAAGCTAACAAAATATATATAGCTCAATGGATTGGAAACAACTATATCCAAAGACAACATCTACTGTCACTTTCAGGTTACCCAAAAAAATATATTTACACCTATCTCACATCTTAGATAGAATAATTAAAAAAATCAAAATATTGTCTAACTACTTTATCGCCCATTTCAAACCAAAATTTTATGATGTCAGATTGGTACACCAACCATATGCAGGTGATAATCCATTGGTGCGATTTTCTTATTGATGGGGGATAATAAATTTATTTTCCAGGTTATAAACATGGCCCAACATTGTTTATGTGTTCAAAACTGGATAAATATTAGCTGGTGGATGGCATATTCTTATTCTATCTAAGATGCAACTTCTCATTAGATGCAATTGATTCCTAATTAGCTTTAGAAGGAAAAACAATAGCCTTAACTGCATGGTTCCTATGGTATATAACTCTGTGATACTTTTAAATAAAGTATCTAACCCAAAACATGCATATAAATACACGTGAATGAACATATATTCTCACATCTTTTCTGCCTTTTTATCAGTCATGGTGTGCAGCAGAATAACTATAAGGAATTCTAGTGTCTTCAAGTGTAAAAGCTAGTACAAAGACCAAACAGCATGCAAAAAATAGGAAATCAACATCAATTCAGTTAGATAGAAACATATTGATGACTAAAACCCTATAGTCTTCTTTGAACAAGTACTGATGTGTACCTGTTGACTGCTCTTCACAATTCCCTCCACTAAATCAACAAGTTTCTTGCTATTTTGTGCTAGTGTAATGGCTTCTTGGAACTTCACATCTTGCCTTAGTAGCTGTGCGCAGTGACAGAAAATTGACAAACCTTCAGCTCATAATTCTAATCCACAATTAAACTAAAAGCAGATAAAACATATTTTTGATTTTTTGAACTCTCGAGTCATGCAATATAGAATTGGTGGCTACCTATATACTGCAAATAAAATATTATTCACTTTGCACACCTCAACATGCATCATAAAACTGTTATGCAGCAGAAGAGAACTTGAAACCTTCAGCCCAGTTGGCGTTAACAATTATTCATGCAGCTTATATAATAGCTGGTTGTTAAACTTTTATATAATTGCACACCCCATTTAATATAGTATAATACCAATGCACATTAAGAAAATTATCCAACCTTCAGCACAGTGTTAATTTACATTTAATACAAGCAGCTGACCTTTCCATCTTTGCTATACTCTAATGGCTTCTTGAGTCATGCAACACCACATTGGTGTTGCCAATGTTGATGCAATTAGATGAAGTATATAAAAGCACACCCCATCTAGCATGACTCAATTCATCTAAGGCATAGAACTGCTTTTATGCCTTTTTGAACCCTTTTCATAAACCATATCAGATTTCAGCCTACTTTTTTCCCCAATCTGGGACCTTATTGAATGAAAATAAGGATGCTTGCTTTAGCATCAGTCATTTTATACATTCCAAATCGAGTAACCTAGCAAAGTACCATAGTATTTACCTGTTTGATATTGGGTTTTCTGTGCAGTAGAAAGACAGCAGATCCAACCTCAACTCTAAATTTTCTCAGGATACCATAAGAAAAAAAAATTATGAATGGAGTTACCAATATGTCTTTTCAACAAGAGATCTAAATAACAAATGACCAGGCAATTAATTAGCAAGAGTAGGTTCTACACCATACCAGAGCTGGACACCTATCCCTATTACAAACATAACTACAGTCAGAACTCTAGAAAGTTAATTGTGATAACTTATACATTTAGTAAATAACAGTTTCAGATTTGTATATGACATTCACATTCATCTCTTTACAATTCATTATAAGATATGAAATCAGACTTGTTACGTTATATCAACTGGCCTCAACAATATATCATCTCCAATATGGAACCACAATAATATTTTGTTGTGAAATCAATAGTATACCATTTCTATCTGACTTACTTACTTACCCCCTCGCAGTGTCTTAGTAAAGAGTGCATTTCAGCTCTTTTTAAATTCCATCACTCTGCAAACGGTTGATTGTGACCATTGGAGTAAATGACTTTATTAATGTGTAGCATACAATGTAATTGTCTAAACAAAAATATAATAAACTCAGACCAGGTGGCTATTTTGCCTACTCATCTCCCGAGGCAAACATTACAAAAGGATGAAGAGTATTTACCATACCTGAAATGAGTATTTAGACCCCAGTCACTCCAAGTGATATGGATGCAAGAGAATAATAAGTGCTGCAAACCAGTTATCATCTTCCCTATTGAAAAACCATAATATCAGTTAAGATAAGCCACAACCTCTCTACTATAAACTTTTTTGAAAAATAAACTTCACAATGCAGCGTAGACTTATACATAGTATGTCTAAGTCCACATAATACCCAGAAAATTATCAATTATATATCACTTTCAGTTCTTATCAATTATAGGTAGCCTTAATGGAGGTCTTCACAAAGAAGTTAGCCATTTAGAAGCATATGAATGAAATTATCTGTGGATATACAAGAACAATTTCTGTTGCATATAAATAGATCACATATTGAGATATAATAAGGCCTTAACCCATCACCACCATTCATACAGTGTAAAGATTATACTTTTGACAAGGAATCAAAGGCAACATACCATAGCACTTCCATAGATATTTTCTCATGCCTGCACTGACCATAATCCTTCACATAATTGCCAATTGAAGTGCTGCATACATCCTTTTTTGCCCACGCCATGAACATCTTGTACCAACATACATACTAGACTGGTTGAATATTCATATAGTCAAGCCCCATGGCTTCCAAAAACTGCCCAATTCCTCCGACACTTCACAAAAATCTGCAACCTTTCTCTATATATATATATATATATATTGGCCACCAACCATCTCCCAATACCAAAAAGTGCCCAAACTACTCAAAAAAGTTGATCTCATTTTTTCTCTACAAGACCATCACGGAGTCTCTCCACGAGACTGCTGAGACTCCGTGGGTGTATGGAAGTTCTGGAAGAATTCCCTCATCATCATATCAGTTGCATTTTGCCTCTCACGAAGTCTCAGTACTTCCTCTTGAATTGCATCAAACTGTGTCTTGTACTTCTCTGCATCTTTCCGATAATTCTCAGTATCTTTCTTGTAATTGTCGGCATCTTCCTTGTGCTTTTCAATCAGAGCAAGGTACTCTTTTTCTCTTTGGCTCTCCCGTTGTCGTGTCGACTCCGGGATAACCATATCTCCGAGCCCCCTTGCATATCCTGGTCTAGAGCCTAGGACCTCCCTAAATACACTTGCTGCTGCATCATTGGTGTGTTGCTCAGGCTGTAGACCATCTAGCTTTCCAACCATCTCATTCTGTACGTGCAAATTTGAATTTTTTATTGTTAAGTCGTGTACTGACATTATTAGTTTATACAGCTTCAAATTCCAAGCTGGAAACCATAACCAGATATCAACAGAATATAACCTAATTTAACTAGCAAAGACACTCACATAGCTGGCTTCAGTTGCTGCTGTGACAAATTTGCCGGTCTTCTTTGAGAAATGAGTCTCCTTATAGAACTCAACCATATCGGCATTTGCAGCCCGCTACAAGATAGTAATTTTGTCAGGACATGGTAAATCATGACCATTGATTAATCTGGAACACATATAGACAAATGTTTTGTCAAACACACAAACATATCTCATTATGAAACAAATGCAAAAACAACATTTAAGGCTTTCTCAAACTAAGATTTTTGTTTAACCAACATGATTCGTATGGTTGTGTTAATACATGTACTATCATAATGGAATTGGTAGACCAATGGGAACGCAATTTCAACTAGTGTTGTGCTTCAAAGATTGTTGAAAAATGGGTTGTGACAAAATTCATGGATGATATTAGTTTAAATTACATACCTTTTCCTCCAATATCCTAACAATGATTTCCGGCCTGCTGTGTGGTTGATTATTTGTGCCTTTCTATTCTTCCGATTTTGCCTTGACATTTTCTGCCATTCAAACGCAATGTCAGCTTTCCCAAACCACATGAAGTTTTCAAACTATTTGACTTTTTCTTGTTAAATTAACGAGCTATATATTTTGAATAACCAATATTATACCTTGAATTTGTCGCTTCCCCACCTTCGACACAAGGTAATCCAAACGTTCACCGAAACCATTGATTGTCCAGAAGCCAATGCTTCTTCGTGGGTTCCGTAAGATTCATATTTCTTGTGTAATTGGTGATGGAATGCATTAAACCTCTTACGCAGCTGCTTCAAGATCGTCAACTTGTGATTCTCCCGATCCCAATCCAATACAAAATCACCCTACATGGATGATTTTCACATTAACTTCAATACCGATTGTATATCAAGTTGCTTTGAGTCAATAAGAAAGGCAATATATCTTACCCTCACACGTTCGATCAACTCGTCCTTTTGTGCTTGTGGCACATCGGTCCATCTAGCATAGCTCATGTCGCAATGTTGTTTGATTATTTGCGTTACCCGTGCAGTGAACATGGATGAGTTCGTACAGCACGGTGCCGTTTCACCGTCATTAATTTTCAGAAACACCTTTCCTTGCTTTCTCAGCATCTCAAATGCTAGACACTTAGCTGGCCCACGTTTCCGTTTGGGCTGCTCCATGTTCGAGTCAGGCATTGTGGGAGCAGTTGCATCTGTATTTTTAAGAAAAAAAAAAAAACCCATATCAGTCTACAATTTTTTATATTTTGTTGTTTACGCATAAATGACAACCATACCGATATTCTCTCCGTTGGGTAGGGTCACAACCATATCAGTCTGGTCTCCGTTAGGTGGGGTCACAACCGCTTCATTGAAAGGGCCGTTAGGTGGGGGTTCTCTTATAGGTGATGGTTCTCTACTCGGCTCATGGGGGGCATCAGAATGGGACTTGGAGGCTGAGTTGAGTCATCCAATCCTACCTCATGTTCTTCATTTGAAGGGCTGTGGTATGAAGCGATACGAACTCCTCGTGGTCAGCGTGCTCTTGTTGAGTATGGTACAAATCTCCGGCCACGGAAACCTCGTCCAGCCCCTCTTCCGCGGGAACTTTCTCCCATCGTGTCACCTACATTTATTTACGAAACCCCAATTACGTGTGAAGTTATTCCAACCAATTTAATAAAGCATGGGATCCCGCTTTAAATTAACAAGCACTCTAATACCCATTTTGAGGATAAATAATATTTTTTACAGATATTAATATTGGGATGTCATGTGTGATACACGTATATATCAACCCATCATTAATTTCCCCCCATTATTGGGAGATGATGCTAACAAGTACTGTTCATGGGTTGATATATCATTCCCAAAATCCAATATTTCAATGAACTATGTAAATGCAAGGAAAGTGCTAAGAAAATTACTGAATATAAGAAAGTACTTATAGGCTACAAACCTCCGGAGTTGATCCTCATTTCTTGCAGTTCGCTGCTAGATCCAACCTCAAACTTTTTACTCTCTGCGCCTGTCTTTGTTACGACCTGGTTACTGGTCATAGAACAACAATACGCCCACATTGTTAGTTATTAAAATATATATATATATATATATACATATGTAGTAATCTCGACTTTTTAATTATAATCTCTATGGAGGTGGAGTTCGAGCTACTTCAAAACATTGAATAAATGTGCAAATATACTAAATGCTAAAGTATATTATACAAGAGAATTAATACATGACAGTCATGACAAAGTTCATCCAGCCAGCAATGCTACCTAGCTATTTAATTACAAAGTTATAAATTTATTAAGAAAGCCAGACACATGCTGGTTAAAAGCCAATAATTATTTATTTATTTTAATACAGTCATTGCTAATAAAAACTAATTATGTATGCCCCTGCTCTTTAGAATTTATGGACAGTTGCACTCTTGATCATGTAGTAGTTCTCATGTGGGCCAAAATGATTAGCAGATTTTACAGCATGGACAGCTCCAGATTTACAGTAATTTTGCATTTAATGACAAAACTATGCATTGCGATTTTCATCAACTTTTGCACCCAAAAAATGGTACATTACAGCTATATGAGTAGTTTGGGCATTCGGTGGTAAAGGCTTGCACAAAATACTAAGTATGAAATGATAGATTACTTGACCCAAATCGTTAAACAAAACTACCCAGATCATTATAACTTAGTTCAAAGGAGCATACATGTATTTCTTGATACCCCAATCTTGTCCATATACACATTACAATATAAGGTATTCCTCAATAATGGAAGTGCCGCAACAAGCTTTAACCAGTTGTCTACGCGGATAGAGACTCCTCCTCTGTGGAAAGGTCATCCTCATCTGAATATTCCCCATCACCAGAAGCATCTCCTGAACAAGAATCAATTATGCCATCGTCAATAAAGTCTTCCGAATTTACATTTTGACCAGCCGAACTTGTCACTTCTCGTGCATCAATCAAGATAAGTTCTATATCATTCCTATTCAGTGGAGTTGACATTGGGCATGCATCACACTGCAATGGTGCATAATCATATGAATCCTCAATTTCTTGATATGCATCATCGTCACATGATGAGCCATCAATATCTTCTAACACTCTTGGCACCGATAGAACGTCATATACATTCTTGTTCGTGTACTTTTGCACCACAAACCATCTCCCTTTGGCCCTTATGTCTCTGACGTAAAAACATTAGGAAGCCTGGATGCCAACACAAATGGTTCATCCTTATACCAAGTCCTATCCATGTTGATACTAGTCATATGGTTATCAACCCGTACCCCTCGTCTTGGATCACCGACGTCAAACCAATCACACATGAACAAGTACACTCGACGCCAACCCATGTAGTGTAACTCCACGATATCATTAATAACACCGTAGAAGTCAACGTTATTAGTATTTTCGTCCCCAATTACCAACACCCCTGAATTTTGTGTACGCCGCCGCAGTTCACGTTGTTTTGTATGGAACCTTTTGCCATTTATAATGCAAGCAGTATAGGATGCGACCCACCTTTCAGGACCGCAAGCTAATGCATATAGATCATCGGTCACATCAAGTGGGTTGGTGATACGCTGGTCCTGAACCTACAACAATATTTTGTTGGCAGGTTAGCACTTATAGTATTTACAACTTAATCATTAACGCTCGGGTTCATCAAGATAGGTTGTGTTCAAGCTAACTTACACGTTTCTTCGACCAAGTTAAAAATTCAGATTGATGTGTTCGATCGATACAATTTGGGCTGTGTAGCTTACACTTCTCATAATGCTCACTGCATTTGGAGAACACAGAATTGTGCAGCAATATATGTAGGATTTGCTAAGGTCATATAACATAAATGGGTTGTCCCCAAAAGCCAAAAAAAATCTTGTTAACAACTTCAATTAACAAAAGCTTACTCTAGGTAGGGTCCAATCTCAGCACAGTTGTTGAGGACGTACCAAGTTGCTTCCGTTAAGAGTTTATCTGATAGTTGCCTGTTGGAAGCTGTACCAATGGGACGAAGTTTCTGGTTGAAAATTTTTATTCCATCGATATTCTCGGCTTCACCATCAATGTTGCGGTCCATTCTAGTAAACTTCGTCTCAACATCTTGAAGATACAATGAGCAAAATGTCAAGCATTCAATATGAATGTAGGCTTCGGCTATTGAGCCTTCTGGGCGGGCTTTATTCTTAACATACCGCTTGAACTTGCCAATATATCTCTCAAATAGATACATCCACCTATATTGTACTGGACCCCCAAGTATGGCCTCGCAAGGTAAGTGGACAGCTAGGTGGACCATGATATCGAAAAAAGATGGGGGAAATATCATCTCCAATTTGTATAGAATTGTGGCAATATCAGTTTGAAACTGGGATATTTGATTAACATCCAGTGTTCGGGCACACAACCCCTTGAAGAAAGTGCACAGTTCAGTCAAGGCCAATGCAATATCAGTTCTAAAAAACCCCCCAATAGCAATAGGAAGTAGTCTTTGCATGAAAACATGACAGTCATGGCTTTTCAACCCTGATATTCTGCAATCTCGTACTGAAACACAATGCCCGATGTTTGAAGGGAATCCATCTGGAAATTTCACATCGACTAGCCATTCACAAAATTTTTTTCCTTTCGTCACCATGTAATGTATACAATGCTTGTGGCATTGTAACACGTTCACCGTCATACTTCAAATGTAATTCTTTTTTGAAGCCAAGAATCTCCAGGTCACGTCGAGAATTGACATTATCTTTTGTTCTACCAGGAATGTTTAACATAGTGCACAATATGTTATCGAAAATATTCTTTTCAATATGCATAACATCTAGATTATGTCGAAGACGCAGGGTTACCCAATATGGTAGCCTGAAGAAAATGCTATATTTTGTCCAGTTCAACTCTTCAATTGTTCTTTTTCTCTTTCGATGAGATTTACCAAATTGCACGTCCCCAAGCATCAGCAATTGAGTGGCAATATCAGATCCTTCTAAAACCCTTGGTGGTCTGTGATGATCTTCTTTACCATTGAACAAATTTTTTCTCGTTCGCCACATGTGATCAGCAGGTAAGAAACGACGATGTCCCATATAACAATGTTTTCGGCCATACTTCAACCAATTGGAGTCTGTGCCCTCATTACAAGATGGACAAGCCAATTTTCCTTTTGTTGACCACCCAGAAAGAATCCCATATGCTGGAAAGTCGTTGATTGTCCACATTAAAGCAGCGTGCAACATAAGCGTTTCCTTCGTGGAGGCATCATACGTAGGTACCCCATGTTCCCATAATTCAAGCAATTCATCGACCAACGGTTGCAAGTAAACATCAATGTCATTACCTGCAGATTTGGGACCAGGTATAATGAGGGATGTCATGAAGAATTGGTCCTTCATGCACAACCATGGCGGCAAGTTATACGGGACCAGGATTACTGGCCAAATGCTATATGGTTTAGCCATATTGTTGAAGGGATTGAAACCGTCACTTGCCAGACCAAGCCTGACATTGCGAGCATCATATGCGAACCAACTATGGTCTTCATCAAATCTCTTCCATGACTCTGCATCTGCAGGATGTCTCATACTAGACTCATCGGTTGGTCGTTGCTCTTTATGCCATCTCATATCACGTGCTATATTGGCAGTCATGAAAAGACGTTGCAATCTTGGCTTTAAGGGAAAATGTCTCAACACTTTTTGAGGGATAAGACGAGCCCTGTGTGTATTAGGCACCCACCTTGATGCCTTACAGATAGGACATTCATTAAGATTGGCATTTTCCTTCCAGAATAAGATGCAGTCATTGGGACATGCATGAATTTTGTGATATTTCATACCCAAACCCCGCTCCAATGACCTTGACTCCTCATATGAATGTGGCAATTCAGCATCAGGAAAGGCGGACCGCAACAAGTTAAGTAGCATATCAAACGACTTTATTGACCACTCACCGAGTGTCTTAATGTGTAACAATTTCACAATGAAAGACAGTTTTGAGAATTTTGAATAGCCAGCAAAAAGTGGACGTCGTGCATCCTCTAGTAGCTGCTTAAAAGATGAACTTGGGGATGGATCTGGTATTGATCCCCCACTTGGCAATGGATTACTGTGATCATGGGGAACATCAACAAATGTGCTTGCCCAAATGTCATCTAACATATGGTCCATGTCATCAATATAGTCATCTGCATAATTAGCAACACTATCGTCTTCGTCGTCATTGAAACTTCGTGTTTCCTCCTCCCCATGAAATATCCACTGGGTATAATTTGGATTGATCCCTTTCATGTACAAGTGAGTCTCCACATCAAATATAGGCAAGAAGAGAGTATTATAGCATGAACGACATGGACATCGAATACGATCACTTCCTCGAGAATGGTTTCGTGCAAGGTTGAGGAAAGTGTTAACCCCCTCGGCGTATGCAGGCGATCGAAGTCTATCTGTCAAGTTCATCCAGCTTTTGTCCATCTAAAATGGGTCAAAGAAGCAGTTTAGTTACTCGGATAGTATTTAGGGTTCAATTTAGCTATACGAAAGATTTCCAACTGAATTGTAGAAAGTGAATTTGTGAGCAAATTCACAATTTTAATGGAAGCCACATGTAGTGGATCACAAGAGAAGTTGGAAGTGATAGGACTAACTGGAGTTGTCATGCAAATCGTTGTGGAATGATAAAGGTTGTGTTGATCAGTTTGGTGTGTCTATGCCAGGAGTATTGATGGTCTACAGAATATGGCATCATGTTAAACATAGTACTAAATGGCAAATTGTTGGTATAGGGCAAAATAATTCAGTTAAGTTGCTAACAATTGAAGTTTACTAGTTTTATGGTCCTATGTTGGTGTGTAGTTGGTATAATTCAGTAAATTCATTATTTATAAGGAAAGCAATTGAAATGTTGAATCAATTTCAGTTCATGGGAACATGAAAGTCACTTGTCCACGAAAGGACTTGGGCAATAATAGGGAGGTTGCATCGAGTGACGTACGTGTCACTCGATGACATTGACAGTTTATTGACACATTCACAAATGAATTTTAGCTTAGTAATAATTAAATGAACATAGACAATCAAACTTAGGAGTTTTCCCCGAATTGATTCTCCAATAGGTAGATGGCTGGATGTAGACAAAAAGTCAAACAAGGTAATGAATTTTGAAAGATGACGAAGAGTGATGTGATAGTGGGGGGAAGGGTTTGTTTCTAATAACCAAATGTATTCAGGATAACGTTATGCCATGCAGGAAGATGATACTGTGCATGGCATGATCATTATTTATAGTTCATATGGTTTTTAATATCTTATAATCATCCTCAATGATTATAAAGGGATGTTAGTATAACATGACCTGCACGTTACAATCTATCAATGGAAACACAAAAACCAGCGGATGAATTTATAGTTACACGTGAATACATTTCTAACATTATTCATCATCCACTAATAAACCTCAAGCTTGTGGCAAAATTGTCAAAATGATGCCATTTTTTGGAAATTGCAAATGGACAGAAAAAAATGCATATGAGCAGAATGCATTTTTACCCTCAGAAATTTCCTTGACGTACAAAGTTACATTCCAATATACGCATAACGTTGATGGACATTAAAATATGAGTCTCACAAACAGAATTTCACAATTAAGCCAGTTTCAAATATAAATGCTACAATCAATAACATTTCTGCGAGAAATGCCCAAACCCATGCTTGAAAACCTTATAAACTGAAACTACCATAATGCAAACATCAAAACTGCCAATTCATAAACAGATTTACACACCATAATACTAGTTGGTGTGTAAATATATATCACTTGCATCAAACCACAAATAACACAAAAGTTATATAACGATGCTAGAAGCCATCCTGGTCATATATGTTGCGTTAATTTGTTCCCCTTATGGATTTGGTGATGAAATAATAAGTAAGACCAAATCAGGTTTTATATGTCATCCAGCCAGTCACACAAGTTTTAAGATCAATTACATACTATAGTATGTATTTGTTTAGTGTGTACATATATATGTTTTTACAGTAGGATTTTCTTTTCTTTGGCTAGGGTAGTTGCTGAATTAGCTTTTAATATATCACCAGAAATATTACCTGTGCTGTGATTGCTGGATGTTTCAGATGATTCTCTAAGCTTGGAAGATGTTGGTTCTCCTGAATATTGGTGACATCAGTACAACAGCAACCATTCTACTGGAAATTCCAGTATAGCTTGGAAGGTGTTGGTTCTAGTGAGCAACTTCATCTACTCAACTTCAGTAATGGATCAAGCCAATTCACCTATAAACAAAAGTAGACAAATATAGAAGGGTTTAGAAATTTCAATTTCAGTTCATGTACTGCTGAGAGTAAAAATCACAACCTGAAATTACTTCTACTATCCCACCCAAGTATTTTCATTTCTTCTCATTCTTTGCTTTTCTTCCTCCCAGTTTTTTTTGTACATTTGTTTCCCTTTTCTGAACAGCTCCCTGCTATGTCAGAAAATTGGGAAAAAAATCTTAAATTGCCCATATCTTAAAAATCATGCCTATCTTGATCCCAGTTTAATTACTTATCTTGTAGACAACTTGACCAATCAAGTTTTGAAGGTTTTCATCATACCTCTGCCTTCCAGCCTCTAACATCGCCTATACTTGGCCACACATTATTCTTTCATGAGAATAATGTGTGGCAAATTTAGTGTACATAAGGAATACAACAACCAGAATTCTTGGGTTCAAAATATAGCTTATCAACATCCAATTACATCTGGGACTTACAGCTTAAAGAGCCCAAACAAGTGTTTCATGCCTGAGCAAGTGTATTAAGTGCAGAACTTCTACTAGTATCATCATGACAGATTGTGCAGTTTTTTTGTTTAACAACCAACGATGAACCATTTCTGATATTATGTACTGGCTATGAAGTACATATGGTGACAAAAAAGATTCATCATCAGCATCAACAAGATAATGCCTACCAACCTATCACTTCCTAAAGTTTAATCAATTGCAATATCTAGAAATGCATCTAGTGAAAAATTCTTACTATACAAAATAGTAAGAACCAAAGGATTACCTCAAGTGCTACCCTTCACTTTCAAGGTCTAACGTTCAGAAATAAACGTCACTTGTATTAACAAACCTTTTGCACCCAAGGTTACATTGCAAATCACAATTATAGTGCAAGTTAGCCTTCATTCACCGAGAATCAGAATCTGCATTAGAGTCCAGTGCCTTCATACTTACATAGAAATAAATAGAACTAGAAAACACACCAATTTCTAAGATAACACTTTCTGTAACATGCAGTTCAAAGATTAATATATGTATTAAATTTCCAACTATCAATACCAGAAACATCTATATAGAGACCAATATTAAAGGTAGGAAAGATAACAATAATCCAGTCCTGAATGCTTGTCCAACACGCATATGGTAAGAGCAGTCAAGAGATGGTTAAGCGATTTGGAACATTTAATTATGGATTGAAATGAGTATTTAAATAGGAAGTAGGAACTTGTAACCTAAATATGTAGGTTTTTATAACACGACTTAAGCTTTTGTTCATAAACTATCTTTTGACCATTAAAAACTTGTAGAGAACCTTTTATGGTTCTCTACAAGGTTGGTTATCCAAAACAACCTGTAACCTAACCTAATATTATTGTTAGGTTAAAAAATATATAGTAAACGGTTTTCGAAGGGTAATAAAGGTAGAATGAAGATGAGATCAACGAAGGGATGATTGGGGAGCAGTTTTAAAAGAAAGAAACAGTTCAACTTCTTTTTATTTTACTTTAGTTATTTTTTGTTGATAAGTTTAGATAAGAGAAAATATTTGCTATTTTTGTATGAAAAGAGAAACATTTCCCAAACAATAAATGAATTACATTGTGATAATTACATATCCCAAAAAAGAAACTCATGGTATGTAATATGACAAAATTCTGGCATATTAATCGGAAAAAGAATTAAAAGATATAAGTTATTTTATATCTTCATCTTAAATTGGCTATGTCTACTTGAAGTAGTGGTTGAACAACAAGAAGGTATCTGGAATATGCTAATTTTTTCAGTCCAATATAAGACTACCTTTGGTTGCTCTACTAATTCAACAATTAATACGAGAAGATACCTTAATGTGTGATACTGTGTTTTTATGTAGAAAATACAGGTGAGAAGATGCTACAGTTGACACATTGGTAATGCACTGGCACTTCATATAAATGATAATTACTTGAATCTGCCAGCCTCTGATTTTGTGAAGAGAATGAAGGTGCAATTATTTTCTCTATTATATTTAGTTGCTGATTAAATTACAGATATTTTTGGTTGAAGGTATGACAGATTTTCATGAAATGCAAATTGAGATGTAGAGAAATAAATACAAACATTTAGTCTAGTGCCTGCTGAATTATGGTAGAATTAGTTTTATGTAATATTGAAGACATCAACCAATGACTTGAAATCCAATGTTCTTTCTTGTTCCCTCTTTCTGATAGCCATATTTAAGGGAGTATGGATTATCAATACCAAATCAATGAGCTGGTAGTATTTATTGTCATGTCAGTTATGTCATCGTGGACGACTTTTTGAGCGAATCTTAACTCGTGCTAGCAGTAATAACCACGAGTCTTACCCCGACTAGGATTTTTAAGTTAAGAAGAGCAGCCAATGCTTTGCACTATGTGTAGATCACTAGATTACAGCATATTTCAAGTAAGGGGTTCTAAAGTTTTAATGCATAACTGATACACAACTTAGAGTAAAGTGGAAGGTCTAAAAAAAACAATAGTATAATTCCTTGCCAGGAGTGAATTTATGAAGAAGGAAAAGGAAATAGTATTAACATAAAGTTTGATTGATCAAATACATATTTAAGTTCAACGCTATAATGTTCTCTCTATCTGCCTATCTCTCTATAAAGCATTATGTAGAGTCATTGGCAGGTATTTCAAGGAGGATCTGCACATATCAGACCATTGTATGGGCTGGGTGATGCAGTGACAGATTTGGTTTTCATCTGTAACATTGGGCTTAAGAATGAGAGCTAATCATAAGTTGTTTTAATCATTATATACTTACTTGTTGGCAGGCATTTGGCACGTTTAAGTGCAGTTTGTGGTGGAACTTACATGCTAAAGAAGCCAGAATTTAAGTAGCATAAGAACCTCCCAACTCTAAATAATAAAAGTCCCATCTATTTTTAAAGGAGTGGTTTTTGATTCCAGTCTAGCTGAATTTTCTGCTCATTGGGATAGTCATCACTAAGAAGTAGCTGATTCATCATCCATGGCTTTAGTTTGACTGTTGTAGGGTATGGCAGTGGGAACTATGATCCTCAAACAGCAATTACTAAACATGGTCGATCCACCTTACATGAACACCAACTGGAGTTCCTGTAGTGAATGGACTGCTGTTGGATTTGTCTTTGACAATCTAGGTATTCTGAAATTCAGTTTTTCTCCTCTTTATTTATGTATGTATTTAATTAAGATTAAATACATACATAAATAAATCAGTAATGTGTAAAGCCAATGCAGGGGTTTGGTTCCTGAATTAGTCACTTAGATGTACATCAGTTGTGTGGTACAAAACCAGCATTCATCGGGCAGAATGGGATAGGGAAAATGGAGACACTTCCTCACCCATGTGGAAGCTCTTCCTTGGTGCTAAACTGTGTTAGGCAGTGACAGAAATCCCACTAAAAAATCAACTGTTGTCTAATGTGTGTAAGGTTGGTCCATTTCTTTTAGAAGATGTAATTGTGGAAACTGATCAACTGCCCAAACAGATTTGATGAAATACAGAAACTTTTAGAGTTTCTTTTCTATTTGATTGTGAGTCACATAGCAAAGTATACAGCAAAAGAATATCTCTGCTTCACAAAGATAGATAGAGAACCTGAGAATATGTTTCTAAACAATAAGACATAGAAATGAAGAGAGATAGATACATGATGTAACAATACCGTTCTTATATGCTTATTTCTATCACTCTAAATCATTGACTGTATAAACAAGGTGAATCATCTAGTGATAGACAGTATAATCTAATATGGAAAGATTTATGGAAGTTGAACGATTCCAGGGAAAGTAAAACAGATGAATCGGAAGGCACATTCAGAAATACTACCTACAAAAGAAAATCTTTGTAAAGGCTGAAATGGTTATACTTGGCAACATATGCGTGAGTTTTGAATGACTAGGAATCATTTGTTATCCATGCTTTTAGGACGTGGCCTCCAGCAGCTGAAGTTTGGGGGGATAGTAGAAGTCAAGTTAGAAAATGGAAAAGGAATTCTGAAAGCTTTGACTTCGCTATGGGCTGAGATGATATCAAGATTACCAAAAGGAAAGTGTGGAGCATAATTGTGATATTCTGCACCAGATGTGGTATAGAATGATTTCATCTTTAAAAAAATCTTTCAAATGTCCTACGGATGTTCTTGACTATGGCTATTTCTAAATTATCACAATTCCAACAGCAACCCACCTAAGAAAATCTTGGGTATTAGAGAGGGTTTTCTCTGGGAGAGCTCAGCAAACTTGGTTTTGTCCAGTAGGGTATCTTGTTAAAGTCAATGTTGATTTAGCACCATAAGGAAAATGGAGCAATGGGCAACTTAATCATTATTAGAGATAGTGATGGAGTTGTGCATGCAACTGTTATTGCAGCAAAGAAGATGGTGTCTATTCAGCTAGTCAAGCAGAAGGAAGGACATTGGCTCCAACTGATTTTGAAGGGGATGCTAAAGTGGTAATAGACAAGATAATACCGGATCAGCAATTAATTGAAGGCATGGTCAACTTACAGAAGATATTAAGAAAGAGTTTCACTCAGATTCATCAAGAGTAGAGTCTTTTTTGTTATTCCTAGAATCTGTAATAATGCTGCTCATACAGCAGCTAAACTGGGTTTAAGGGCATCCAATGAGATAATATGGTTAGAAGATGGGCCTATAGAGGTGATGTGTGCAAGTTCATTTGACAATAGATGTAATCCTCAAGTTATACGAATGAAAGTTTACAATAAAATGCATCTAGTGAAAAAAAAGTTACTGCACTCAGTTTTTCATTATACTCGGCACGTTGCTAGAAAGGAGTTGTCATGCTTTTTATTTCCACTCATGTAGTTTGGAATTCGTGATGACGGACCTGTCTACATTTCCTGATCAGAAATATGTTTGTCATATAATTCATGTCCTCCTTGACATTTGTTAAGATGAAACTTGCTAAATAAAGGGCAAAAGTATATATAATTAATGATATACATAGAATCAACTTCACATTGGCTGATGAAGTATATGAGATTACTAAGTTTCATCATTTTTCGTTAATTAATTCTCTCTTCAATCCCACAACAAAATTTTTCTTTGGCTTCCTAGCTATATATCACAAAACATACGTTGAATATTAAATAATTCCAGGTTGAAGTTATGTTTCCAAAATCTGTGATTTAGTGCAAAGTCTGACTTGAGGGCCTCCAACATTGGAAGTATCAACGCACGCCTAGGCAAGCAGACTCTGAAAATTGGAATAGGTAACCATCTTATATGATCTGGTATTCAGTGGCCCAACTCAGTGAATGAGGGACCAAGTTTTGTTGCACATAAGGAAGCATTTAACAAAAGATGATGGGAGAAACTGAGGACACAAGGCTTTTACAGCTTTAGTATGGAATTGGTCCCTGGATGGTGCAGTGATTTGTTATTCTAAAAATCACTGCTTGCACATTGTGAGGATGTTCACTAAGCATAAGGCACTAGTGATTAGGTTGTAAGAATAATCCAATCTAATTATTGATATTGGATTGGATGCAAGGTTAAGAACACATGTTCACAGGACTGCATTTCAGCGTGACCCAAGTTACTTAATGCTAGAGTTGGAATACTACAAAAACATGTGGGGGATGAGAAAATGAAAGAAATTTAATTCCATAAGCTTTCAACTGCAGTATGCACTAGTTTGTTCTGCTCTTTTTCAGTATGAGGATAGTGGAAATCTAGGTTCACATCTGGAGGTTTGTCATTCACAATATTGGGTGATACTAAGTTTCTACCAAAGTAACTTACCCAAAATAGAAATTACTTAATAAATCCACAACTGAATATATATAAATACCAATATAATACTGCAAGAAAACAATATTGACTAAGTACTGAGATTCAACATAATAATAAGACAGCAAAGCTAGAGGGGGGAAAAAAGGAACTGGCTATTATGTGGGCTCATGTATGCCCCTGCATCTTAAAACAAAGTCAACCAATTGCTTACACAGTTAAAACAAATAGTGATGAAGAAAGAAGAAAGAAGAAATTGCAACAGCCAGGCTTGAGAGTTTGATAGGCATAATCCCATCTAATCTCAGACTCCATGATCTCACAGTAGCATCCAAGAGAGAACAGTGGTATTGTTTGGTATTATTTATCTAGATACAGATAGAAACAGAAGATGAAGCTTTCTTATAACAATTTCTGTTATAAGAAAACATCACTTGTTTGACGGATCTATATGCGAAATGAAAAGCTAATTTTTGTTGAACCATCATCTAAGGTCCAATGAAAAAGAAAACAAAGGAGGAAACAGTTAGAACTACAATTAAATAACTTACTTATAAAAAAAACAACTAAATTTAAATAACAGCCCAAACCACTCATTAATTTCTCAGCTTTAATTAAATAATTGTCATGATTTTATTTGAATAATTGACATATAGATATAAAGAAGGTTGGGTCACATGCATGAGTTGAAAAACTGGGTATAAGAAATGAATGATTTGAAAGCCTTGTTCCATGGTACTATATATGCATATATATATGCAGTAGTACTAGACTACTAGCTACTACTCATGCACAGTACTGTAAATATATATATAACACTGATCATGATCGGTTCATTTCTAATAATTACTAGCTTTGATTTGAGTACTCGACTTAAAGTCTTGTTTCCCTCTGATCTATAAGAATCGATCAATATATGTATGTGAGATTCGATGATTTTGAGGTAACAATATACTTATTGTCAATCTTTGAAACACTAGCTAGATATATATATATATGGCCTGATCATATATATTTAGCAAACCATCATGCAAGAACCTGCTGCTGCCTCTTTCGATGGCATAAGTAATTTTCAGCCTCTATTCTCTCATACTATCTCACCCTCTCTCTCTCTCACAAATTCTCCCCATGTGTATTGCTACAGTTTTGGACATGACTAGAATGCAGTAACAATAGTATGAAAGGCAGAGGATACGCAATAACAACCTAAATTCTGGCATTTTCTAGGCTATTCACAACCCAACTTAATATTGGATACTTAGTCATCTAATTAGAGATTTAAAGGAAGAAACCAGTCAATCAGAGGATACGCAGCAAGTACAAAGTATCATCCAAAAATTATGAACATACTAAACCAACATCTATACCCAAAATGCAGCTATACCCAATAAAAAATGGTGAAAGAAAGAGCAAATTGTTTAAGTTTCGAACATCTATCATAACGTCTACAAACTACAAAGCTCCCATTTTTCTAAAGCAAAATCGCGCGGATGAAGGGGGAGAGATTTATCAAAATGAGTAGAATCAATACCTGTGGTGACGGAAGCTATACCCAAGTAACTGGTTCGACAATGGCAACGTCCGATTCAAAGATCAATCGGTGTCCGAAATCACTCCGACAGTAACCACACACACAGAGAGCGGGATGGGAAGGAAACGCTGACAGTAGCTTCCGCGGAAGGGAAATGAAGTGGTTTTCAATCTAGGGTTCGGGACGTAGTCTACGCTGGAGGTAGATTTCCAGCTGTGTTTTTGGTTGATTAAGTGGTCACCTGGGCACTGGAGGTAGGAGAAATGGGCAAGAGGCTCGAAGTGGAGATGGGTACTCAGTAACAGAGTGGTTTCGGAGGGAAAAGCTTGACATTTAGGGAGATTTGGCGCCCAAAGCCTATTGCAACGATATTACCCTGCTGCAATAAGTTTTTTATTTCCGCAAGGCATGTTTTCGCCGCTGTAAGTTACATTTTTGCTGCAAAAAATGTTATGAAGCGCGCCGCTTCATTAAACTATAAATCGATGTAAAAATTTTGCAAGGAAAAATAAAACGCTGTAGTTGATAGACGATTGCAGCGTTTTTAATTGCAACATGCATTTGATCTTTGAGCTCCCTTATTAATAATTTTCTTTCAAATTAATCTGATGCACAGCTAGCCCTCACATCCTTAAGTACTGCCTTATGCATACGGCTCGGGCTAGCTAGCCAGTCTATTGTAAATTACAATTACGAATATATCACTGTACCAAAAATGAATTTTTGCAATTAAGATTTTACAATTAAATTAATTATTTTTAACGAAAATAAGTATATTTTTATTAAAAATAGTCATTTTAATTATAAAATTTTACTCGTAAAAATTTATTTCTCCTGTAATAATACTAATTATGTACGTGCATGAAGGATAAAGGCCTTGCATGGAAGAGTAAAAGTATCATTATATATATATATATATAGATATATATATATATGTATCAGACAAAAATAAATCTACTTTTGTGTCCCAATTATGTTATTGTTCTAAATGACTGTTTATAAAAAAATTATTATTTTTTATTCAATAATTAAAGAAGTAATTTTTAGTATGTTGTTATATTTTTTTTATTTTTAAAAAATATTTAAATATATTAAAAAAAAACATAAGATTATGCTAGCGCCTAACATGCAGTTATTGCTGGCGGCAGCTAGCACAGCTGATGAGACCAAAATCGTTAAATACATACGTACGGTCCCTAGCTATTCAATAGTACTTGCCTGCTATATAACAGCCAGCGCCGCTGATGTTCGTTCGTGAATAGGAAAATTAATCAGTAGTACTTTGTGGTAGTAAATTATAGAAAATAAATAAACAATACTTTTTACAATATATTTTATAATTATATTTTAAAAGGAAGGATATTTTTATAAAATATCATATAAAAATAATAATACTTTACAAAATATTTACATTTTTGGTACTTAAATTCTAGTACGTACTTAAATTCTCAACCTTTGGCCACATCATGAGTACGTACTTAAATTCTAGATCGATCTCTCTCTTTCTCTGGGACTGAGCCTGAAAGGTTGACAATATTATTGATTGTTGTGAGGTGCGAAACAGAACTTTCATGCGTAAATTCTAGGCCGGTTCCTGGTCTGAATGCCTCGATCCATGCAAACGTGCGTACGTGCTGAAGCCTGAAAGCCATGTCAACGCCCCCACATATCTGCTGCATGCATGGCTCCTAGATATGACATGTTCATATCTCTAACTATTCTATTACTAAAGCACCTGTCCGGCGTGTGAATAGTATGAATAGTAATTCGATCGTTTTGATGGAAAAATGACCTTCTTTGTGTTGCTTTATGAGCAAAGAAAAATTACCATTAAGTTTGTGTTTGATGAGGAAGAAAAACTTCTTTTTTGTTCTCGAGGATTGTGTTTGATCAGTCGGAATCTCTTGCTTGGATAATTGATCGAGCAAGGCCATTCCGATTTGTACATTGTTTGATAATTTGACTATTGCAAAAATTAAAAATAAAAATAAAAAATTTAGTCGAGATCATCTACACTTGTTTGAAATATTGAGCATTGCAAGAATTTAACTCTGACTGAGAATCATCAATCAAAGTAAATTCAATTGACATATTGTTCGAAAATTTACAATAAAATAATAATTGTTTAAAATTATCAAGCAAATCCAATCCAACCAACATACTATTTAGAGATTTATTTTGAATGTCACAAAAAAAATAACCCTTACTTGGATCACTGAACAAAACTAATCCAACTGACACAGTACGTACTCGATTGCACCATCTTCAACCGGGCATAATGCTCAGTTATCGCAACCAAGATTTTATAGAGCAAACTTTAAAGCAAGTAATCTAACATTAGTTTGAGTTAAAAATCAGCCGAGTGGTGATACTTTCTTGGCTTTATGCCAAGAAATTATAGGCTCTTCATAGTCATTTCCCGTTTGTTGTTTTTTTTTTTTATTTCTCGCTCGATCCGTAGCAACTTGCTTAGGGTATTTGTTAAGAGTGTTTCCCTCTGGCCTCCACTGTTATTAATACAGTATCTTTTAGTTTATTGTTCGGTTTGGCAAATGAGAATTTTGAGTTTTAAGATGAAATATTAAAATATTATATTTTTATATTATTATTATTTTAAAATTTAAAAAAGTTAAGAAAAAGTTGAATTATTTATTATATTTTATATATAATTTTAAAAAAAATTGTAATGATGATATAAAAATTTTAAATTTGAGATTGAAATTTTTAATGGCGAAACCAAACCTTTATCTTGGTTATTAAAAAAAAAGAAAAAAAAAAATCAGCCACGCTAGCTACCAAAATCTACCATGTTGTTGGTCCTCTGCAATTAATTACACAACTCCCAACTGTCGATTTAAATATATTATATCCTCAACCGATTTAAGTTCAAGAAAAAAAGGGGTTAACTTGATATTAATTAGATCGTCTCTATTTCAAGTGTAATGGATAGTACCATCTATGCATATGACACATTTAGTTTAAAATATGAGATATTTAAATTACTTTATTTGTTAGAATAATGTGAATATATGGACCAAAATATTACATATCTTACACTAAATAAATAGTATCCATTTTAAATAAATCGAAGAAAATAATATATATTTATATATATATATTCCCTTTTTGGATACATCCAATTAATTTGCAACACCAAACTCTTACACTGAAACACGTCCTTGCCTTGATTAATTGCTATTGACATTAAGTTATGGACTCCTTCACCTAACAATGAATGCATAAATGTCCATCGATCGATACCCCGGCCCTGTAGCCCAATGACCAACACCTCTCTCTCTCTCTCTCTCTCTCTCTCTCTCTCTCTCTCTCTCTCTCTCTCTATTTAAAGCTCCACATGCTGCATCCACTTGTTCTTCACTGATCTCTCCAAGATTTTAGTTCCCTTTAGTTTTTTTCTTGGAGCTAGTCTTGATAGGAAGGGAGAACCAGAACAAAGCCATGGTAGGAGGGCTGGAGGGGTTGGAGAAGAATGGGAATGAAGTGAAGATGGGAAATGGAAGAACAGCCAAGCTTTTTGAATTACTCCTCAGGCTTTTGGCCTTAGCACTGACTTTGGTGGCTGCCATACTTGTTGGTGTGGATAAGCAGACTGAGACTGTCCCAGTTGTGCTGGTGGATAGCCTGCCACCTCTGAATGTTCCAGTCACTGCTAAATGGCATTACTTGTCTGCCTTCGTGTATGTTGTTCTTCAAACTCTTGTTTTTCTCTAATTTTTACTTTTTTTTATATACCCATGCATATCATTACTAGCTTTGTAATTCATGATTTATTCTCACGTGTCCATAGAAAATTATTTATCTTCTTGTTCATAAAGAAATTGAACACCACTTAACTCGAATAAATAAGAGTACATGATCTGCCCTTAGATCAGTGTGATAGAAGGGGAAAACCAAGTCTACACCTCGTCTCAACCCGCCAAGCGTATAGATC
This sequence comes from Carya cathayensis, assembly GCA_011037825.1. NCBI lineage: Eukaryota > Viridiplantae > Streptophyta > Magnoliopsida > Fagales > Juglandaceae > Carya > Carya cathayensis. The sequence goes on from QGSO01000428.1 coordinate 686,431, forward strand.
CACTCGATCGTGAACACTTGCACTGAATTAGTTCAGTTAGACATACAACTTTTTTATAGCTCTATTTTAAATATAGGATAATTGTGTAAAGTTTAATAGAACTGCTACATATATAAAATAATTACACAGAATAAACCCACAAACTGATGATGTGATTTCATGAAATCCGTTAAATTTATTTTATAATAAGGAAAATGCTATTGATCTTCCCGTTTGTGGCTCTCGCTGGAAGTTACTACGGAGACCTTTTTTTTAATTTTTTATTACTTACTAAGTAAATGTTTTTAATAAAATTGTGAATTTTTTTATTTTTTTTAAATATTTAAAAGTGTTAAAAATATACATGTAAAGAAAGCCAAAAAAATAAACAGAAAATAACTAGTAGGAGCCCTCAGCGGCGGAAGTAACACCACTTTTATAATCTAAAATATCACGTGAAGCCAAATCAATTTGTAGGTTTACTTTTGTATAATCTCTTTATGGTTAAAGTATTTTCCAAAATTTAAAATCAAGAAAATTTTATCTTTTACTATTTAGGTGTATTATTTTTTTACACAAAAAAAAAAAAAACCAGCTATGTGATTTTTTTCCTTTACACTAAGCTGGTAGGTAAGGCATAATAAGTTTTGCGAATAGTTGGCACATGGAGTGTTTTGAAAAATAATTAATTATTGATATTATATTTGGAAATATGAAATAAAATTATAATATTAATTTTGTTTGGGAGCTGATATTAATTATACGGCGCCATAAATAAGGTACGTAATTAATTTATGGCCCGCTTCTTAATTAATTTGTTCGTTGGATCACTACAAATAGTACTTTCGGGGACCCCAATTGAATCAATCAACATTAATGGAAGCATAGGGTGAGTCTAATAAACAACCCATTGTATTTTCCTTAGCATTTAATACATAATTGACATTGTATTTCACATTATTAATTAAAATTTATCATTTGTACGTGTGAGTCTAATAAACAACCAATTGTTTTATTTTATTTTGTAATATTCACATATATACATAGTGATTGTATAATTAATATTTTTTTACTCTCATCAAAAATTATTTTTGGATGTTATTGTCGTTCTCATTGGAAATTTAAGTTTAAATTAAAAACCACATTTTTAAAATTTAATAAATAATTTAAAAGATAGAATATACTTTCTATCCATAAAAGAGAATATCCTTCTTTGAAGTATTTTTCTCCTTTTTCCAGGGTTGCGTATTTTGGGAAAAAAAAGTCTCACAATGTTCCCATGGATTCTACATTTTGTAATTATCAACCACTAAGGAGAGAAAAAGAAAGATCGAAATTAACATCTCAAAGACCTTTTTGCTAGGTACCTAATGGTGACAAATATCATCGCATGTTCATATGCAGCCCTCTCAATGCTCCTCACATTCACAAGCAGGGGTGAAAACATCATCTTAGGATCGATGATCCTCATCCTTGATACACTGATGGTGGCATTGCTGTTTTCCGGCACCGGAGCTGCCACTGCCATTGGCTTAATTGGCTACCACGGGAACTCTCATGTGCGGTGGCAAAGAGTGTGTAATGTGTTTGGAAAGTTTTGTGGGCAGGCAGCAGCATCTATCGCGGTTTCTGTGATTGGAGCAGTGGCATTCATCTTACTGGTTGTGTTTTCTGCCTTGAGACTCCACAAGAAGTCCAAGTAGAGATGTTGGCGGCCAAGTACTGCAAAGATTATTATTATTTTTAGCTTGAACCCCGATTGTCATAAGAGCCACTTGTATTTTGTTCTTGTTTGCGTACGTACGTGAATCAGAGAACCTAATTAATTAATTAGCGTGTAATATCCCTATATATACTTCACCCATGCTATTAATCTATCGTATATTGTGCTTGCATTTGGAAAAGATCTCTACTGAGTGGAAAAGAAAAGAAAATTTTAAACAAGAAATCTGTGAGAGAGAGAGAGAGAGAGAATGTTGGTGGTGAAATGAATTGAAAAATAATTTGAAAGGAATTGTAGGTGAATCCAATAAGCATATTGATATTTGTTGGTACAAGGTATTAAGCTAGATACAATAAAATCATAAAATAGTAAAGTTCTAGAAGAATTGTAAGAACTGTAGACAAGCTCCTCTACTGTTATGTAACGGTTTTGATACCCTATGTATATGTATAAGTACCACACACTATGGCAATGAAAATACAGAAGAAAATATTCCTCAATCATTCTTTTTTTGTTATGGTATCAGAGCGCACGACTAGCTGTCTCTTTCTGATCCATGGCCGAATCTCCCTCTCCCCTCCTCCTTCACCTTCCTCCCAACATCACCGCCAGCCACATCCATAATCTCTTCTTTCTCACATATTCGTAACTACAAAGCTTACGAATGACAATTATCCTCTCTGAAGGTGCAAATCAGCACCTATCTCAAGGACAAGATCTTTTTTATCTTCTAGATGGCTACGTCAACCTCCACCTGAATTTCTTCCAGATAAACCGACCACTGTAAATTTGGAATACACGGTATGGAAACATACCGATCAGCTGGTCCTCAGCATTCTTTTCTCCTCCATTTCGGATTCTATTGTTAGTCATGTCCTTTCCTCAAGCACTTCTCGAGCTCTTTGGAACTCTCTTACTGCAATTTTTTCCTCCATATCTCAAGCATAAGAGTTTCACATCAAGTTTCAACTTACTCATCTATCATAAGGCAATCAAAATAGCACAGAATATTTTGGGCATTGGCCAATTCACTCGCAGCAACAGGGAGTCCTCTTCCTGATAAAGAGTTTGTTTCATACTTGCTTATTGGTTTAAATGCCTCTTATGATTCTTTCGTGACCTCCATCACAACTCGAACTAATCCTCTGTCCTCACATGAGTTATATCAAATGTTGTTAATACATGAAAGCAGGGTACACCACAAGTTAAATCGGACCAACACTGAACCTTCTGCAAATTTTTCCGCTGCTAATAGTAGTGGTCAAGGAAGAGCTCCAAACCGTGGTGTTAGACAAAAAAGAAGCGGTCGTGGTGGCAGATATGGAAACAATCATGGTGGTGGTCGTTCCTATCATCCTTCCCCAAATCAACCCACCTGTTAAGTCTGCAACAAGCAAGGTCATGTTGCTCTTCAATGTAGATTTCGGTTTGATCACTCTTACCAGCTTGATGCCCCACCATCATTCTCAGCAAATTTCACAGCACCTCCAAGTTCCTTTTCTAACGAAGCTTGGTACCCCAACTCGGCCGCAACTCATCATATTACCAACGACCTTAACAATCTCAACATCTCTTCGGATCAGTATACTGGCAATGATCAAATTCACATAGGTGATGGTAACACGTTGCCCATCCAACACTTCGGTGACTCCTCCTTCTCAACTCACTCTTCAACTTTTCGTTTGCAAAACTTACTTCATGTTCCCTCCATAACTAAGAACCTTATCTCTGTGTGTAAATTTTGTTCTGATAATCAGTGCTTTTTCGAATTTCATGACACCTTCTTTCTGTGAAGGACAAGACCATGCAGAAGATCCTCATCACCGGTCCCAACCATAACGGGCTTTATGTCTTCCCTCCAGCACTATCTCCATCCTCTTTGGACCATCATCCCTCTGCTCAAATTGGAGAACGAACCTCTTTCGCTAACTGGCATCATCGACTCGGTCATCCCTCACTCAAAATCGTGTCTCAAGTCCTGCACTCCAACCATTTGAAGTTTCTTCCCAGAGAGCATTCCTTCACATGCCCCACCTGTCCACTTGCTAAGCTTCACCAACTTCTTTTTTGGCCCAGTCAGGCCCAATTCACAAAACCCCTTCAATTACTTATAGCAGACTTGTGGGGCCCATCTCCTCACATTTCTCGTAATGGCTTTAAGTATTATTTGTCTCTTGTTGATGCTTATACACTATTTACATGGATATTTCCTATTAAGCTTAAATCGGATGTTATAAATATTTTCACCAATTTCTTGCCTTATATTGAATGTTTATTCAGTTCTAAACTCATTACACTACAAACTGATGGTGGAGGGGAGTTCAAGGCTCTCACTTCATTTTGTCAAAAATTCGGAATCATTCATCGTTTTTCGTGTCCTCACACGCATCAACAAAATGGACTCATTGAACGTAAACACTGTCATATCATTGAGATCGGGCTAGCCCTCTTAGCCCATGCCTCCCTTCCTTTTTCCTTCTGGGCCGAAGCCTTTGAAACTGTTGTTTTTTAAATTAATCTCATGCCCAGCCCAATTCTTCAACATAAATCCCCTTATTTTTTAGTCCATAATAGAAGCCCAGACTACTCATCCTTAAAAGTTTTTGGTTGTGAGTGCTGGCCCAATTTGAGACCATACAACACTCACAAAATGGCCTACAGATCTGTCTCATGTCTGTTCTTGGGCTATAGCCCAACCCACAAAGGGTATAGATGCTTGAACCTTAAAACCCAACGTATGTATATCTCACGAGACGTTATCTTTGTTGAAGATTCATTTCCTTTCCGTAATCAACCGCCCAAATCCATTCCTCCTGTCAACCCATCCACAGCTCCTAGTACTACAGCCCATCTTCCTCTTCTTACCCCTTCTCTACTCGGTCCAGGCCCGTCTTCTCCACAAATTTCCTCATTCATTCCTAGTCCTTCTTCCTTGCCTACCTCGTCTTCCAACCCCTCCCACACATCTGTTTCCCTTCCCTCCCCTCCAATACATCCTCACCCTCCATTAATACCTCCTCGGTCTCCTATCATCACTAGATCCCAGACAAACTCATCCCGTCCTCGTCTTCCCACCGATGGCACTGTGCCCTATCCTTCGCGAGGATGCTTCACTGCCGCTATCACTGTTCCTGACTCTCCTTCTAGTTTTGCAGTTGCCTCCAAATGTTCCGATTGGAAGCTAGCTATGACTCAAAAATTCGATGCATTAAAGAACAACTCTACTTGGAGTCTTGTCCCCCTACTCCCTCGGCAAATCTCCTTGGCTACCGTTGGGTCTACAAGACAAAGCTAAGGGCGGACGGGTTTATTGAAAGAAGGAAGACCCGCTTGGTAGCTAAGTGCTACCATCAACAACCAGGAGTTGATTATGAAGATACCTTCAGTCCGGTAGTCAAAATGCCCACTATCCGTTTGATTCTTTCTCTTGCCATTTCACATAATTGGAGTCTAAGACAGGTAGACATCCAGAATGCCTTTTTACACGGCTCCCTCACTAATACTATCTACATGCAGTAGCCCCATGGCTTTGTTGATCTGGTTCATCCCTCATATGTCTGTAAATTGCACAAAGCAATTTACGGACTGAAGCAGGCACCAAGGGCATGGTTCACCCAACTCAGTTTGTGGCTCATTGCCTATGGGTTCACGGCTTCCAGAGCTGATCCGTCACTTTTTATTCTCCACCAAGGTGATGTTCACATCTATCTACTTGTCTACGTAGATGATATTGTGATTACATCGTCTATCCCCTCTCTTATTGATAAAATTGTTGCTAATATGGGATGTGCTTTCCCAGTTAAGGATCTTGGGAAATTATCTTATTTTTTGGGCCTTGAAGTTGATTACTTGCCATCTGGATTACTAATCTCTCAACGCAAGTATATTAAAGATCTCTTGCTTAGAAGTAACATGTTTAATTCTAAGCCCATATCTTCACCGATGACAGCCTTTGTGAAATTATCTTTGCTTGACTCCCCTGTTTTTGATGATATTCATCACTACCGTAGTATTGTGGGTGGGTTACAATATCTGTCTCTTACACGGCCCGATATTTCCTTTGCCATGAACAAGGTGTGCTAGTTTATGCACAAACCGAAACAGCATCATTGGACAACTGTTAAGAGAATTCTTCGATACCTCAAAAATACCATCAATTTTGGTTTGTTTTTCTCATCAAAGTCTTCTCTTCAATTGCAAGCTTATTCGGATGCCGATTGGGTAGGGTGCCCGGATGATAGGCGTTCCACGGGAGGGTATAATATCTTCCTTGGTAAAAATCTTGTTTCCTGGAGTTCCAAAAAGCAGAAGACTGTGGCTCGTTCCAATACAGAGGCTGAATACAAAGCCCTTGTTGCCTCTGCTACAAAAGTTATTTGGGTTCAAACGCTACTTTCAGAACTTGGTATTCACTTGTCAACAGCTCCAATATTATGGTGTGATACTATTGGAGCCACTTTTCTGGCTGCTAGCCCTATGTACCATTCAAGAACAAAACATATGGAGGTTAATTTCCACTTCATTAGAGATCGAGTGGCTACCAAGAGCCTCAATGTCAAATTCATCAGCTCCAAAGATCAAATTGTGGATGTATTTATTAAACCTTTAGTGTCAGAAAAATTCTTTCATTTTAGATCGAGTCTCAATGTGTTAGATACCCCATTGGACTCGAGGGAGTGTATTAAGCTAGATACAATAAAATTAGAAAATAGTAAAGTTCTAGAAGAATTGTAAGAACTGTAGACAAGTTCCTCTACTGTTATGTAATGGTTTTGATACCCTTTGTATATGTATAAGTACCACACACTATGGCAATGAAAATACAGAAGAAAATATTGCTCAATCATTCTCTTTTTGTTAAAGCAAAGGAGACGAGAGTTCCTAAGTGCTATTTGAGAGAGGTGTTCACGTGAGGCTACAACGTCGAACGAAAATGCGGCTTCTTCTACTGAACTTGACATTGGCAAATCACGTTTAGAAGCCAAGGTTGATGGAGGAACACAAGACGGCCAGTTCACTCCTTCAAGGCATTGGACAAAAGAAAAACCTAGTCAGACAGAGCTCGATGTTGACATTGTTTGAATTGAGCTCACAAGACTACAAAACTTCAATTCAAACGATTCGGCTAGGTTTATATGTTGAGATAAGTTAAGTTGAATTGAGAATAATAGTATTTTGTTAATCTCATTGAAGAGTTTTAACTTTTTATGTTGGGATAGATTTAACTTTTTAGATTAAAATAGGTTTAACCTTTCATGTTAAAATATATAAAGTATGTTGAGATGAATTCAATTTTTTTTATGAGAATTGAAAAAGTAGTGAAACTCATCAATGATTAGTTTGAGATAACTGAAGTCATATTGCCGTTTCCAGTCAATCGGTCAAGTCATCGAGAAAAAAAATGCAACATCGACCAACCTCTAGCAAGAATTTTGAATAACAAAGCCATGCTCAAAATGACAAGACTTGGACGTGGAACAAAAACCAACCATCAAATACCTACCCATAACCGAATTAAATGCTTGTTAGTTTTAAGGGAGATGAAGGGAGGTAGATTTCCCTACGGGCGGAACCAAAATATTTTCTCTGATGCTTATGAAATCAAAGAAAAGTAGAATTTCAAATGGTTAAACGAGAATGATGCTCTCCTACCATGCAAGGCACCGATAACAATCTTTTGTTGATAAAGGGCAAACAAAAGCAATGGAGGTCGTCTACAACAGGACAATCAACATTTCGGACCCAGCATTTATTTCAATCTCATAAAAATAGGAATAAAGGTATGAAACTGCTCCCTAGAAATAGAGGACCAAAACCTGCTTTGCAAAATCATCCGGACAAATCAGAATATTAAACCCACAAAAACTCCCTGGCATTGTCCCTCAAATCTGCCCAGTAGATTCAAAATGTACATGTTTAGAATAGCCAAATGAACGACAATAATTGTAGAACCAATCAAAACAAAAGAAATGCATCCCAAAAGAAAACAAAGATCTTTTTTGAGGTTAGAGGATGCTCACGAGGGCTTTAGACGTCTCTTGGTGAATGGGGTAAATATAGAAGTGCTCATTCCCACCAGTACTGGTTAAAACAAATGGTCATCGCTCCAATACAGGATACAAAGAGTGCACAGAGCTTCAGATCTCAACTTTCAACCTCCATTTTATTCAATAAAGAATACCTTCCTTTCGAGTTAGCTCTTTGATGCTTACACTAGCCTCTACTCCCATGTTTAATAGACCACTTACCATAGCAGGAATATCTGATTTCAAAGATTCAGCTAATGCCTGGTCGAGAGAATGTGAACACAAATGCATAAGCTCATATTCTAGAAGTTAAATTCTTAAAATTAATAAAAGGATTACCTTCCTGTCCTCTTTTTTTTGGCGCTTGATAACCTCCACTGTCCACTCATTTACCAGCTTTTGGAGTTCAATCACAATGCCCGACTTCTTTGCATCAGATAAACTCTGCATGCATAAATACCAATGGCTTTAACAAAATATCTAACATTAAAGTTGTTTGGATTCGATTAGACATAGGTAACCACATCTTCCAATAAAGGAACATACAAAATATCATGTTTTTTAGCGCTTGACTTCCAATAATACTAACAAGAACGAATCAACTAGTGGCTAGAAAGAAAACAGTACCTTATATAGGTATTTAAAAAAACTGAAAACTCAGCATTAGGTTGCAATATTTATGATTCCCAGCCCTTTATGTGTTTCAATAAGTAAAGCCTGACCTCACAGAAACTTAGAAAAGTAATTTCCGCTCTTGGCATGCTATCAATATGATCAGCACCGCCTAAAGTGGGCACCTAGAATATAATCCAAACCCATAAAACGGTAGTCACCTGATGTAAGACTTGAATGATGGCAGCAGCATCCTCAGGCTTATGTTCTAATAGAAAACCCTGCAAGGACATCAAACACAGGCTCAGGCTTACATTCTGACCGAAACCACAACTGGGGCTGCCCAAAAAAGCTCAATTTTGTAGTTAAAAAAAAACTTTTAAAAAAAAGAAAAAATAAAAAAACATAAGATAATAGCCTTTTTTTTTTTATACAGTACAAGAACAATGACCCTCAAAACAGTTTAATGAGCCCTCACTATGAGACGTTCCAACTTCCATACAACATAGAGTGCAAATAAATTTGGCAATCACATTACATTTAGATCTCAAAATTAATTTTCTCACAGAAACAGGGCAAATAACTTAATGGTATGAAATTTATTACCTTGGCGCATGAAAACCCACTCACAAGAGTATGCTGCCTCATTGACTCCGACCTCAACTTCTCAATTTTCCATAGTGTCTCAGTATCTCCTACAATGGAAAAACGTGACAATCTTTGCACACAATGAAGCGGTTCTTTGGATTACAGAAATTAATTATTTTTCAGAGAAAGGATGGCATGATTTTGAAGATGTTGGTATGGCTCATAAAGATGCCACTTTTCTGCAAACAATGCATATCATTGTAGAAACTGGATTTCCTGGGTACTAGGGTAAGACAAGACAGCATTACCAGGACAAGCTTTCAAAAAAATATATATGGGTGGTAATATTTAACTTCGTAAGAAATCCTTCAACTGCAAGTAATTATTAGGTACTCCTAAAGTATGGACACGTGGTACTCCCATCCTATGCTAATTAAAATTAATCTTTACATAAGCAGTTTTAATTACATGGTATGTTATGATGGAATGGGAGTACCACGTCTTAAATACTCCAGAAGTACCTAATGATTTTCCTTCAACTACACGCTAACTGGATAACGGAAAACATAATTGACAATCATCAAAATCCCCTACACTAGAAATGCATCAAGGTTACTGGAAATCCAAAGATGTGGGTTTCTTGCTCCTATATTGGACTGTTGCCCAATGAAGTAGCAGAAACCTGAGTGCTTCCATAGTCTCAGATCAATATACATATAGCTAATTAAAACATATATCTGCTTCATGGTAACCAATATTGAGTAAACAAAAACTCCTCTCAGCCATTCCCATCTAAAAATATATTCATTACCTTATTTAAACCAAACTAACCAATCGATACTCCCTCCGACTCATAATGAGATGCGCAGATATTGTGATTTTAATGTGTCTTGCTTCCCTTTTTCAAGGAAGCAAGGTTAGTATGGAAAGATGAAGATGTAAATGTGACTTTTGGGTGGACACTTAGTTTGGGTAATCCTAAAAGGAAAGCAAGGCCCCACCGTGGGACAGAGGGAGCACTATTTTAAGAGAAATAGAGTGTAGAAGTACCAAAGCCCGATGCAAACCAGTACACAAGTCTAAAAGCATATGATTGTTTTTTTAAATGCACATTTAAGTATTAAAGCATATTATAGCATGCACCACAGAATAAGGCATATTTCAGGGAACTTTACTAACTTTATGGATGACTTACAGTCCTAAATCCTACCCACAAACCACTATAGCCATCCAAAATGAGACAGTAAGCATGGATATAGAACAAAAACACAAATTTTGAACCTAAAATAAGAGAACATAGAATTCGCAGGTACCTATTTTAGCAGCAAATTCCATCCATGCATCAAATGAAGTTTGTCGTAATTTTACTCCAGCCTTGATGAACTTTTTCGAGTACTTGGACATCAACTGCCAATTCTCGGTATTGTAACAAATGCTGCAATTGGTCAACATAAATACAAGATCAAGATCATTTTAAGAAAAGCATCAACAAAATATTGAAAAACAAGAATCTAAACCTTCGCAATAAATCAGCAGGTATCAATTTTCTTTGAAGCTAGACAAGTGCACTGACCACTTGCCGAGTTCAATCTAGATTAAATTTTTTTTTTTTTGAAGTAAACAATTGTATTAATAAGAATAGGCATAGCCCAAGTACACAATATGGTATACAAGAGGTAATACCTATTTAGGAAGAAGAAATGAAAACAAGAAAATCATGAAAAGCAAGTCCATTAAACTATGGCCCATATAAATAAAGTTCTAATGAGGTCTAGTCCATTCTAACATTTGGAGGAGCAAGGCCCCCTTAAAGGCAGCCTTCTTAGTATGGAAAGCATCATTGGGAAAGACCCCGACCATGGACAACCTATGGAAGCAGTGGATCATTGTGATTGAATGGTGTTGTATGTGCAAGAGAAACGGGGAAACAGTGGAGCATTTGCTCCTTCATCATGAGGTTGCCAGGGCCCTTTGGGATGACTTTTTCAACACAGTGAGACTTTCATGGATTATGCCTAGGAAGGTAGTTAATCTTCTCACCAGCTGGAGGAGTTTATATGGCATTTTGCAGGTTATTGAAATTTGGAAGATGGTCCCTATATGCCTTTTGCGGTGTATCAGGAGGGAAAGAAGCAACTAGACTCTTGAATACAAGGAACGATCAGTGGAGGAGCTGAAAAGCCTTTTTATCAATGCATTATTTCTTTGGGAAATAGCTATATATTTTAATGGGCTCAATGTTCATGATTTCCATGCATCCATCTCTTCCCTTTCTTCTTAAATAGGTTTTTCTCTTGTGTACATCCTGTGCACTTAGGCATTGCCTAGATTTCTATTAATAAAATTCTTCTCAAACTAAAAAAAAGATTTCAAAATTGAAAATAAATTCAGAATTAAAGAATTGTCTTGGGAAATGAAACATTTGAAGTTTTCATGAAAGCAAAGCAAAGCATGAAGCAGTCATAAGTTATAACCAACATACCTGAAAACGATATCCACTGTACCAGGTTGCAAGGGTAAGTCATTCCTCTTAATAAGTTTCATTATGTCCACCATGAGCTTAGCATCATTGTTATTCTTAGCATATAACTGCAGTGGAATTAAAAAAATCTCAAATGTGAAACAAGTTCCCAACTTATAAGAACAAAACAAAAAAATGTGATCTATCACATGCCCAAAAAAAAGAGCATCCTTAACAGGGGCGAATCTAGAAAACTAACTTTCGTGGGGATTTTCCTATTTTCTTTCTTTGGAGTAGAAGGGAATTGTTGGGTCCAGTATTAAGAAAGTATTCAATTCCCCTATGATTTTTTTTTCAAGATTTTAGATCCCTAATAACCTTATAAAAAGATTCAGAGGTTGTTAATACCAGTAAATGGTGGGCAGATCCAATACTAGGAGCCAAGCCATACAAGTTATGCTTCCACAATGCTTTCTTCCCTGCATAAATTTAAACTAAATAATCTTGAAAATCACAGAGTTCACAATGGATAAAACTTCAGAATATAATTTGAAGGTGTGTAGCAAGTGAGAAATTCCTAAAACCAAATGCAAGAGAAGCAATTGAGCTGCATGGATTCGTTAAGAATCTAGGTGTAAACAATCAACTATCACAGCAAATTAACTTAAAAGAGAATTAGCATAAGAGTACTGCCACAGCGACAAATAGATTACATAAAAATAATCTTACAAACTGCCGTGGATTCATGTAGTCTGTTAGATCTATTTTACAATAAAAGTAACTTTACAATCTGACGAACCACATTATGTCACATCAGTTTGTGGAATTACTTGTGTAATCCATTTGTGGATAGAGTATTTCCCTTAGCATAATGGATGCTGAAAAATAGAAAGAAGACAAAATCAAGCATAAACAAAAAATTGTAAGGCATACCATAGTCAAGGGCCCCTACACGAACACACGTCTTGGTAATTTCTCGGCACAGATTGCAATTAAAGTCGGCATGAATACGTAGATTAGACAATCTCTGCAACCAAAGCGAAGAACTGTCAATTATCAACAATTTAAACTATACAAATCTAATGGTATAATTAAGAAGAAAACTTACAAATCTTCGGAGGTTTTGCAAGATATCGAACAGAAGTTTAATATCGTCGTTGCTTTTGCAATTTTCAAGCAATGACCACAGCCAAGCATTTGGGGGCATCGATCTTTTAGAAACCACAGATTCAAGCATTCTGTCGTACAGCTCCTTCACAGCCTCTGCATTCAGCAATATAAAGCAACTATAATCAAACTTAGCTTCAAGAGCAATCTAAAAAACAAACCATCAGAAAAGTCAATGACCTGTGGGACTGCTTTCTGTGGTACTCGCTTCCGAAGAAAAGCATGCCCTCGATATCACTAAATACCGCTGCACGGTATGCAAATGATTGCTTCGAATCACGTCTGTTTATAGTTGAAAATATTCAGTTTTCAAAATCATTCATCAAATCACTTAAAACCGTTTTTAGTTACTGTGATGCGGTATACCAGAAAAGTTCTTAACGCATTACTTGAGAACAAACAACACTCAAACTTCTCTGGTGGAGATATAAGTCAAAATTTCGCCCTCCCCTATATTTATTTTTTTCCTCTTCTTTTGCTCAGTTCCCTTGGCAACCAAACATAAAGTTATATAAAAATGCATTAAAATTTGAAATTACAGTATACTAGGGTTGAGGTTTTTGTCCTTTTCGACAAACCAAACGCGAGATGGAACCTGAGAGTCAAATTCATTTCGATACTTTTTTCCCTACAGATTCTCGGCAATCAAACATAACACTCACACAAAATTAAAGCTGGACTGAACCTGAGGACCAAGGGATTTGGGAAGACAAGCCGCGGTGAATCCGACAGGGACGAGGAGTTGGAGGAGCTTCAAAGAGTCCAATATCGGGAGCGAGGAATCGATGCGAGTTGAGAAGAATCGGAGATTTAAAAGCCCGAGAGAGCCTACGTGCATTCGAGATCACCTGCATGGCTTCGAGGGGCCGAGTTAGATCCGAGCGGAGGTCGAGTTGGTTTTGAGTGAACTCAGGTGGGTGTTGCAGAGAGCGAGCGAGCGCTAAGCCCACGCATAGAGCGATCAGGGTTTAGTGAGGGAAGAAAGGACGGATACGTGCAGGTAGACCGGCGGTTCAGGGTTAATCCTGTGGACATGCGCCTTGTTATCGACACGTGGTTTTTCCCCCTGGTGGAAAATGAAAATGTTTTTGGAGTTCTTCAAACTTTCCGTTAATCCATTTTAATTTTTTTATTTAATGATTAAAGAAATTATGGATTTTATTTTCTTAATAATTAAGGATGTTTATAAAAAAAATAATTAAAAAAACAATTCTCATATTTGTATTAGCAGTAAACACAATACTTATGATTAGGCGGCTCACTAGCACCGTCCTTTTGAAAAAAAAAGGAAGCAGCCTGAGTTTCAATGAAGTAAATATCTTAATTTAAATTATTTTATTATTATTTATAAATCATTTTATTATTAAATATAAATCATTTCATTAATTTTTTTAAAATATTATGGAATATTTTACCTGTCTCTCTAAAATTTAGACAGAAGTGAAGACAAACATTAAAAAAAAAAAAAAATTGAGAACATAAAAATATGAGGAGATCTGGAGAGGTTAATGGGGATGAGAAGCTTGAAGGGAAGAAGGGGGGGAAGGAGGAAGGGAGAATATGCTGGGTTTTCTCTAAAAGGTCGAGGTAACCCTCTTTGCTAAAATAATTTTACTTTCTATAGCGTGAACTGATTGAAAAAGAAAAACGTTTAACTTGAGCTCAATTCAGGTTAAAACAGAATGAATTTAATCAGGAATACTTGCCCTTACGTTCCTCCCCACATAGGAACTCAAATGCCATAAAGCTTGTCCCTATCATAGATAAAAGAGAGATGATCGTTTTACTTCGACCGTCTTTTCGAGACAACATACAGAAACCTGAATTTTCATGTTTGAATCAACTTCATCACCATATTAATGGTTAACTCAACATTAAAGAAGGGCTCGTTACAGAATCCGGGTCAGCAACTGTTGCTTTGTAAAGCCATGTAAAAAGTTCCATATGCACACTGAATAGATAAAGGTTCTCATATTGACTGTAATAATGTAAACAGTCAATGCATTATTACATATCATGTACTGCGGAACAATGCTCCATAATTTGCTGTATAGATAATGTTTACATCAATCAAAAGTCTCATTTGCTGGTTCTTAGTCCATAACTGAAGGAAGAATATCCAGAGAAGAGTAGTTCTCTGAGGCATACATATGAATGCTAGTCATTTGAATCATTATATAATGATAGAACAAGCGATCAGATATCCCCTTCAGTTGTTTAACACGCAGGGTTCGCTTTAAATTTGCCAACCTGACTGGATATATATATTCTTGTAATTGTAGTCCGATCACTGAGGGAGAACTGGAGGTGCAACTGAGCGGGTATTATATGATTTGCAATGGCTGCATTTCTGCCCAATTATGTGGAAATACACTTCGGTAGTGTCATTACAATCATTACACAGTATCCAGACCTGCAAAAAACCTTTGCTTCAAGGGTAGGTTTGGGAATACAATTGTTCTCAAACTACTTCACTACTATTCACAAACTATTTCACTACTATTCATAGTTGATCCGAGACTATTAGCATCCAAACGGAATATTGTTCCTACAAGAACGATGTATAGGGATACTCCAAACAGAGTATTGTTCCTACAAGAACTATTAATGTCTTGCATAAACTTTTGCTCAGGTAGTATTGTTCCTACGAGAACGATATATAGGGATATTCCAGTTTATCAGAATCCAAATATCAGGTAAATAATATGGTGGGCGCTCTATGTTTTTGGATTTTTAAATTTCGAATGGCTACTCTGGAATCAAGCGGTTGCCTTCTCAGTTATTAACCTTTCACCATTTAGCTCTCTTTATATATTCTTCCAGAATGCATGTTGTGCAGTTACAGCCAAACACTGTACATTAAGTAAACATAGTATAATCTAGTTAGTGAAGTTCTTAGTTTTCTGATTGAGCATCTTTAAAATCCACAAAATGTTGGGATACTAGGAAATGTAGCACAAAGTATTAGAGACAAGCAAGAATGAAAAGTAAGCACCTTCCTGTACCGGTAATCCTCTGGCATGACGATTGCTTCTATCTGACAACATAATCAAATTAAGAAAGTTTGCGTTATGTCAGACAAATGCGGTATGTAAAATCAACCGGCACATTACTGTTTCTGAAAATATGCACATCAAGTATGACAATCTATAAGATTTGTTTGAATTGATTAAGTTTACCTCCTCGTCAATTCTCTTCCAGGTTTGAGACATGTCTATTACTGACTTTGAGCATATGGGACAGCAATACCTGTGTGATTGATGTAACAGAATCAAGTCTGGAAGAGAATAGAAATGTTTCGCCATGTAATCAAATAAAACTAAAGCAATAAAAAACTGGGTTTCTTACTTGTCACGCTTTATCATCTCTTCGTAACATTCACAATGCATTGTGTGACCGCATTTCATTACAGTTGTGTGTTTAAGTGAGTCAAAAAGATACTGCAAAAATAGAATAATATGCTAGATCACAAACAATTCCACTTCAATATACAACTATATCAGGTATGAAGCACACACCTCATAGCATATTGGACAGTGGTGCCGCATGGAGTTCTCCACACACAAATGGTTATCACGCAGACCAACTGCATAGCAAGACGCTGTGTTCTTGCAAAACATTAATAGAGGAGAATATACTCAAACTTGAAAAATATACTTCAAAAGAAATGAGAATAACAGATAAAAATAAACATTTCAACCTAACAAAAGAAAATATATAAAATACACAATGCACAAGATTTTACATCTGGTATGATCCATCTAACAATCAAAGCACCGAACTGAGTTATGGCCCTTTGATCTAATGCACCTTCACCTGTCCCATTGGGGACAGTAGAAAATTCAGGGGTTGAAACCCCCTAAACCCATTGCCAAAAAACAGAAAAATTGAAACATTCCATGGCAAAAAGCCCTGACGCAAGAGGACATGAACATAAATGGGAAAGTTTTACACTTCTGTTTAGTATTAGGGAAAGAGCATATACTATCCTATTTATGCCCCTGTATCGAAATTGATCAAATGTGACTAAAAGTCTAAAACTGATAAATCACACACACAAAAAGAAAGGATTTGCAAAACAAAACAGGAAATGGTAAGTTTGATTTAACAGAAGATCATTAGAAATTAACAGACAACAAAGAAAGTCGCATGCTACTTTGTACTACTAATTCTAAATAAACAAAACCAATAAGAATGAAAAGTAACTAATTACAGAGGAGGAAGCGCATACCACACTTTTTGCAATGAAAGAACTTATCATGACCACCAACTCTGTAGAAAAATAAGAATTTCAGGCCCCAATTTCATTTGTATCATCGATTCATTATGCTTAAATTATATAGACAGTAATCCTACTCAGGTTACTAACCTGCAGATTCCACAATCATCGCAATGAAACTGCCGTTTCTCAGTCTGAGATTAGTTAAAATAACAGTTTGCATCAATAAAAAGAACACAAGAAATAACAATCAAGGTACATAAACTCAAGAGCCAAATACTTGCTATGGAAACAAAAAAAAAATACAAAAAAAATAAAAATACAAAAAAATAAAAATAAAAAAATTCTTTATTTTCCCCATTCAGGTAGTTGAATCTGAGATAGCATGGTTACATCGTCGTCATAGAATTTGCAAACTTCGCAGAAATACTCCCCCATATTGACGCCACAGTTGGTACAAACTTGAGCAACCTAGAACAGGAAGAGAAGTATCATTGAAACCAGTTAAGATATTTTCGAAAAGGAACCTGAAAGCTTTACACAACATTACAGACAAACACATACCGGCTGCTCTGTGTCACAAACTGAACAAACAACCTGAAACGACACCACAAAATCCTCGTAGATTCACGGAAATGTTTATAAATCATGAAATTACAAAAGAAAAGACGAACAAGCATAGACCCGGAAAGTCGTACTTCTTTAACATCGTATCGAACGAGCTCATGCCGATCAAAGGGGTTGCTCAACATGCTCTGGTAAATCAAATACATAAAAATTAAACAACACCCAAATCAAGAGAATCACAAGAGCAAAATGTCTGACGTGGAAACAAGATGAGAAACCAAGAATTAATGTGATTACGTGAACATATATCGTGTAATATATAGAAAGTAAACGCATACGGTGGCCTCGTTGTGACAATGGCGACACGGATAGATCTCGTTGCAGCAGCGAGCTCGAATCTTGCATCTCCTTCTGTAATGCTTGCATCTAACCCAAAAAAAAACCAGACCCGGGAAAATTATCAAAAACATCGACTCCCCGCGTAAATTCTTATAACAGAAAGCCAAAGCCAATGAATGTGTAAGCAATGGGAAATGTGATGCAATGTACCCGTAGCCCATCTTCCCGAAATCGAGGCGTTCGTTGGCTGAGCCTTCCATTAGTATTTGAGAAAGATTTACAGAGAAAGCCCAGGAAGGAAGGAAGGAAGGCAAGGCGACGAAGGTAAAGGAAATAGTTTCCCGAGTTGGGAAGAGGGGATGAATTCCGTTGCTTGTAGCAATCCTCAATGCAAAAGGGGGGGTCTTGCCATCGTCGTCAAGCAATGTAACAGCCCCCCTTTAGTCCCAGCTTTTCTTTTAATATTATTAACTGAATTACACGCCTATATTCTAATCCTAAAAATGAAAACTAATTAACAAATCGCTTTATATATATTAATTACTATTTTATCCTTTTAATTAGTATTTTTAACATGACATCAACCGGTAATTGGTAAATAAATAAACAATTCTGCTAGGTACAAGCGCCTGGTGCAACTACGGCGCAGCGGACTGACGTCAGCATCAATAATTTAATTAAAAAAAACAAAGCATAGTTCCTTTCCACGCCTTACTTCCGCCAGATCTCATTGCCCCTCCCACTACTGCCAATGTGGGTCTCCATATCCTCCACCACTCAATTTGAAAAAAACAAATCAGATCTAGTAGTAGAAATTTGATAGAGATTTCACAGCTAGATAAATGAGTTCAAGCACGATGAAAGGTAAGGAAATGCGAGAGAGAGAAAGGGAGAGAGGGAGAGAGAGTCGATCTACTTGAGTTAAGGGAGGGAGCATTGGCTGGGAAATGAGATAGAGTAGCTTGTAGAGATAGGTACAGACGTGTGGGAATGAATGAAGTGCTTGGATGATGGGTGGTTGAAGCGAGGCTGTGCTCGTGGCTGACCTCCGATCGTCAGGTGGAGGCTTGAGCTTGTCATTGGTTGCAATTTGTGGATAGTGGGTCCATGGGATGCGTCTTCCTCAAGATCGGGTTCCTTGGTTGCATGAAATATTTCATTGCTAGCAAAAAATACAGAGAACTCCAAAAATGTGGCCAAACTGCTCGCAATAATGCAGATTTTCAGGGAGGGGGTTTTTGAAAATTTTGAAGAAATGCAGATGCAGTGTTTGTTTTTCTTTCAAAATCAAATACGGAGAGTTTGAACTAGCTTTGTGTTTTGGTACATTGGTAGCCACCGTAATGTAATAATTAATGGCATCAATGGTCATCCCTGATCACCCAACATATGGACAAGGTCCTAAGAGGGAAGAGAGAAAGTAGTTGGCAGGCCTTTTGCTAAGAAAAAGAATGGGTAAGAAAGAGCGAGGAAGAAGAAAGGGAGAAAGTGGGACCAACGTCAGACGAAAGAAAGGGAGAAAGTGGGACCAATGTCAGACGATTACCTTTCGACTCTACACAGTCGACTGCATATAAACTTCTTCATAAATAAATAAATAATTCTATCTGCAAACTAGTATCACTTTTTGAATATTAAAGTTATAATATTAATGTTAGATATAGTTATAAGTTGTGTAAATTATTATTTATTTATTTTTTTGAAAGAGTGATATATTTTAAAAAAATTAATTTTTTCTTTTTTATAAATTATGTAATAATATTTCAAACCCACCTCGAGAGAGAGAGAGAGAGTGCGAGGATAAGGTGGGACTGGCAGTGGGTGACTTGAAGATAAAGCGACAGGGCGCCGCAATCTGAGAGAATTGGGATCTTTCAGCATGGGAGAGAGAGCAAACGCATTCTAGCAATCGTCGGGAGCATTTTGGCGAACAGTTACTGGGCGCGCACTCATCTTTCCCCACTTAACTCATGTCATAGGCAGCGCCAAGAATACTGAATTAGAACGCTAATCCATCTAATTTTTCCCACTCTTCTGCTGTCCTTTTCGGTTTTAATTTAAAGTATAGTGTTAAGTATTAATGGGAAGTACTCGAATGTAACTTTGCCTTTAAAAATTAATGCAACCAGTCACCAAGAAAAAAGATATGATCTCAGTGACTCACAAATTCATCAGCTTTGATAGAATCTCCCAAAAAGGGAAAGTCATGGGCGCATGGCCTTGCTTTCTTGGCTAGATTTTCTGAACCAACAACGCAGATGTCAACATTCTATCCACCACTTTATTTTTATTTATTTATTTTGGAGCACAACAAGCATCCGATCCAGATTGCAGCCTATCCATCATCTACTGCATCTTTGGTGGCATTGAAACGGCCACATTGATTGGGAGATGACATCACTGGATATTGCAGTTTCCAAAGAACTCTGTTCCTTTGTTGATTACCAAGTTGTAAAGAAATTGCCCATCACACTTTCTTTCAATTGGAGGGAGTTGTAGGGCCCAATATGGGGATGTGGGGCTGTCTGTGCAATCAATGTTAGGTTGGACACTTCCTTGCATGCATACAAACCTAACCTTCAACTGGTACCTGAAAACGAAGTAGAAAGTTCAGGTATTGACTATAAATTACTGCTTCTCGGGAATCAAAATGTTTTTATTTGATTCAAAAATATTGAATTTCAATGCAAATATAAGGCCTTTTTTTGTTTTTTTGGCTGGGTGTATTTCATCTTCTAAGTCCCCTTTGGTTTTTATTTTTACTTTTTTGACACAATGACTATATTATATAAGTTTGAGGGCAGAGGGTGTGGATGAACTAAACGTGCAAGGTTGTGCTACCAACCCCTCTTGATAGAAGTAAGGCTGCTACCTGTCTTACGCGCCTTTTTTGCCCCTATTCTCTCTCCGCTCGCTATCATAGTTGCAATAATACACATCATCAAGACCGATGGTTGTGGGTCTATGCACAGTAAGTGGACTTGATTAAGGAGATTTCTTGCTTATTCTTTCCAATGGGCATCCTACATTTTACAGAGGAGAGTTTCTGCTTAGAAGAAAAGAACGGTACTTAGTAGCCAACAAAAAGCTTCTCAACTATCCTATTGCACGTGCAATGAGGGTATATAGCATGCATGCTTTAAGCAAGTAGTATCAACATCAGTGAAATGAACAGAGTGAGGCAAAAGGATAGAGAAGAAAAGTGAGGTATTCTATACATAACTCGACCACGATCTTAAAAACCAAATTACATCACTTTGCCAATGGTAATAGGTGGCTTGTCTGCCACCAACCCTAAATTCAAATCTTATTCGGCCATGGGGTTGGCTGTCGTCCAATGCAAAGTATCCATGTAGACGACACTTCAAGGCACAACAGAATAACATGTTACATTTTAGTATTTATATTTGATTGGTCCAAACACACATCCACATAGAATAATTTGATTTGTAAGATTTATGTTTTTTAAATTTATATTACAAATTAAATTATATCATGTAAATTGTGTGCAGTGTAAAGACTTCTTGATGTCACTGTTGATACCAAAACTTTGACTAGATTTTTTATATAAAGATAAAGTTCTTCTAATTTTTATTTATAATTTGACGTTCCGGTGATCGGTAATAGGATCGCTTAACCCTAGTATCCACATGAAAAATTGAGCACTTCTTTATCTTTCATTATGACCCCTAATACCAAATTTCCTTTTATTGCTATGTACTGATACACTTATAACTCTTTTACAACCATTTATAGTTCATTTTATCATCGGCAAAGCAATCATGCCACTTCATATGTTGATATTTTCAGCTGAGTTTGAAAAAGGGTAAAAGAATTATTTTTCTTTTCCATTATTTTACTAGAAAAAATTAATTAATCCAAATTGGGTACTCTTATTTCAACAGCTAGCTAGGCCAGGCTGTCTGTTATGGACCAGCTTATGATACTAATAATGGTTCTATAAAAAGAAACGAAATTCCAATTTAAGACAAACAGCCAATTCCATTTTTAGAGGGCAGGGAGAAAAATTAAAGCATATTGTGTTTTCAAACATCTAGAAAGTTTGACGGGAACCAAACAGAAAATTTATTTTCCTTTGATACAGTTGGTAATGCAGATGCATGCATGCATGCACGAAACCCTCCCAATATCAACGTAAAAATCGGCTCTTACCAAAGCATTGACAGCAAATTACAACCATGCAAGCCATTCCCACATCACAAAACTGTAACAAATTATTACACCAATTCAAACTCTCAGTCTAATTCGTACGTTCCAATATTCTATATATCCACCAACTGATCAAGGGATCGAGAGAAATATCAGATATGCACACACACGTACACACACACCCTTTTGCTTGATCTTCATCATCTGAGCAATCTCTTTATTAATTATTTTCCAATTTTAACAAAAAATGGGCTGTGGGGAATCAAAACCGGAAGTTGCCACAGGAAACACCATCCTCAGCCACAGGTCAGCCGAGCCTGATCCCGGTTCCAAGAAGAGCAAAGACATAGAAACCATCCCCGAAGCAAACACCACAGATAACACCACAAACTCATCGCTGCAACAACAAGTACTTGAGGCCAAAAACAAAGACAACAAGGACTTGGGCGGGGCAGCAGTTGCGGCGGATGTCAAGAAGATAGATGAAAACACGGCAGCGAAGGAAGGAGATAATGTAAAAATAATAGATAACGGGACAGCTGCCGGGAAGGAAGCAGATCAGAAAGAAAATGGTTTGTAACCTCGACATTATGGCCCTTAGGATTTGACATCATCTAAACTTGTTACAACAACATTCATCCCTAAACTCTTTATTTTTATTTTGAAGACTTAGATTTATCCATTTCAATACTTATCGAGTTTTTCTATAATATACAATATTGCATCTCATGCATCCCAATATCGGAGATTCAAGTTCTAGTGCCAAAATTTGAACAAAAATAAGAAATAATATTTGTGAATTGAGATCATTTTTTTTTTTCCTTTTGTTTCACAATATGATGTTATTCTATTCAACGAACTTTCCTTATAATATATAGAGGCCGTAAAGGTGGTGGGAGAGAATGTGATCAAGGAAGCAAAATCAGAGACGACGGTCGAAGAAAAGAATCAAAATGTTGATAATCAGGAGGTATATTATTACTCATCATATCATTTTCACCTTACTGAAACTATATGTCATGACTACCCTCAATTGTTAAATGAGATTTATAAGTAGGACTTGACAAATTAGGGTTTGGTTATGCAGGAACATGATACGGTTGATACATGCCTACCTAGCAAGAAGGTTGAGATCACAAAGTGAAAGGAAGATTAACAAGGAGATGATCATGATCATGTGAAGTTTAATTTTCGTGTGCTTAATTCATTTGTTTTTCAATAAATTTATGTAATTTGTAAGTTTAAATGTTTTAGATCAGGCTTCTACTTCTTTACCAATATACCTGTCTTCTTTCCTCTCTATAATTTTCGAAGCATATTCTTTTGTTTTTATTGAGCCACCCGTCATTTACTTAATCAGCTTTATTCTTTTATAATTTTCCTCAAGTATTATTATTGAGAAATGATAGTTATAGTACAAGTGTCGTGCAATCACTTTTAAAAAAATGAATAAATATAGGACCCACATGAAAAGAAATTAATTTTTTAATAGTGAACTACACTCTTTTTCAAAATGACTGCACGACGCTTGCACACTCTACAACTGTACGTAGCATTACTCATTATTATTAGTATTATTATATATCCATAAATTTGGTGATTTAGTTTAAAGGTAATATTTGAGAAGTCATGAAAATAAATTTATGTAATTTAGAAGTATAAAGATTAATAACGTAGACACTTCCACTTGTTTCCTATATAACTATTTGTTTTCATTTCTTTTATTAAAATCAGTAATAAATTTCTCATCTCTATTTGGGAAAGTTTGGACAACTACTCTTTATAGTGGAATATAAGGTTCATTATAGTTGTATAGGATTGGGAGGTGGGGGATTATCTCAGAATTTTATAGCATGTTGCATGCATTGAATATGGAGAGTAGTGGGGAGGATAGATTACTTGGTTCATCCTTCAATAAAATCTTTTCGGTCAGATCATTGTACAAGGTTATGTCGACCCAACCCTCTAATGGTTTTCCTTGGAAGTGCATTTAGAGAAGCAAAGTGGCCCCTCAAGGTGTACAAGGTTATCTCACGGGAAAATTTTGACTACAGATAGTTTGAGAAAGCGTAGTCTACTCTCCATACGAAGTGGTAAAAGATATGGTATAGATTTTTAATAGACTTGGTATTGCATGATGGTGAATTTATAGGATGGAAAATGCAAGGTTGCCCTCTCAACTTGCCTCCTTAAGTGTATTACTCGTGCATTTCTTTTAAATGTTTAAAAAAGCTATTAGTAGTGAATTTATGACAAAACAAATACACTAGCGCGACAATTTGTTTTGTCGTGCTAGTGTATTTGTTTTGTCATAAATTCACTACTAATAACTTTTACTCACGATTGGCAATGATGTGGAAAGTATGTATTGCCATGAAATAGTGTCATGCAAAATACTCTTTACCCATGAGGTCAATAGGTCTAAAATAGTGTATTTTTATCCATTATAGATGAGAACCTTTGGTCGGGAAAGATGTATTTCCACTAAATGCGTTCATGAAAAATATAAATTCCACCAGCACATTTCATAACAAAATTAGTATTTCCCACCAACACAAATTGATTTGAGTAATGATTTACCATAAAATTCATAGACTTTCTCCACAATCTAGTTGGTAGGAAAAAGTTACAATTTGCTACTAGTTCACGAATTAGTAAAAAAAAATACTTAATATTACCAACTTTAAGTCACTAATCTCCCACAGATAGACTTCGTGGGAAAAAAACGTTTCTCACTATGACTATAATTTTTCCAACTAAATACCCTTGCAGCAAAGGCCAACAAATGTTACAGTGAGCGGTGCACTTGGGCAGGCAAAGAGGAATTTAGGGCAATCGTCCTATTGTTGTTGTTTGGGAAATAGTGTCTTTATGTCTTATGTGGTATATATGAAAATTCGCTAGCAGGGATTAGAGATTTTTTTGTTTTCCATACCTTGTTACCTTGGGCAGCTATTGTATTGGATGAGACTAATTTTAATGATTTTTACGCTGATCTTTCCGGCTCTTAGCTTATAAGTAGGAATATTCTCTTGTATATTTCATCTGTACTTGAACTATGCTAACTATGCAAATTAATAAATTTTCTTTCTTGTAAAAAAGAAAGTACACAATGAAAATGTACACGATGGATAATGATATATATACACATTCCTTCCCAGCCCAAGCCACAGCCCCCTTGCAAAAATATTGAGTCTAAGGTACCTTTTGAGAGGCGCCCTAAATAAAGAAAGTGGATACGCTCAGCATAGGATGTCATTTGTCGTCTCTCAGCCATTTGTAAGAGCAATCATGCTCTTACCAAATTAATTCACGACAGGTTTGCCCCCAACATCTGACTCTGTATTCAATCTGATAACTGGAGTTGCGGGAACTCTCGACAAGACCAAGTTCCCACTGAGATCCATTCTGCTATACAATGCCACTTGGGGATCCATCCAAAATCTGCATGTTCCTGGTGCATTGGACATTAATTCGATGCCATAATAAATTAGATGATCCGAGATGCTGGTGGCAGTGACCGACCTGCACAAAATAGCCAAAGATAGCATCTTTTCTGACAAGACTCTTACTGTTGAACTTCCAAAATTCAATTATACAAAGGGTAGACTATAAAAAGAAAGGCATATCATTGGGGACAATGATACCCATCCAACCGGTTAACAACCGTTTACAATTAAGGTAATAAAATTATTTTACAATTGTATCAGTTTTCAACTAATAAAATTGTTTGTTTGTTACCATTTTATTTTAAATAATTTTTTAACATCTTTAACTATTAAAAAAATTAAAAAATAAATATAACTTTACTAAAAATCATTTTTTTAACTATTAATTTAAAAAGTTAAATTAAAATAAATAAAATATTCTAATGATAATTTTAAAAAATAATATTGAGTTAAGTAGTATTTTACTTTACAAAATTATAAAAACCAATTTACATAATTATTTAATTAATTTTTTAAATTCTTTTAATATCTAAGTTGTGAAACGGTGGTAAACCGGTTGAAAGGCTATCATTATTCTATCATTGGAAAAGGCTAACCTGCTACAGGATGGGTCTTCTCCGGTACCATCACAGACCTTCTCGGTTTTGTAAATTAAACTTCCCAATTCAATGTTGTAAAGCCACACCTAGAATTAAGATAGGTTGGAAACAAATGAGGCAGGGTAAAAGAGAGAACCAATAAATATTTTCATCAATTCAGTTAACGAATCGATACCTCTCTTGGGAAGTGGTGGTATGTCTTTTGAGGGAAATAGTGGTAGTATGGTGGTAAATGAGGTACAATATCATGATCGTTTATGACTCGAATTGCGTTTGGGACAAGTTTGCTATAGCAGGACGCAAATGCTGCATTGCCAATACGAGGTTGTCCAAATGTCATGACTTGAATATTCTGGGCCTCATGATTGACCTGTAAATAAAAAGATATTACTTCAAAACAACTATAATTTTATCAAATGTGCTTCCAGGTAAACCTGTACATCAGAACTAATTTCTAACAGATCATCTGATAAATGTTGCAGCACTAAGCAGAAAAGAGCAGCTCATCAAGCAGCGGTAAAAAAACCAAGTAATAAACGAAGGACTTTACAGAAAGATTTTTTTTATTTTTTTTATATAGATTATACAAGATGATGGAGTACCACAACTTCCACATGCATTAAACAACAACCATCTGAAAGAACTTTACTGATAGTTGTAGGTATTTGGACTAGATGACATAACATGCACAGTGGAAAAATATGCACGTGTTTAAGTGTCAGGTCACAATTTCTATGTCCACACGCTACAATCAATGAGTGCAGATGCCAACACCCCAACTCAAAATTGATCCTAAAAAACAACATAGCTCAAACACAGGATTTGTAACGAACCTCCCAAAGCATTGGAGACAATGGAAACGAATCACACAAAAAATTCCCAGATTACCAAAAAAGTTTATTTGCAATTACCTTTAGATCAAGTCCACAAAATGCAGCCATTGCCCCACCCATTGAGTGCCCAGTCACCATGATGGGAATGTCTCCATACGGTTTCTTTGCCCTTTTAACAGCATTTAAAACTGCAGGGCGTATAGTTGTGTTGTGGTAAGCATAATAAAATCCATGGTGCACCTAGAAAGAATGAAAAAGTTGGCTAAGAATTCATACTCTTCAACTCTTGTATAAATATAGCAACATATCTCCACAACACATACCATTGCATTATCCATGCCAGGGTACTTTAAGTCAAGCTGTTTCCAATACAAGTCTTCAATCCAATTCATTATGCTGTATAAATGCAGTTCAACGGTTAACAGCAACCAAATAATGGAAGATAAAAAACCAAGGTGACCTCTGCACAAAGTGACAAACCCAGTTTCATATTGAAAGCTGAAGTATTTTGCCATATTTCTAGTACTCCCTTCATGTACCAATCAATTTTCCAGTAGATTTCATCAACTAGAGGACATCATCTAAGCATTCAATGTCACTTTAACATACTAGCTTGGGCCAGACACCCTTTTTCTGTGCACACCCTTTTACTCGTCATACAACAAGGATTGAAAACATCACTAAACAGAAATTATGAGTAAATACACCACTAGAATATCACCTGTGTTCCTGAGTCCCTCTAAATGCAATCACGATAGCATTTAGATCCTTTGCCACCCCAACAAAGCCCTGAAGTAGGTTAGGCATAGTAATATCAATGGCCAGAAACCTCCAGCAATTAAATTACAGGATAAGACCAGAAAGGACATGCTACTATTTAAATGCCATCATGAAATGAGAATGCACCTGTAAGCAGTGCTGAACGTCAACAACCAACTCTATGATTTCAAATCCCTGTTTCAATAAAAAAGAACATTGGCGCAACAGTTTTAGTAGGAAAAATGAAAAACACCATCTTCTGGCACATACAAAATTCAGCATACTCTTGCAATTAAAAAAAAAAACAAACAAACAAAGCAGACAATATCGTCGCAGTACCTTCGTCAAACCATCACATCTTGGGCACGTCCAAGTAAATAGTTCAGTCAAATCTGACATGTACACCTGCAAGGGCAAACGCTTCTTTGAGTCACCAATCTCATGCTACAGAATCTCTTAGCAGTCTCATTTCATGCTAAAATCTTGGCTATTGCAGTATGAAGCAACTTGAGATTCACTTAATTGAAGCAACAGATGCAACTTGACTTGCACCATTTGGAACTCAGGTCAAGTACAATTTCGAAAACCTAGACTAATTTTATTAGCACATTAACTAGAATGCAAATTGGGACAATCCACTAGTCCAAAGCTGAGCTCAAAACTTTTTAAAGGATCTCTCCGAACTTTATATGCCACCAATTATTTTGAGATAGCGTCTCCCTCGTGATAAATTCTGTTCAACTAGAAGCTGCCTAAAATAACTACAGCTTCTCCACATCATAGTTACAGCACACCAGCTACACTGAGTAAATTGTACTGGTTAACATCGTAAATGGTGGGACTATAAATTTTCCATGACAGTAATCTATTATTCAAATCGCTCCAAATTTTAAAAATATTTCCCCTAGCATTTACCGCTGAAGCATATTCCACCAATACTGCAGCAAGGGTATGATTGTAAATAGAGCTATGATCCCCCTTGACCTTGACGTTGAGTTCTGCAAGTAAACCAGGAAAACTTAATAGAATGAGTTGTAGAATATAGCCCTTACATGACCAGCTCGCTTGTAAAGTGGTGACTCTCAACATGCACGATACACATACATGCAATTAAATGTGTAATACTCCAATAGGCTTAACTATTTAAGATAGCTTGAGCAGACTTTAAGCTAATCTCGGTTGTCCAAATTTCAAATGCAGATAACATATCTCTACTGACAAGACATCATGGCTCGTTGAAAGCCTCAGGTATCGAGTGGAGGCCAATTGAAATTCCTTTAATTAAACAAAATCTGTCAAAATCGTTTCCTAAAGTTTCCTATTTCCTGAGAATAATCAACTACTTCCATCACGCAACAAATATGCTTGCAATGCCCATAATGAAAAAAACCCCACGAGCTCAAAAGGAAATTAGAATATATTAACACCTCCAGAAGAAGGCATTTTTCTCCCAAAACAAAAATCGACTTATCCGGGAAATCAAAATCAAACATGCACACGAGGAATCCTTGAGAGTTGAAACGAAATACAGAACTAAGGAAGCTTATGAATTTTGAAAAAAAAAAAAAACATCAAACATAAACAACGTTATGGACTCTAAATCCAAAATTAATTGAGAGAACTGAGATTTGAAAGTTCCATTTGTTACCTCTTCCACTAGAAAAGGCAAGTAGATATGTCAAGATTGCCAAGATCAACCAACAACTCTTTCCCATTACTCTGTCAACATAAACAACGCGAGCGATAAAACAATTAAAAGTTGCAAACAATAAAAAACCCAAAAGATTATAAAATATATTTTTTCCTCCTCGTTTCTAGTCATGAAACAATACCAAAACCCAAAGATTAGCAACAGATTTAGAATTGAAAATCGAATTGACAATAAATGCCGCACAGAATTCGGGCCTCCAGAAACGATCGGAGCGTGCCCGCGGAGGCTCAGAGCTCTGTGAAGCGGCTGCAACAACGGCTCTTTCGGTACTTTGCTTCGGACTTCGGCCGTACACAGAGCAATGCCTGATTAGAGACAAGATCAGAACAGAAGAAGATAGACCGTAGGACGGAAAAGTCGCTTCCCCGACTCTTTTTTGCCTTTGCCGAAATTACCCCGACTCTTCTTTTACAATGGTATATAGCATAAGATAGGAAAAATCTAATTGTATACGGTATTAATATATGCATTAATTTATTATAATTTGTTAAAAAGTAAATTTTATTAAAATAATATTAATTTTAATTTTAAATATAAATAAATTAGTATTGATATATAAATTAGTACAAAATTTTATTTTTATGTAACAAAATTTATATAAAAATAATCTTATAAATTGATATGATTTAACATATTATAAAATTATTTTTATTATAAAATAAGTTTATTAAATTAAATAAAGTTACATCAATCTATATGACTATTTTTATATAATTTAAAATTATTTTTATATAATTTCTTTATAACAGTACTCTTTATTTTTAGATGCGTCTGGGGGACGGGTTTGGCCATTTTTGGTTGGCCTTTGTAAAAGTTATATTCCAGGATCTCATAATTAATTAATTTGTGAAATTATTTAAATCAAAAAATTAAGAACGGAAAATATAATAATTCAGGTACCAAAAAAATTAGAATTCATAATTTCTTATGGATACGATTTAATATTGTGAAATTATTGGTTTTATCTCTTTCTAAATTTAAATAGTAATTTTATTTTATTTTTTAAATCTAATCTCTACTCATATTTAATAATATTTTTATAATGTCAAACCTTCAATAACAGCCATTTAAAATATATTACAAAATTGATATGAGTACCGATGATAAATATAAAAAGCTTCCTCTAGCTTGAATATACACTTCTCACAAGCATTTTAATAATATAAAAAGGAAAATTCTTCTTAGCATCCTCACACTTCACACACCAAATTTATTTTAATTTTTTTTCATTTTTTTTTATAATAAATATGTAGTGTATAGATGATAAATAGAATAATTTAATTAGTTTAATAAGGATAAAATAAAATAAAAAATAATATTTTAATATATAAAGTGTGTAGTGTGGGATGATGTGTAAATCATATGTAATATTGGTGTTTCCCATCTAAATTATAAAAAGTCTTTACAATATAAAATTGCAAGAGTTGTGGGGTATTTAAATTGTAGCACTATAAATGCCGACTCGTATTTTTTATTTGTAGAACAATTTTCCATTTCTTTGCTCTAAGGAATACGGATAGAAAGTCGACTAGTCGATTCGTTTTCGGCCTAAAATCAAAACTAGCTTCGTTTGCTTTCGCGATTGAAATTTAAAACTTTAAAAATTTTTCAAAGTTTTCATACTGTAAGAGGTTTTACAAAAACAAACACACATTTTGATCTACTAGTTTTCATTTCAAAAAATCTCAAGTTTCTTTTTAAGTTTTCATCTCTCTGGATCTCACCTTATTTCAATATTGTTCCCTCCAATAATATATTTTAAATAAACAGTATATTGACATGAATACACACTGTAAAAAAAGTAAAAGCTGTATCAAATGTGCAGCAAAATATTTGATTAAAAATAAAAATATTAAAATATAAGGTGAATAAATAAAGGAAGCAGCAAAAAAAAATTAGACCATCGGTAAATAAATAAACAAAGGAAGCAACCAAATAAAAAAAAATTTTGACCAAATGGTTTTTTTTAAAAAAAGAAAGGAAGCAGCAAAAAAAAAAACTGCACTATTGGTAAATAAATAAACAAAGGAAGCAACCCAAAAGAAACAAAAAAAATTGACCAAATGGTTTAAAAAAAAAAAAGAAGCAGCAAAAAAAAAAATTGCACCATTGGTAAATAAATAAACAAATAAAATACTATAAAAAATACTACAAGTACTTGCGGGTCCTATCATATTACTAACTATAACAAAGTCAAACTAATCTCATCTCATTTCTGAAAACAAACACATATTTCATCTAATCTCATCTTATCTCAACATATCTCAAAAGATTTTATCTTATCTTATCTCATATCTGAAAATAAACGAGACCTAAATCGACGGGACATTTAAGGACTCTAACTGATTGAATTGACCAAACGAAGGGTAGAGCATCAACTAGTGCGGCGTCGATCGGGTTGCATTCGGTTCATCGGTTTGAACTTAACGCTTTCAAGGATGGCCGACAAAGACGTGGGATGCTTACAATGGCGCAAGGAACAAGTTATGAGACTGCCTACCTATAATTTTTTTACCATTGATGGAACGTTGTACCAAGGGAAGAGAGAGAGAGAGAGAGAGAGAGAGAGAGAGAGGTTCTCAGTTGAATAAGGGGTTAGAGTTGAAGTCCTAACCAAAAAACTAAATCGACAGGACATTTAAGGACTCTAACTGATTGAATTGACCAAATGAAGGGTAGAGCATCAACTAGTGCAGCATCGATCAGGTTGCATTGGTTCATCGGCTTGAACTTAATGCTTTCAAGGATGACCGACAAAGACATGGGATGCTTACTTTGGCGGGAACAAGTTGTGAGACTACCTGCTTAGAATTTTTTACCATTGATGGAACGTTGTACCAGGCAGACACAGAGAGAGAGAGGTTCTCAGTTGAAGAAGGGGTTATAGTTGAAGTCTTAACCAAAACCACGTCGTTTTAGTTAATTTATTTTGAACTATTTTAATGAAACGGCATCATTTAATTAATATAGTTTTATAAAACAATTGTAAATATATATAATGGTTGGTTCACCGGTTTGAATATTATGCAAATCGGGAATTGTAGACCAATATGAATTTGTACCTTGTTGGACACCAACCAGTTCTCCATCCATTTCAGCCAATTTCAACATTCAAAGGCCAGTTCTGATTTGTTCCTATTCACCCCTGCTAAGGAAGTAGGGTTTGAAGAACTGCTTCTGGTGGTCGAAGCTTAGGGAATATGTTCTTATGGGCTTGGACTAACTTGTTTGTTTAGAGTATGATGCCAAGAGACCTTGTCTTTTACTAACAGCCATGGCTTTTCCCTTTTCTTAATTTGTTTTATTGTTCGATTTTTAATGAGAAAAGTATTATTTACTCACCATTTTCTTCATATGTATAATTATGAGGTCAATATCTCAATTGTGTTTAATTTTAAAGTATAATTAACCATATGCCATTATCATGAGAGGAAATATACAAGAAATCATATTGCACCAATCTAGATGCATCATTAATATTGCCATTTATTAACTTAGTGTTATCGTGTATATCTTCCATTTGAACTCTTTAAAAAAAAAATTATGCATTCCATCTCTAAACTTCATTTACATGTTAATTTTTTTGAAATTAGCTCAAGACTAATGTTGATCCAATAATTATTGATTCCCGAATATTAGGAACTGCAAGTGGTCAATGAATTATCGAGGAAAACAAAATAAAGTCTCATATTTCCAATATCATTACCTACAAAGGCTAGAGTAATACAATGCCAACGTAATTAATATTGCACATACTAATGTAGCTTCCTTTTTTAGCGTGACCATAAGGGTTCTCACTCATTACGGCATGTTCAATTTGAACTATAGCTACTAACCCTAGGTGGAGCAATCCGTCACCACAACCTCACTAAGGTGCCAGCATGCAAAGGTCTCCAAGACTTTGGTTCACAAATTTTACGAAGACAATTCACTACAACAAATACTGGCTTTTCCCACGGGTTCTTTTTCCATGACAGAACATCGTGGCAAATAGTATGTAATTGTCACAAAAAATATTAATGGGAACAAGACCAGCTTTTTACCATGAAATTCCTTCGGTAAAAATAATGTAGTGGTAAAAAAGATACTTATCACAAGTAAATGTATTTTTCCCACTACTGTGTGTTAATGTGAAAAAATATTCACAATAAATTAAAGTCTACATGGGTTAAAACTTATAACAGCCAAGGAATGTGTTTTTCCCATGAAATTGACATCATCGCAAAACTGGTGACTTACCAACACTTAGATCCTCGTGAGTAAATTTATATTTGCCACGAGATTATTGATCTTTTTCCCACGAAATTATGTGGCCTTAAAAATTTACTCTAATTTCACTAAATTCCTGCGATAACCCGTGCGGTACCCCTCTCCCTTACTTTCTTTCCTTTCTTCCCCACCCCTTTCCTTTCTTCCCCAACCCCGCACCCCTCCCCCTCTCCAAACTAGCAATAATCACCTTTGCCCTCGCCCTGTGACTGCACCGCCTCTCACCATTGTCACGACCTCCCCCAATATACAATTCGTCCCCAACTTGCGCAACGTCACCAAGTCATCCCCAATTTCCTATTTAATGCCCTAGCCTCCAGAACCACTTCCGCATGCCGCAGTTGGTGCATCCCCTCTCTCTCTCGACTTGGAGACACAGTAAGCCTCTCTCTCTTCTCCCTTCATCTTCTCTCTCTATTGATGGTATGATTGTGTACCATTTGTTAGAATTTGATAGGATTGTGTAAGATTTCTCTACTTCTCTTATGATATTGTTGTGGCGAATCTGCGTCATGTAATTTTGTCTTATTGTCAAGATTTTGGAGATAATTTATAACAATACCTGCTATTTAGAGTAAGAACTTTGTGCTGATTAGCTAGCAGTGATTTATGCCACTGTTTTAGATTTATAAGGACATGCTTTACCAGCATGCTTTAAGTCCATGTGTTTTCTATAAGTTGAGACAATTATAGATCTAAGATAGCTATGCAAATTACTATTGTGTGGTCTCTCTAATACCTCTTTGAAAACCATGTATGTATACAAGAGTCAGAGTGCTTTATTAATGTTAAATCCGAAACCTCAAATTGCCATTACTTCAGGATGCTAATACTAATAGTAAGGAACCTATACATATTATTATTCTACAGCATTATTAATCATCGTGAGCAGTCCCCAATCAATAAAACTCTGCATGCTTTTTCTTTCATTTCTTTTTATGCAAAGAAAAACAGAGGGAGAACTTGATGAGCTTGGTGCCAAAATCACCCTAGGTAAGAAGATGACGTGAGTGAGCAGCCCCGAACCTATAAAAATCCTTGAGGAGGAACAAACCCAGTGTTTCCCGACCACTGGCAATCTCATTCTTATTTTTTTTAAAGTTAACTGCTGGGTCTAAAGCATAAATATTGACAGAGAGTCACATACCCGCACACACTCCTCAACCATATAAATAGCTGGCTCATGATAAGGTGGATCCGAGAGTGATGCTAATTCTTATTGAGTTTGAAGCCCCATATTTGTTTTCTCGAACAGACATGCAAAAATCATTAGATGCAAGTTAATGTTATTTTAGCTAATTATATTAAAAGGACGCAAAAAATATATGAGTATGCTGATTTTACTGTTTTCAAAAATACAGGTTAGCAGTATGCATGACTGATTTCAACCATATGGATAGATGATGGTAGAGCAGGAGTTGGTTTCATGATGAAGAGCATAAACAGAAAAGGCAATTAATTGGGTTGTATTTCTTCAATAGTATAAAGAATACAAGTAGTTGCAGCTACTTATTTGCAAGAGAACTACCTATAATATCCAAGTCAACATCTATATTCACACACACCCTCAATTGCCTTAAAATCTAATTCAGGTTTTAATAAACTGAACAGAGGGTATTAGTTTATATGCACATTTGATATTCACACTAAGTAGTTAGAAGATAAGGAAACCCACTTCTCCATAACTTTGGATATATAAGAAAACCCGGTCTCTCTAACTTTAATGCACTTTAGGTCAGTACTAATTTCTGCATATAATAAGGATGTTATTTTGCTATATGTTATGCTCAGTGCCTAAAAATGTGTCTCAGCTGCAAACATTAGTAGTTGTGTACCACAATTCTAATATCCAAGAGACAGATGTGGCATCCAAATATAATTTCAAGAGAATCAGCAAATGGAGCTTTGCTATATGTAAATACTTGGATTTAAACCCCCAGGAAAACAGAGTGGGTCATGCTAGGATACTTATTTTGGTTCCCCATATGTATGAGAGTTTATGGTCCCATACTTACGATTGCTATGGTAGATGGTAAGTCCATGTATAATTGATAATATTGTTGTAAAGAAATGATACGCTGTTGGAATACAAATTGGGGTGTTCAATTTTGGGATATATATAGCATAACTATTTTGCTATAGCATGGCTGAGGCTATAACAAACTCTGTTCCTAGAGAAAGCAACTGCAGGATTTGCAATAGCATTCAAAGTAATGGTAGGTATATAGTATTAATTCCATGGGAATATCAATAAAGGGGTTGACATTTTCCTTCCATACACATCACATTGGTTAATTTTCCCCCCTTTAAAATTTGTATATGCTGACAACAATAAATTATGTACAAAAGTGTTGCAATTAATTAGTACAGAAGCTTCCCACCCCATGAATGTCATTCACGAAAGAAGTCTACTCTTTGTTGACATAGTACCTTTTTGTAATTATCAGAAAATCATTTACCAACTTGCTGTGTGGAATCAGGGACTGAAATCAGATTGTATAGTCAAACAATGTAAGCAAGAAGCCATATTAATTATTTTAGTAAACTGTCATATATGGCCCTGTAAGTTATCATACATGCTATTGGAGAGGGAATATATATTTCCTCATGTATCTGGATTTGAGTTGCAAGCATCTATAAGGTTCATGGCCTTTAACTAATTGGTTAATATATATGTTGGCAAAATTGTATATATGTTTGGTGTTTCAATGAATGTTGGTAGATTATATATATCAGATGGTGGTTATATATGTTGCAAAGGTTATTATGGAAGTCAATTTGTGTGTGATCATATTTTGGAGATTTGATGTTCAGTCTGTATTTGGTTGTATTGTTGGGATATATGTATTTTAACAGGTGTTAATCACTACAATTCATCATGACAACTAGCTTGTTTTCACCAGTGATCATTGGTGAGTACAAACTATTGTATGGTACCGGTTGGTGATTCAACAGTTTTTAGATTGGTGGGGAAATGGAATTCCTCGTAACTATTTTAGATTGGTGCTGGTGGGAAAATTTTTCTTCCCACTAAGCCACTGATGGTAACAGAACTGGCTGCATGTCATTATATAGTCACTAATGGCCACCATACAAAATCATTAGATAAAATCAATTCTCAACACAATTGCCTGGTTGCTAAACCAATTTAAATATGGAGAAAAAACAAATATTGCCGCACCAAATTGTCGTGGCAAAAGAAAGTTATTCCTACTAAAAATTATTTTGGCGGGTAACTTATTATTGCTCATGAATTATATGCCACAAGTATGTCACCAACGAAAGTGATTGAAAAAGGTTTGTTGTCACATAACCTGTTCCTTTTGTGACCAATTATTTACATATAAATGCCTAATTGCCACCGCACAATATCTAGGTAAGCTACTTTTGTCACGTCCACAACACATGGATAATGAATTTTGGCTACGATATTGGATCATCTATAATACTTATTTCCAACAAAGGAAAATGGTGGAGTATAGATTATTCCGACAAGTACTGATGTTAATAATACCAAATTATTACCAGATTAGGTCATCCCAAAAGACTCATAGTCACTACTTATGGAGTAGTAAATGACTTTATACAACTAAACGTGTCACCAAAGGTCAGCCTGGCTAATACTATTTTCTAGATTGTGAGTGTGGTGACAAACCATGTATGTTTCATCACTTAAATCTAGTTGTGAATGGAATTTGCCATGAAGGGCCACATGTATTGTCACAACGTGTGGTCGTGGCAAAAGAACGTTTTTCCCACCAATTAATAGTATTTGTGGATAAAATATTATTGCCCATAAATTATATGCCACCAACGTGTCACCAAGAAAATTGGTGGAAAAAACTTCATTCTCACATACTACCCACTTATTTCGACCAAAATCCCTCATGGAAAAAGTCAGTATTTGTTGTAGTGCAAGCTACTTCGAACATGTGACCTTAGACAATGGAGGGAAGAGTGATTTCGTAACCTTTGTGAGAGGAGAATTTCTTCTAGTTCTAGTGTAGAGCTATAGATTGTCCTTGAATGTTATTTCATTGCCCTTCAACTTGTGGGTTGAGAAAAACCATGAGCATCCCCTTTTAGACATTTTACCTCTGAACAGATCACATCCTTTCATACATTAGATAGTTCATGCTTTTTTCCCTTCTGCTGGTCATCTTCCCCTCTTGCATGGTTTGAAGGATATGTTGCATTTTCTAAGTATGAAAAGCTGAAATTTTGATTCCTACCTTTCTCAATTCTCCTTTTTGTCTGCGTTGGACTCGCTTTGCTCAATGTTTCTTTCATTTCCTTTATCTTGGTCTAGGCAACTGGATTTCTTCTCTTCTTCAGTTTCCCATGGTTTTGTCTCGTTTTTCTTTATATTTTTTCCTAACTTGTATCTTAAATAAGGTTAATTCGAATTACCTCAAAAAACGAAATTCCCACAAGCCCATAACTTTGCTCGTCTTAAAGCCCACATCACTTTATTGTTTGCACCTCTACATCGCTTAGGTAGCTACTAGAGTCTCCTAAAAAATTACACGCTTTAAGATCCAGAGATCTAGATGGCTTATCTAGAAAATAGTAGGGAGAAAGGAGAGCTTTTCTTTTGTACGTTCACTTTTTAACTCTTCTTAATTTAATGTACGTATAACTCTTATTTAAAGATTTTTCTCATGGGAGGTTAATTAATTTCTCTGAAGTTAAGTGGTAGTGGTGGAAAGTTAATTAATAACCTTCTCATCCATGTGGACATAACATAGGTGATGAGATACCCACTACAATACTTAACCCCTACTATGTCTAGCTTGTCTTGAAAAAATGGCACATATCTCTCTTGAACTAACCAATGCTATGAAAAAGTCTAGTTCTGAAAAAATGGCAAGTTACTCCCACTATTTTTTACGATTTTAGAATGTGATAATTCTCTACTCTTGCTAAAAGATGGTGTAATTCCTTCAAGTTCTTGTAACTCAAAAAGTAAGATTATTCTTTGTGTCACCTATATTAAGAAAATCATTCTCGATAAATGTAACATCAGATAACTCTATTTCTGTCATCTCTTCGTTGGGATGTTCACCAAACATTACATACTCATTTAAGCTCTCTGAATATTTTATAAAGATATGCTTATTTGCTCTAAGGCTGAATTTCTCATATTTATGAAAAGTTGTGTGAACATAACCTGCAGAACCCAAGGCTGCAAATGTTTTAAATCTGGTTTTGCGCCATTCCATAATTGCTCATGGAGAGCATGATGGTCATCCCTAGTTCACAGAGAGCAAAGTGCTAGCCATAAGGTGAGTATCTTCGAGAGGAGTGCTCACCCTTAGGCTAGCATTGTCTAAAGCAAATGTGGTAGCCATCTCAGAGAGCATTGCTAGAACAAAAGTTTGTTTACCCAAGCGAGCATCTTGAAGGGCAAAAGTGCTTGCTTTGTTGCGAGTTACATAGAAAGAAAAAAGCTCTTGGCTCCAAGTGAACACCACGTGAAAGGCAAAAGTCCTCACTCTCAAATGAGCACTACAGATAACAAAAGTGCTCATCCCCTCGACAAGCATCGTGCAAACACAAAGTGCTCGTCCATAGAGCAATGATTCGTAAATGAGTATTTCGAGTATGTGTATCCATAAATGAGCATTCTAAATGCATGCTTGAGTGGAAATCAAGCATGATCTAAGTGTGCACAATTTCATATATTTATTGGTAGGTCTTGGATTGAAGTTTTCCTTTTTACTTTAAAATTATTAATCTATACTATAACATAATAATCAAGTGCACGCTTTACTAGTACATTAAAAAGAGGCACCACTTGATGATTACAAAAGAAATATTGTGCCTAACCTCCCTAAAACTTGAAATACTCTTAAAATAACAGTTTGGGCAAGTGAGATAAGATACAAAATTATTATCTCATCTTATTTTTATAATTTTTTAAAAATTTTACACAAAATATAATAAATAATTTAATTTTTTTTAATCTCAAAATAATAATAATATTAAAAAATAATATTTTAAATTTTCATCTAAAATAAAAAATTCTCATATTATTATCTAAACATATCCGTTGTTTTTAACATAAAAATTAATTTTAGCCAAAAAAGAAACATCTTGATATAATTTTGTCCCCAAGCTAGGTTTGCCATATTTGAGTAATTGCAGCATCGTGACAAGTCGACAGCCGCTCGCCGCGCTCGAGAGGTGCATCCTGGGCCTGGGGTCCGAGCCCCATAGGCGGGAAAATGTGCATTATCTAATGTTGGCGGGAAGTTTCACACAAATTCCTTCCTTGGACTCCAAACGCTTTCGAACCGCACATCTCACTTCACCAATCAAACGGCTATAAATGGACATACCCTGGCTCTGGACCTTCCTAAGTTCCCTTCCTGTTTTTGGGAAGTGGGCTTCTATTAGAAGTCGGTCTCTCTCCCTCGCACGCATATACACAAGTATAGAATTCAGTACTCGCACGCACGAAGGAAACCCTCGGTCTTAGAGAAACTGAATCCATGGCCAAGCCATCTGATCCACAGGCATCCTCAGATGAAGTCCTATCCGATGGCACCAATTCGTCGGAGGAGGAGCAGGTCAACGATCAGATCAACGATGAGGAGGACGAGGAGGAACTGGAAGCCGTAGCACGCTCGGCCGGCTCCGAAGATGACAAGTCTCCCGCCTCGGACGACGACGAACCTGCCGTCGCCGATGATGGCGATGCCGAAGAAGAAGATGAGGTAATTTTACGATCACGTCTTTGCTTTCCTTTTGTTGGATCCGAGTCTATGATTGTATCTGTATGCTAGGGTTTGTTTTGGCGCTTGTTGCGCTAGATTTTGAATGGTCTAGGGCGTCGTTAACTTCTCATCCCGTCCGGTTTCAGAGAAAGACGAGGAAAATTAAATAAAATCAAGGTTGAGTTTATATTTCATTGTGCTTGTCCCATATTGAAAACGCATATCAAGAAAAAATGCTGTATAATGCTAACTTGAGCTTACACGTTGTCGTATTGGGTCCCAAATGATGAAAAATTAATGGGTTTAAGTATTAGTCAATCTCTTGCTATCAAATTGTTGGATGATTAGTCTATCGCACTCTTGAGTAGCTCAACATGGTTGACAAATTGGACATTATCGATGTCGTGTAACATTCTGTGCATAAACCATTTGAGTTCATGATTACTTGCAGGATGGAAATAATGTATCGGGTGCGGACATTAGCAAGCGTGAGAAGGCCAGGCTCAATGAAATGCAGAAAATGAAGAAACAAAAGATTCAGGAAATACTGGATGCTCAAAATGCTGCAATTGATGCTGATATGGTGCGTGCCTCATTTGGAGGACTCCTGTTTTTCTGGGTATCTTTGGACTATTGAATGCGATGTGTGGGTTTATTTGAATTGCAGAACAATAAGGGGCCTGGGCGCTTGAAGTATCTCCTGCAGCAGACTGAGTTGTTTGCACACTTTGCCAAAGGCGATCAATCTGCATCTCAAAAGAAGTCAAAAGGAAGGTACAACTTGTGGTCTCTTTAAACAATATTTTTTGATGTCGGGGAACCTCTCCAAGGCAATTTGGACTCACCCCTGTAAAATAAACCTTGGTCCCGTGCACCGCACCCTCAAAAGTTTCCCTACACGGAACTGATTAAATTATTGGCTTTTCACTAGGGGGTGTGGCCCCAAAAGATTGTATGCACCCATGAGGTGTTGAACCTTGAAGGGAGTGATACCCTAAAACCAAGGCCTTCACCACTTGGGCCAATTTGAGATACAATATTTTTAATGATCCCAGGAAAATCTTTTAATTCTCTTTATTTAGGTCTAATCTGAGATACAATCTCTCTTTTACTAGAAGTTCTTTAGTCATACAAGTCCTCATGTTTGGAATTTTTATAGCTTTCTCATTTCCTACTCTACCCTTTTAGTCAATAGGTCGAAATTTGATCTTGGACATGTGAGGGTGTAAGCCTCAATTGTTGATTATAATATAAGAT
Organism: Carya cathayensis; assembly: GCA_011037825.1. Lineage (NCBI taxonomy): Eukaryota > Viridiplantae > Streptophyta > Magnoliopsida > Fagales > Juglandaceae > Carya > Carya cathayensis. Next base: position 727,878 of record QGSO01000428.1, read on the forward strand.
TTCAACTAGAATGAGCTTATTGGAAGTTTGGGTGGACTAAAAAGATGTTTTTTTTTTTTAAATTTTTATTATTGAGATTTTGGTGTGATTATATTCTTTCATTAAGGCATGTCATTTTTATTTGCAATTATATAGAATAAGATGCATTTGACTGCAAGACGTCATTTTTTTTTTAAAAAAAATTTTGCTGCTCTATTTAACCTTACTACTAAGCATCCATATATTCTCCTGCATCAGTTTCAGAAAATGGTAATAGAGCACTTCATACTGCTTTATATAGGGATGTCTTGGACTGTTTTTTCTGTGTTTAAGTAAAAAAAGGGGGGGTGGGTTGAGATATTGTCACAAAGATTTTCTTAAACACTTGATAGATGTCTCTTGCAATGTTTGAAGTGGTGCAAATTGAAACGGATCTTGGGTTGGTGCTAACTACCGCATACAATTTTATGTTGTTCGGTAGATTTTTAACCTAATTTCATGGCCAGACTGAATTGCTGCAGGGACATTGATCTTTTTCTGAGTTTAAAAAGAGGATGTGTGGCAGTATATAGCTTTATAAGCTTTTGGTCCCCCTGAAAGGGCGTATGTTGAATAGGTAGAAATGGCGTGCAAAAATCCTTTTCAAACTAAATAAATGCCCTTTTGCTTGAATGATTACATATTGGCCGCTTTTAACTGTATTTCTAATCCTACATTTCCATTTGGCGTTCTTTTGGGTTTTGCTAATTTTATTTTATTTTATTTTAAATGAGATATGACCTAAACTATTTGGGAGTAGCCCTTTCCCCATCCTCTTTTTATTTGCTTCCATAGTCCCATCACATTTGGCCCTCTCACTCATTCGGACACCATCCTCCTCAAGTCCCACCATATTTTGCTGCTTTGAAGATGGGGGGCGCACTTTGGAGGAACTTTGAAGGCATTTGTGCACACTTTATTGCTTTGGTTTTCTGTTATTGAACTTGAAGGAACTAGAGCTCATGATTTTCTTGGTTCTTTTTTTGTTCATAGGATGTAGCAGGTGCTTTCTTTTGTATACTTCCTACGTACTTGGGCAACGCTTGTATCTTTCTCATTAATAAAGTTGTTTTTACTCATGGAGAAAAAAGCCCCGCCATATTTTGATTCTATAATGGCCCTCCACAAAGATCTCTTGTTGGTATCTCCACAACTACTTTCCCAATAGAGCCTTGTTGAAAACTAATAAATTTCAAACTCTTAGCTGTCCTTCTGAGATTGGAGTACATACTGCAATCCATTTTAATAGTTGAAATTTAAACTCCTCGTTTATCGCCCCCATAAGAATTCTCGCTGCAGTTTATCTATATGATGGGCCACCCTCGTTGGCATTGGGAACAAAAAAAGGAAATAAGTAGGCAAGTTAGAGAGAGGACCTTTCTTTCTTTCTTTTTTTGTTTCAAATAAAAGTTAATGTCTTTTTTTTTTTTTTTTTTGACAAATACATCCTTTTCCAGCTAACCAATCTTTGCTCCAATTTGTCCAAGACTTCATCCCAAATTGACTTAGATTTGAATGAAGCAACTAAGGGGATCTCATTTTGGCATGACATATGGTGTTGATTATCTTCTAAAGGAAGCTTATCTAGGAATTTATAGAATTGCATGGACGTAAGAAACCTCAATTGCAAATCTTCTGGGTTCATTTAGTGGCTTTCCTCAATGGAATACCACCTTTATCAGAGATGCACAAGATTGGGAAGTTGAAGCTTTTGTAGAGTTCTACAACCTTGTATACTCTAGTAGAGTAAGGTCCAGTTTGGATTCCAAACCCATCTTAACTCATCTCATATAATCATTACAATTTTCTTGAATTTCAACACAAAATATAATAAATAATTTCACTTTTTCAAATCTCAAAATAATAATATTAAAAAAATAATATTTTAACAATATTTTATTAAACTTTAATCTCAACTCAAATCAAATCAGTTTAACATCCAAACGCAGTCTAAATGGGGGATGCATAAATAAGATCTTTTGGCACCCACTAAGAAGGGAAAATTCACCATGTAGTCATTCTACAAATCTCTCGTCATGCTAAACACCAACCCATTCCCACGGAAGAACATTTGGAGGACCAAGGAAAATCTGCTTTCTTTGTATGGACTGCCTTCTCGAAGAAGATCCTCACTTTAGACAATCTTTGGAAATGCTGAATAATTGTTACGAATTGGTGTTGTATGTGCAAAAAGAGTGGGGAATCCATTGGTCATCTATTACTTTATTGTGAACTTCATGGTAACTCACAAATTGCGGTACTTTGGAAGATGATCTTGACTTGTCTTTGATGTTGCCTTTGGAGGGAGAGGAATGAAAGAAGTTTTGAAGATTGTGAGCTATCAATGGACGAGCTTAGAATGCTTTCTTTAATTTTTTATCCCATTGGTCGATTGTAGTAGATTTCAATAGTATGAATATTCATGACTTTCTTGTATCCCTAGACAATTATGCATGGGTGTTGCTATTATATGTCCCTTGTACTTGGGATATGCCTACTTTCTATCATTAATAAAATTCTTTTTTTTGATAAGTATATCATTAATAAAATTCTTATTCACCTATAAAAAATGTAGGAGAAAACCTGAGGGGTAGCTCAGTTAGTCAGATCTTGGGTTTTCTCTCCAATGGTCATCAGTTCAAGTCCCCTTAGGGCCATTAGAGGTTTACCTGATCGTTAACTTCGGGGCCCTGTGAGATTAGTTGAGGTGCGCGCAAGCTGGTCAAAACACCCACAGATATTAAACAAAAAAAAATTATGTAGGAGGCATATTCCTATCCTAATGGAAACTAAGGGATCTTGCTTTTCACTCTAGACAAAATTGCTGTCTTTCAATTATGGAGCAACTATTAAGTTGATGAAGTACAAGTGGCGTGCATGATAGAATGAGCCAGCCACCCGTGTTAATGCCCTGATATGTAGGAGGCATTTAATTTGGTTTTCTGCCCATTTGCTATCCATTAAATTTTCAATCTTCATTTAGTGATGGCTCTTCCGTCTTTATAACGTAGGGGTCGCCATGCATCAAAATTAACTGAAGAGGAAGAAGATGAAGAATGCCTTAAGGAGGAAGAGGATGGTTTATCTGGGACAGGAACCACACGGCTGTTGACTCAACCCTCTTGTATGTGCTCTCTGTTTATCTATATGATCTAGTATTATTGGGGTTGTCTTCATATTTTGTGATGCACTGTATTTTGCTTTAATGTTTGTTTAAGTGATATTTTGGGAAATATTTAACTGATATTTTGGAAAAAGATCTTTTCCAAAGTTTTTTTTTGGTCCTTTTTCCTGACGTCACCAAAATTTCTGCTAATGGTACATTGTTCTTGTCCAATTCCTTTTTTTTTTATTTTTCTAATTGAGAACTATGTTTAGATGATCTATAGCTCTTAGTGGCTGGAAGTGTGATTGACTAGTTGTATGCTTTTTCTTCCCCCAGGGACCTTGATCCCCATGTGCTAGTGTAAAGTTTTTCTTGGATGTTTCTTGAAGATTTCTTGATCTGTCTAAATGATGCCCCTATATAAGATGATAGTTTTCAGTTCCTGTGCAGTTCAGATTTGGAGTGCTGATTTTTCTTTGTGTATTCCTTTCTTTAGGTATTCAGGGGAAAATGAGGGACTACCAACTTGCTGGGTTAAACTGGCTTATACGTCTTTATGAGAATGGTATAAATGGAATCCTCGCCGATGAAATGGTATGTATATAATTTTTTGCATTTTAGAATTGCTCTTATTTTACTTGATGTTGATGCAAGATGATGGACTTCGAGTCTTGGTCTTTCAAGCTGTATTTGTCACAAATGGTGATTATATAATTACTTCTGGTTACTTGGTATTTTTAATGAAAAGTTAATTTTGCTATCCAGGGCCTTGGTAAAACGTTACAAACCATCTCCTTACTGGGCTATTTGCATGAGTTCAGAGGAATTACTGGCCCTCATATGGTAGTTGCTCCAAAATCTACCCTTGGAAACTGGATGAATGAAATTCGGCGTTTTTGCCCAGTTTTGCGTGCTGTAAAGTTTCTTGGAAATCCTGATGAAAGAGTGAGTTGTTTTTTCTCTTTTGGATTAGTGAACTGTGATACCAGATAATCTTTTTGCTTGATGTTTTGTCACTCTTTATTTCTGCAGAGACATATACGAGAAAATTTACTGGTTGCTGGCAAGTTTGATGTCTGTGTAACAAGTTTTGAAATGGCAATTAAAGAGAAGTCCACCTTGCGTCGCTTTAGCTGGCGCTATATTATCATTGATGAAGCCCATCGAATCAAGAATGAGAATTCCCTCCTTTCAAAAACAATGAGACTATATAATACTAATTATCGTCTTCTCATCACGGGTACACCGCTTCAGGTATAAATTTCATGAACGTGGGTGCTTGGCCCTGCCATGTTAGAAAACATATGCACGTGTCCATTGAACTTGTTGGTTATCCTTGAAAGTAGCAGATGAGGTTGTGTTGTTGCTAGTGTTGCAAACTCCAGGCAAAGATCAAGACTCTCTTTATCAATGAATGGAAACAAAAGGTTTTAGAAAAGACCAACATAAATGTTTCACAAAAATTTTGCCCATGTAGTGTTGAATGGAAGTAAAATGTGAATTATGAAAAACGAATGGAAGTAAAATGTGGTGGGGAGAAAAGATCCAGTGAACTGCACTATATTTTTTCATGAGTACCTTTTGTGTGCCTGATTTTTGTTGCTTTCAGTATCTTCTGTCAGGAGCAAATTGGTTTCATTTTTTGGACTTTGTACACCATCATTCAATGGGGACACTGTTTTTTATTAATCTAAATGTAGTAATATGTTGTCATTGTGCAGAACAATCTCCATGAACTTTGGGCCCTTCTCAACTTTCTTCTGCCAGAGATATTTAGTTCTGCTGAAACTTTTGATGAATGGTTCCAAATTTCTGGTGAAAATGATCAGCAGGAAGTTGTTCAACAACTTCATAAGGTAGGTAAAAAATCCATCTAATTGGGGAGTAATGCATGTTATTTTATCCTCTCTCTCTCTCTCTCTCTCTCACACACACACACACACACACACACACACGAACGCGCTATGCCTTTTGAGCTGATGATGTAACTTTTGTTTTCTGCACATATAAGGTCCTCCGTCCTTTCCTCCTCCGAAGGTTGAAGTCAGATGTTGAGAAAGGTTTACCTCCAAAGAAGGAAACAATTCTTAAGGTGGGTATGTCACAAATGCAGAAACACTATTACAAGGCTTTGCTGCAGAAAGATCTTGAAGTTGTTAATGCTGGTGGAGAACGTAAGCGTCTTCTGAATATAGCAATGCAGCTGCGTAAATGCTGTAATCATCCATACCTTTTTCAAGGTGCTGAACCTGGCCCTCCTTATACGACTGGAGATCATCTTATTACAAATGCTGGTGCGCTCTCCATTCTACAAGATATTGAGTTTATAAGGTGTTTACCAATTGAAAAATGATAAAACCTAATCCACTATTAATTTTCCTTTTCAGGTAAAATGGTTCTGTTGGATAAGTTGCTTCCAAAATTAAAAGAGCGCGATTCTAGGGTCTTGATATTTTCACAGGTCAATTTTCTTCAAAATTATACTTTTTTCATGTGATGTGGTAGGCATTTGTTATTTTTCCTGTATAATTCTACTCTTGGTATTGGTTTTTATTTTTTATTTTATAAGTCTTGGAATTGTTTTTATAATTCAGATGACAAGGCTTCTGGATATTCTTGAAGATTACTTGATGTTTCGTGGATACCTATACTGTCGAATTGATGGGAATACTGGTGGAGAAGATCGTGATGCTTCCATTGATGCTTTTAACAGGCCTGGGAGCGAGAAATTTGTATTCTTATTATCAACAAGAGCTGGTGGCCTTGGCATTAATCTTGCTACAGCTGATGTTGTCATTCTCTATGATAGTGATTGGTGAGCACCAGTTCTGTATTTTCTCTTTTGGTTTTGGTATGTATATGTTTGTTTATTTTCATTTACTTTGGCGGTTTTGTTGATGCTTGGGATTTTTAGGAATCCACAAGTTGATCTACAAGCACAGGACCGTGCTCACAGGATTGGTCAAAAGAAAGAAGTTCAAGTTTTTCGGTTCTGCACAGAGGTTTGGACCGTTGTATTTTTATTATGAAAGATTATAAGCTTCTTTTTTATAAACATAAGCAAGTTAAATTTTCTTTACTAAAAAGGGGTGTTACCACATAAAGTATACAGAAATACAACTAAATAGAGAAAGGTAACAGATATAGAAATTTCTCAAGGCTATGACCACCATCTAATGGTAGAAGGTGTTGAGAACAATGTCTGCAGGCCAATCATTGGCTTCTCACAACCTTCAATGCTACACCCATTTCTTTTTCTACAAATACACCTCATTAAACATGTTCTGATCATTTTCCATGATATTGCACACTGGTGACCACTGATCTGCATTTTCCAACAAGTGAGAAGATCCACCACTCGGGATGGCATGGCTTAATCTATCCTGAATAGTCCAAAGATTGTGTTCCACAAAGTACTAGAAGTCTTGCAATGAAGTAAAAGGCGATCCATTGATTCCTCACTTTTCTTACACATACAACATCAATCTGTACAACTTCCATTTTCTTACATAATCCAAGGTCAATCTTTCTTAAAGCTAACGCTCATTCAAACAAGTTCCCTCTTTGGGTGCCTTGTTTCTTCAAATAATTTTCCCAGGAAAATGGGCTATCGTGAGCACATTTTTTCTTTGATTGGCACCGGGTGTCCGCAAACAGCGTCCCGACTAATCCCGGGGGAGCACAGGCCCTCGACAAAGAGTTTCCCGCAAGTGCACTTCGGGTAATTCAAAGGGAAAATCTCTCAGTTCAATGGCTCTTAGAGATTGCTTGCATCCAAAAGGATTTGAACCTTAGACCTAGGTGGAGCATATCCCCAAGCCCAAGGCCTTTACCAATTGAGCCAACCCATAGGGGTTGGTTATCATGGGCACATAAAACATTTTATAGTGACTTCAAGTGCTTATTTCTTTGTTGGACTCAAAACTAGTTATCTTCGCCACCCTGTCCCACTCTACTAGGATACAACTGGTTGAATGACAATATGAAGAGATCCACCTTCACTTATGAAAATCTTGTGAGAAGTTGACAATGATCCCCCTCAAATTCCTGAAAACATGCAGTATTGAATTACAGGGGGAAAGCACATTCAAGGACCTGTCTTCACATCACAGATCCTGCCAAAAACGAATTTTGGATCCATTGCCCACCATCTATATAATAAAGTGGGAGAAAGATGCTCTTCCAGAGACCAATCTAGAATGACCCATCAACCTCATGCAAAAACCAACCTCCTCCATAGCTGAGTTATTAACATTACATCAATCTTCTCATTTAATTGGTTTATGGAACAGTATGCCATTGAGGAAAAAGTGATTGAGAGGGCTTACAAAAAGCTTGCACTTGATGCTTTGGTGATTCAACAAGGACGATTAGCAGAGCAGAAGAGTAAGCATTTTCAGATTTTTATTATTAAAAAAAAAAAAAAAGATTTTTCTTATGGAAGTATCTATTTTTTGTGTTTTTCTTCTTTTCTTTTAAAGATATTTCTGTGCATCAATGTGTTCTGATGCATTTTTGTTTCATGCAGCTGTTAATAAAGACGAGCTGCTTCAGATGGTGAGATTTGGTGCTGAAATGGTTTTCAGTTCCAAGGACAGTACAATTACAGATGAGGACATTGACAGAATTATAGCAAAAGGAGAAGAGGCGACTGCTGAGCTCGACGCCAAGATGAAGAAATTTACAGAAGATGCAATCAAGTTTAAAATGGATGACAGTATGTATATTAGTTATCAGGGGTTTTTTCGCGTAAATGTATTTGTTTTTTGCTTATTTAATAATTATTCATTTTTAAAATGTAAAAAAATGCTGATATTGATGTGTCTTCATGCAGCTGCTGAATTGTATGATTTTGATGATGAGAAGGTAAATGTGATACCTTCATATTTTGTTCTTCAACCTGTATAGGCTGTTCAACTTGTACTTTGGTTGGCCTTACTCTAAGGCTTGCTTTAGCAACTTACTGCCATATGTTTGTTCTGTGGTGAAGGATGAGAACAAGGTTGACTTCAAGAAACTTGTGAGTGATAACTGGATAGAACCACCAAAGAGAGAGCGGAAACGAAAGTAATAGCAATCTTTTTTTGTTCTATTAAGATAAACATTTAAGGTTATTTTTCATCATGATTGAAACACAATTCTCTTTTTGCCCTCTCTAGTTACTCAGAATCTGAATACTTTAAGCAAACAATGCGTCAAGGGGGTCCAGCAAAACCAAGAGAACCTCGAATTCCTCGGATGCCACAATTGTAAGCATCTCCTGAAACTTGTTGCACTGTGAACAGGGCTGTGTTCTTTTTTGCTAAGAATATCTATTTGTTTCTATTGATTCTTTTCTTCCAGGCATGATTTCCAGTTCTTTAACACACAGAGGCTGAGTGAGCTCTATGAAAAGGAAGTGCGCTATCTGATGGTGGGTAATCATTAAGCTCCTGAAAATATCCCTTTTGCTTTGATTAGAACCTATTCCATCCATTTTTGGTTGAAATTTTAGTTTTTCTGCATAATTTATTGACATTATTTTCAGCAAATGCAATTTTTTACACAGTTTATTATTAATTGACTTTTCAGCAAACACATCAAAAGAATCAGTTGAAAGACACAATAGATGTGGATGAACCCGAAGGTATTTTGTATCTTTCATAAGGATTGCCTTCCTTTCCTGACTTATTGTTTCATTGAATTCTTCTCTAACTGAATGATGCTATTTAGAGGTTGGAGATCCATTGACTGCTGAAGAACTGGAAGAAAAGGAACGTTTATTAGAAGCAGTAAGTGGATTATATGTTGTAGAACAAGTTTATGACAGATACCTTTTTCTAAATATGGCTATTGATGAATTTCAGGGGTTTTCTTCTTGGAGTAGAAAAGATTTCAATACCTTCATCAGAGCGTGTGAGAAGTATGGCAGAAATGACATAAAAAGTATTGCTTATGAGATGGAAGGGAAAACAGAGGAGGAAGTTGAAAGATACGCCAAAGCTTTTAAAGAAAGATACAAAGAGCTGAATGGTAAGTAACATCCAATACTATGCCTTCGGTGAAAAAATGTTGTAATGGGAAGCTAATGTAAGCTTTTGTTATTTTTACATGTACATATACGTTTACTTAATACTGTCTGCTGGTTTGAACTTCAGCCCTTTTGACCTGAGTTCACATGCCATTTGTTTGTGAACTCCTGGCCCCTAGAACATGTGCTCTCTTAATGATGTATCATATCTACATTAACACCCCAAAAAAATGTGTATTTTTTAATATATGAACGTTTTGAAGAAATAGCATTAGGTGGTTTGACTGTATTTGACCTTCAGTTATCAGGGCGAAGAACTGCATTAGTGTCTGGTTTGAGCTAAACTGCAGCATCATTTGTTTGTTCAGTTGCAGGAGTTGGTCATTTGTAGTTGAACCTGATAAAGATTGCATTGATATGGTGCAAACTATAAGCTTTCATTTACAGCTTTCATGGGATTGCTACATTAAAAATTTTGTAGTGTAAGATACCATTATTGAACCTGAATATCTCCTCCAGATTATGATAGGATCATCAAGAATATCGAGAGAGGAGAGGCTAGAATTTCACGCAAAGATGAAATCATGAAAGCTATTGGAAAGAAGTTAGACAGGTACAAGAATCCATGGCTGGAACTCAAGATTCAGTATGGTCAGAACAAAGGGAAGTTGTACAATGAAGAATGTGATCGCTTCATGGTGCGTCTTTTCTTTTAAAATCAGTTACTGTGTTTCTCTCCTCCCCAAATAAATGACGAACTGTGTATGTGTGGGATCTTTAAATATATAATATGGTTTTTGCCTTTTGCAGATATGCATGGTTCATAAACTTGGGTATGGGAATTGGGATGAGCTGAAGGCAGCATTTCGCACTTCACCCTTGTTTCGATTTGATTGGTTTGTAAAGTCTCGCACAACTCAAGAACTTGCAAGGAGGTGTGATACCCTTATTCGGTTAGTGGAGAAGGAAAACCAAGAGTATGATGAGAGGGAGAGACAAGCTCGTAAAGAGAAGAAGCTTGCCAAGGTTGGATACTTGTACTCAAAACTTCTGTAAACACCACCATTCATTCATTTTATTTATCTGTGCGGTGTGCACCACACTTAAACTTCACAAACCTACCTTCTCACATCACATACATTTGTTGATTTGGATCCTCCATTTTTTTTTCCTGATCAAACCAATCTTCGTCCATCCAAATTGCTACATCTTACACTGATTTGACAATATGTATTTCAGAGCATGACACCATCAAAGCGCACTCTTGCTAGGCAAACGGAAAGCCCCATTTCCCAAAAGAAGCGGAAACAATTGACTATGGACAACTATGTGAGCTCGGTGCGTCACTGCCCCCACTTTATATTAGAATATGTAATAGTTTTGCTTTCTTTTCATGTGGTATACTTACTGTTTACATACTGAAGCAAATAATGTTCTTGCAGGGAAAGCGGAGGAAATGATATTGAAATTTAAAGTTGCGATTTCCTTTTCCCTTATTTTTTGGGGGTGGGGGGTAAGGTAACACCTATTATAATTCTAGGGTAGTAGTAGTCTGGCAAGGAATGGCTCTAGTTTTGATGCTTGAGTTTGTTATATCCCCTTATTTTTGGGATCAGGGTTCACCAGAATCCTATCTATTCATCACTGATGGGTTTCTTTCAAAATGTTTTGGGTTACAAATTTGATTTGGGAATTTTGTATAAACGAATGAATGTATGAGGCCTTCTGTCCACATGGGGTCCATGGTTGGGGGTTCCAACCCCCAACTATTAGGGTTGATGTCCCTAAAACAAATTTCCCAAAAAAAATGGAGAATGTACGAGGCATTATAATATATTTCAAATTTTCATTTATATAAACTACTGTCACCTGACGAATATATTGAACTTGCTCCTTAAGGCACAGAGGTATGCAAGGTCGCCTGGTTATTCTCTCTCTCTCTCTCTCCCTCGACTGTGAAATTATGTATTTTTACGGCTGTTGGGATGTCAGGCAGGCATTTGCAAAGACGACGGTTGAATATTTGAATTATTTGAGTACTAAACTACTGCTACGTCAGTAATCATCCTACCTGAAAATGGATCTTGTTTGATGCGTTTTGTGAGCTTGATTTATAACCGAAGTGTCTTACCTTTTTCCCAGAAACCAATGTTTGTGGATCGAGTTCGTTTAGTACAAAATATGAAGCTTTGACCATTTGGTAAATGCTTCTCAGAAAATTTTGTACAAATTGAATATTTAATGTTAAGTAGTGAGTTGAGCATTTTTTTTATGGAAAATTTTTTCTTACTTTGCGTACTGATTTATGTACCGATATTGATTTGTAAAATATATATTTAACAAAATAATATGAATTGAAGGTGGAAATAATTTTCATAAAATAGAAAATTTTCTTCTCCTCCCAAAAATTTTTTTATAAAATTTTTACATAAAAAAAATGATCGGTACGTAAATTAATACACAAAATCTACTTGTACTTAGTAAAGCTCTTTTGTTATTTGCTTCGAGGCGGATTCGTTTGGAAATCTGACTCTACTTCCGATGCAGACATGACTTGGTTTCCAAGAATTCAGAATTTCTATAATTTTTTTTTTTGGTTAATCCAAATTATAAAATTCTATAGTGGGAAAGAAATAAACAAAACTAATTATATAGGAACTGCCTATTATCTTATAACCAAGAAGATATCAGGAAGAGATATGCTAACTTCAAGAGCAGGTCTATCTATTGTACATATCCTCGTTTTTTTTTTTTAGTCCTAAACAATGGTTCCATTTCATTTCCTTAATACATTTTCACTCGTTCAATCCATTTACCAGAGAGAGCTGAACGGAAGTATATGACCAAACCTCTCTCTCTCTCTCTCTGAATAAGCCGAAAACACTTTTTTAAAGTACATAACTCAGACGTCCATTTACGCAACTGTATGAAAAGTACAACATTTAACGACACCCACACCAAACCCCACTTTAAGTTTTTCCCCCACCACCCACGTCCACAGACAACAATATTATATGAGGGCGGGTGCAAAAATTAGACATCTTCACTGCTCTCTGCAGCATACACCTGTGAAATTCCTACATACATAAAATGGACATGTTGCAGACAACAACATTCTCTCAAGGGTCTTTACCTGTAAATGCCTCAATTCACAACATTTTCCCTCCCTCCCTTGATGATTCACCATCCCTTTTTACCATGATTCCTCCCATTACCATATAAATTGATGCATTCAGTTCCCTTACTCAATAACAACGATATAATTACTTCCATAGAAGAATTGTGTAAAAGGACGGAGTTCTTGTCCATCACTCATTTGTGCCATCGAAACTACCCATCCGACTTGCCCGCTTCTTCTCTCTCCAATTCTCACCCCATACTTTTGCCTCTGCCACAGCACGTTCTCTATCTAAATCACGATTCCTTTGGGTTTCCCTGGCTCTCCCGGTACTTATTGGGCTGTCTCTCTGAGATTCACGGCGCTCTGACTCATCCAATCCTGCTTTTCTCCCAGAACCACCACCGGTGTCAATCCTTGCTAGTGCTGCACCAGCACTCGCTTCCCTTAAATCTCTCTTTCTGTAATCGGGTGAATTTTTATAAGCAGAAGGGGAACCATGGCGCCCACCACGTCCAGACTCACCTGGGCTATCCAGTCCATCTGCCATGCTTCTTCTTTCGTCCTTGTTCCTAGGCGTAGATGGACCAACTCTGTTATTTTGAGCAGCAGCGGCATCTGGATCATAAGTTTGGGAGGCTAAATATGTGAGAGCAGTCACAACATCCCCAATTAGAGGTCTAGTAGCAGCTTGTTCCTGCAAACACATGGCTGCAACTGCAAGAGCTTGGTAAAGTCCTCGCATTGGATAACGGCCTTGGAGTAGAGGATCAGCCATTTTGGGAAATTTCCTACGATCCTTGAAAAGTGGTCGTGCCTACAAATACCACATACCACATAAATTTACTCTTTTTTTCAGAAGTAAAACAGTAAAAAGTGACAACTTAAATGTCAATCCAATAATTACTAATAAGACTAATCGCCAAGCCATTACTCATCAACGCTGTCTAAAGAACTCTTCCAAATTGAAAGGAAGATTACTTACCCATGCAACAAGATTATGCTCCCCAGGTGCACGGGTATTATCAATTGCTTTGCGACCCGTTATGAGTTCAAGAAACACAACCCCAAAACTATAGACATCAGACTTAAGAGTAAGTTGACCTGTCATAGCATATTCAGGTGCACAATAACCATATGTACCCATGACACGTGTGGACACATGAGTCTTATCACCAACAGGACCCAGTTTGGCAAGCCCAAAATCTGACAGCTTAGGGTGATAACCCTCATCAAGAAGGATATTGGATGATTTTAAATCTCTGTATATCACTGGAGGATTTGCTTTATCATGCAGATATTCCAACCCCTTGGCTGCACCCGCTGCAATCTTCATCCTTGTATTCCAGTCCAAGGGCTTCTTGTCTGGAAGAAGATCTGAAAATAAATAGCAAAAGAGTAAAAGTCAGGTCGTTTGCAGAAAGTTCAGACATGTAATTTGAATTTGAGCCAGGTATTCAAGTATTGAAGGAGGAGGAGAAATTTAGAAGCTGAATACAGCTCCAGTGGAAATCTAATTTGGCAACTTGAAGCATCTGTAATAATTAAGTAAAGCAGTTGTTAAGTTAGTCATGTCTTTCAATTGTTTCATTTGTTCACTCAGGAAATATACTTCCCCAATAGCAGGTCCTGCAATATAACGAGATAAGTGTGACCCCATTCATCAATGAAGTGATAATATGTCTTCGCATGTGTAAATATGTAAATAACATGTTATTTGCATTCAAAAGTATCTCTTTTGCTCCAGAATAATCTAAGATATTTATCTTGGATTAGACATTTAAGTGTACTTACAGAGGGTGTATATGTCATTAGATTCTTATTAGTTAAGAGGGTGTGTCCAGCTTCTTTTTTTTTCTTTTTTTGTTTGGAAAAACTTAAATCCAGACCCCTCCCCAAATAGCACATTCCTGGAGTCAAACAAAAATAGACTCAAAGCATAACAAAATAATAAATCAACTATTTTACCCCTTTTTCTGTTTTATTGAGCAAGCATTACTCAGAACAACAAAGGGTACCTTTTGTCAAAAAGCTCAAACTGACAAAAAGCTTGATCTTATACCAATTATAGTTAAAACCTAGGCAACCTTTCTTTTCTATTGCTCTTTTCAACCTATCTTATTTCTTTCTGAAACCTTCAATGGAAATCCTTTCTTTTTTTACGGTGAACCCCCGATATCTTATATGATAGAACCATATCAGGCAAATTTTCTCATCTAAATAAGCACCAGAGTAAAGCTCTTTACAAATGCCTTCATTTTTTTTGTAAGTACAAATGCTTTCAATTTTATTTCTACCTTTCCCTTTTCCCTAGACTTCCACTCATTCATTTAATCATCGTTTTTCCAATAATGATTTCTGGACTATTACAGTATTACCCACTGTCTAAAGATTACAAGCCAAAGATTCCGTCTTCTTGATGCCATGGTGACTAAATTAACAGTCTGTGTTAATTAAATTAATATGCGTGTTTGGGAAACTAGTTAGTCACTTAACTTTATATTGAAATCAAAGATCTGGCTTTCAATGGAAGTACCAAAAGCCAGGTGCTCAACACGCAAATATTGGGAAAATAAGTCCAAATACCACTTCCCAGATCAGATGCCATGTACCAAAGACAGTAGGAAGATAGTAACATTGCTAGGAGGAATAAGAAAGTTAGTTTACTGACAATAAAGGATGGTTAAATACTTCATATTCCCAAAATTGGGAACTGGAGACCAGTTTCTCTTCCGGGGAAAGTAATAAATATGCAACAGAAGCACAAATTTTGTTCAGCTTACTCTACAACAATAAGTCCAAACAGGGCATAAAACCATCACTTGATGCGACTTAAGATGCCAAGTACCAGAAGCTAAATTCAAGCAGTTTTTTAAAACAGGAATAGACATGCTTTTTTTTTCCTGATAAGTAGAATTTAAATTCTTAATGAAAATATGCATTGTTGTAAAGAAGATAATATTTGCTATGCATAAGGATATGTTCCATAAAAACCACAAGCTTGACCCGATAGGCTCATACCAAGCAATAATAAAATGAATATATCAGAAACAAAGGATAGGAGTTGAGCGTACAAGATGATACAAAAGGCTGCATACTTATGGTCTCTTCTAAAAAGTACATGCAAATTTTGTTTTTAAGTAAGAAAAAATATTAATGCGTCAAAAAGGGTATTACCCCTGTACATAGGAAGTGTACAAGAGAAACACCTAACTAGCAAAGAGAATAAATCTAGAAATCCTGAATCGTAGAAATACAAAAAGCAACACTATTGTGGGCACTATTCCAATAATAAAGGGTGTTGAAAAAGATTGACATGAAGTCTAGCACCGACTTTTCAGTCTTAAAAAATGTGCTTCTCTATCTCTCTAAATACACCATAAGCAAGATGGGATCATTTTTCACAATGTGAACCGATGGCTACTGTAATGATCTTTCCAACATGCTAGGAGACCTGCCACTTGAGAAGGAATGATCCAATCCATCCCAAAGAAGCCAAAAATCACGTTCCATACGATATTAGCTACCTCACATGAAGCAGAAGATGGTCCACTTTTTCCCACTCTTCTTGCACATGCAACACTAATCAAGCACTACAGCTTGCCGCTTTGTTACCCTATCCAAAGAATCTTCTCCAAGACTCTTCTAGCACATGCAAAATTCAGGTCATCTTTATAACCTAAGAAAGAAAAATAGATGCATTGCAAGCTCAACTTATACAACAATCTCATATAATAGTGTATACAGGCCCAAAATATCTAACCAAAGTTTCTGTATGGCATTGCTTGGAACTTGACATTACCAGCATTTATCTTTCTAAGAAGTCAACTAGTTGATTGCTTTTACAAGAAAAACCAAGCTAAGCTGCTTTCCACCTCCAACTATGGATAGCAACTGACAATCTTGGACCCATTATAATTAGAAACACTACACTTGGCATAGCCAAATTTAAGTTACTGTTCGTAATTATACTATCACCGCTCCTAATGCTATGCCAAATCCAACTGCTGTTGCTACAACTACATCAGAAATAACACTAATGCCTACATCTATCATATCTTTTCCTGAGTCTGTAATCTTTCTGGTGTAGGATGGGCTTCTTAAAACATTTATTAATAGAAACCAAGGTTTTTGTAGTATCATTAGAGGGGGGAAACCACTTCTGTATCACTGAAAGAAGTCGGAAGGTCACGAAGGAGATGGTACTCAGCCATTTTAGTGCTCGTTGGCTGGCAAACACGGTGGAAGAATGCTCCCTGTTGGAGTGAAGAAAGGATTTTTTTCAAGACTTATCGTGTTGGGTTTGTGGCAACAGTTGTTCATCGGCATTCCAATGCCTTTGGACACTGCTTGGAAGTCACTGAGTATGGTGGTAATGGGCGTCAAGGCCTGCTTGTGGTCTCAGAAGGGATGGAAGGAAGGGGGTAGAAAAGTCTGTCCATGGAGATGAAGCAAGCTCTATCACACTTCTCCAAGGTTCCTACGGTGGTCCAGGGTGATGGGAAGGGGAAAGAGGTGGGCAGGTAGGCTAGGACATATGTTGAAGCTACAATGGGTGGTACAATGGGTGGTAGAGTAGGTAGTAGGGTGGTGGTGTATGGTGGTACAGGCTAGGCTTTGGTGTCACAAAATGGAGACAAAGACAAAAAGAAATGGGTTGCAAGGGAGTGTTCTTTGGCAGGGAGGGTTGGTCGAAACTCTGTACCTGATATAGTTGGAGGTGGTCTATCTGATGCCTGTATAGGGGGAAGTGAGGGGTAGAAGGTACTGTCTGGGCTGAAGTAGGAGCTCATTGGCGTGAAGGAGGAGCTTTGTTGTTTGAAGAAGGTTGTAGAAGCACTAACAAGCAGTGTGGACTGGAATTTAATCCCTAATATGGATTTGGGCCTGGCCCAAGATAATACAAATGCTAGGTCTGGATTAAGGCCGAAAAGGAGACTGGATAAAGGTAAAACAAAGGTGGGCGTGGGCTTGGGCCAGACACGCCAAGCCCAACCCAAAATGCACTGGCGCTTCAAAAGAACTGGGCCTTCCTTTGAGAAGGGCTCCACGTCCGCAATTGGGCCCGTGGAGATGACTGCCCACCAACGGCAACGGGTGCCACAGAAATTGTCGTTGGCAACCTCTGGGATTATTCCCTGTAACCCTAGCATCGGAGACCTTGCACCAGGAAGGATTTTGTGACATAAGGAGGCTAAGTAGTTGGGTTCCTCGACGCCGATAGGGCCATTGTCCAGCAGCGAGGCACAGAAGGGTGCGTTTGTCCTTTCTGGGTTGCCTCCTATCATCACGGACATCGAGGAGACGTCACCGGCACCAACAGTTGTTGAGCTACCACACAATCTTGTAGAGAGGAGGATGGGAGAGTCGCCGGGAGGGCTGGAGCAAAAATGTCCGTCGACGACCTCTGGGCTGTCGACTAACCTCCATGCCATGCAAACCTATAAAGGTGCTAGAATCTTCTTCAGTAGCCCAAAAATCCTTATCTATCGACCTTGACAGTGAGGGACGCCTGGTATCTCAATGGAAGTTGCAATGGAAGGGGCTCTGGTAGTATTTGAGTCTACAAGGGGAGAGGAGATGGTGGTTGAAAGGGGGGAGGATGCAGGGAGGGGTAGTTTCTCTGGTGAGGGGGCAGAACCTACTCCATCAAATTTGTTTCATCCAAGGGTGTCAGATTGGGTAATTCAAAAAGCCATGGAGATCAAGCATTGCGTAGGGTCTTGAAGATGAATTTTTGGCATTACTCACAGCTATTGAAGCTGGACATGCACAATCCAAAACGGATCCTTCACTTAAGTCGGATAAAAAAAGAGAAAAAGAACTCAAGAGGCTTACATGGGCCATGGACGATGAGGGAGGGGAGAGGAGTTCTAGCCGGCGGCGTCTCAAGGGATGGGCAACGACAATCCCAATATGAAGCCAAAAATAATATCATAGAACATAAGGGGGTAGAATGAGCATAACAAACGGCTCCAAGTCAGGAACTTATTTCGACAAGGGCAGGGTGATATCATTTGTTTACAGGAGACCAACTTAGAATTATTTACAAGGAAAATAGTTCAAAGTTTGTGAAAAAGGCATCATGTCCGGTGGTCATATCTGCCTTCTAAAGGAGTTTCGGGTGGTGTTCTTATCATGTTCAATAGAAGGATGGTGGAAAGGTTGGAGGAATGTGTGGACTGTTTGTACTGGTGGGGACTGTTCCTGAAGCAGTGGCTCTAGCCTCTCTCTTGGGATTTAGGGCCAGTTTGGATTCTTAATTCACTTCAACTCATCTAATCATTACAACTTTCTCAAATTCCAACACAAAATATAATAAACAACTCAATTTTTTCAAATCCCAAAATAATAATAATATTAAAAAATAATATTTTAACAATATTTTATTCAACTTTCATCTCAACTCAACTCAACTCAGTTCAACATCCAAACGCAATCTTAAGGTATCTTCATTACCCCTGAAGTATCTTGGCTTACCCTTGGGTGCTTCCTTTAATTCAGAGCAGATCTAGAATGTTGTGATTGAAAAGGTGGAGCGCAGATTGGCATCTTGGAAGAGGTTGTGTTTATCTAGAGGTGGTAGGCTCACTTTGATTAAAAGTACTCTCTCTAACCTCCCTACCTATTTTTTGTCCTAGTTCCCGCTCCCAGCAAAGAATGCCAACCGTATTGAGAAGCTATGATGCGATTTCTTAAGGTGTGGTTTGGGAGACGAGTTCAAATTCCATCTGGTCAATTGGTCCATGGTTTGTACTCCTTTCTCTGGGGGTGGATTGGGGATTCGTAACTCGAAGAAGTTCAATCAAGGCCTAATGGGTAAATGGTTGTAGCGATACCAACAGGAAAAGGGGGTCTTGTGGAAGTCTATTATAGATGCACAGGTTGGGGAGGCATGGGGTGGTTGGTGCTTGATGTTACGGAGATATGATTGGGGTCAATTCTTGTATTTTGGAAATACTTTCCTTTCCAATTAGCTTATATTTAGCTATCAATTAGGGTGTAAATACTTACCTTGTATACCATATCATATGCTGTAAATCTGGCATTTAGGATGTAATTACATAGCTATATAATGAAGATAAACCCTCTGAAAAGGGTATTTAAAACAATTTGACAATTGAATGAGGTACGTGGCCCACATGGGGTGGGTTTGTGGAAATACATTAGGAAGGTTGGGAGATCTTCCGGTGACATACACATTGTAGTGGATGATGACTTTCGTGTCAGATTTTGGTATGACAAATAGTGTGGTGAACGATCTCCAAGACACTTTTCCTGCCATATTTGAGCTCGCACGAGTAAAGGATGCAGCGATAGTGGATCTCTTGGCTTTTTCTAGTGGCCTCCCTCAATGGGATGTTGATTTCACTATGGCAGCCCAAGACTGAGAGTTGGCGGTTATCTCAGAATTCTATGCGGCACTATATTCTGTACGTATGCCGAGGGTACCATGGACAGGATGAGTTGGAGCCCTTAATGGAGGAGCTGAAAGTTTTTTTTTTCTTTAGAACATTGTTTTCATGGGTGGGGCCTTGTTTGTAATGGACGAAATGTCCATGACTTTCTATTATTAGTTGTAAACTCTAGTTAGCTAATTCTCATGTATACTCCTTGTGTATTTGGGCTTTGCCTATTCTTATGAATAAAATTTCTTGATTATCAATCAAAAAAAGAATTCAACATTTCAGCAAACAGTCTTTCTATCGATCTATTACAACAAGTACTGAACTATACCAGCCCAAAGCCATTACAAAATGAAATCCACTATCAGGGCCATTTTTAGGTCTATAATTGCATGGCAAATCCAACTACAACTAGTTTCAATCAAATATTGAGAAATCCAATGCCTTAATAGCTCCATCATTTCCATAGTCGACCTTTTTTCCCTTCATGCCCTTAAAATTTCTTCAGAGAAACAACTTCAACATTCAACACACTAGACACTTTTCTTATTCTGGCAAAGAATATTAAAGAATATTTTTTGACATTGTCAACATTCAAAAGAAAAGCAAGCAACAATGCACTACACCCAAAATGACTAGTCAAAACTCAAAATTATAATTAGATTTCCCTGAAATGACTTATAAAGTTAAATTCCACAGAGTATACACAATTCCTCGAGGTCCTCGTCATACTACAAGTTCCCTTACACTACATAACATTGTTAAATTAGCTACAAGACCATATGACACAAACACAGAAAGTGCTAGCCATATCTTGCACTTCGCCCCTGAAAGATTAGTCAAAATTACAATTGGAACCCATTGAATTCACTCAGATCTGGCAGACGAAAGCTCCTTCAAAAGCAGCTTTCTTTGTTTGGACAGCAGCATTGGACAAAATTCTCACCACAGATAACCTAAGGAGATGTCGGTTAATGGTGTTGGACTGGTGTTGTATGTGTAAGAAAGATGGGGAATCAGTTGACCATCTGTTTTAACATTGTGAGGTGGCCAGGACCATGTGAGCTATTTTTTTGTCGAACTTGGAGTATCATGGGTCATGCCCCGTAGATTGGTGGATTTTCTGGCATGCTGAAGAGGCCTCCGAGGAGATTCACAAGTTGCAACAATCTGGAAATGGTCCTATATGTATGTGTTGGTGTATGTGGCATGAGTGAAATGATAGAAGCTTCGAAAACCACAAGAGAACAATGGAGGAGCTGAAAGTTTTTTTTCTTTAAAACATTGTTTTCTTAGGTGGGGGCCATTGTTTGTAACGGACTAAATGTACATGACTTTCTTCTTTCAGTTGTACCTTCTAGTTAGGTACTTCTCATGTATACTCCATGTGTACCTGGGCTTTGCCTATTATTATGAATAAAACTTCTTGATTACCGATAAAAAAAATTTAAAGAGAGAGAGAGAGAGAGAGAGAGAGAATTCACTCAGAAACTTCAGTTCCATCTACAGCCAATGTGGGACTAAGCGCTCACACACACACCTCCACAATCCACCCACCTAATGTGGGACTTTAACACACTTTCTTCCATTTCTGAGTATCATGGAAACTTCTTATGTTCTCTCCAAAATCAGGAAGACAAGCATGATGCTCTATACTTGTATGTATTTATTGATTTATGTTTTGGATCCATTGGAGGCCATTTGGGCTTGATAAACAAAAGTGGAGGTAGCCATCTCCCATCTCTGAAAAGCCCCTTCCTGGTGTTGATGAGATGCCCCTTATTTGTTGGCATTCTCAAGCAATCTATAGTTTCTAATAAAAATACATGCAGCATAAAACATCCAAAAAAAAAGTGAACGGTTGTAATATCAAAAGTCACTAATTATCATCTGCAGTCCCTTACCTCTTCTCATGCAGAGTTAGATGATAAACAAAAGACAAAAAAACATCATTAAGGAACGAGAAACGATTGTATACATTAAAAAAAAAGAACCATAGCCATATGCAATACTGAGTTCTGGAATTATTATCGCTTCTACAATTCAATAGAATCTAACTATACACCATAAAAGGCATGTAGAAGGGGAGGAAAATGATAGAATTAATAGTGACTGTACAACCCAAACTGAATTGACTCATGAACCTGTTAACAATGGATATTGTGCTAGAAATAATATTAAAAAAGAAATAATAAGTCAAATCAAAGAGAAACATTCTAAATTGTTTAATGTACCTAAACACAATAATTTTAATAATGAACCATTAGGTGATTCAACATCTAGGTTGAAAAATGACCATCTAAAAGATAAAAAGTTAATAATAATAGCCGAGCAAATAAATCAATGAAACCAAACCATAAATGTCCCTATCTATTATTGAAGCATAAGTGGCCAGCAAGCTACTAAAACACTGCCAATTCACTTAATTACTAGATTACCTCCAACCTAAAATTAATACCACAATTTTTTTTTTAACAAGTAACCTACAATTAATACCACAATTAATGTCTAATAAATTGATAGTGTAGAGCAAGACTTGCCTCACAAGGAATAATTTATACAAAACGCTATCAATCCCTTATTTATATAAGAAAAGGCAGTGGGTAGTGTGTAGGCACCATAGCAAGCCAAGAGCTGATTGGGGTCGCTAAGGAGTAAGGACCACTACTCTGGCTTTCTGAGATGCCCTTGTTTCTGTAAGATCCTCAACAGCTTTCCAAGGTTTGCGTTAAGCACTCGGCTGCTTGTGTCTTTGAGGACCTCTTTTTAGCTATCAATCCCCTTCAAGCCAACCATGCATACATGCAAGACACAAGCATGAAATCTACCTATACCGAGAAAATCCTTCAAATTAACAACAATGCCAAGTTTTCACTTAAAATATTGTACATACTAAGCCTCAACCAGATCCTTGATTAAAATGTTTTACTCTACCAAAGTTTAATGGCTTAAGAACCTCCAGAGACAACAGCAAGACTATAGCATTGGTGGGAAAAATTACATGATACAACCTGGTACAACCTAGAAACAAGTATGTATATAAAATGATAATTATTAAGGATTAAAAGTTACCAAAAGTAGTAAAAGGATGCAATCTAACCATGCAAATGATCCTCTAAGGATCCCAATGGCATAAACTCATAGACAAGGAGACGTTGATCTCCATCTGCACAATAACCGATCAAATTGACAAGGTTTGCATGGTGTAAGAGGCTAAGCATGAGAACCTCCACTAAAAATTCTCGATTTCCTTGAAGGCCATTCCTGTCAAGCTGTTTCACAGCAACTACCTGCAAAAACAAAACTTATATCAAACAGGAGATCACCAAAGACCATATGAGACGAGATTGAGTCAAATTAGCGATTAAAGGGATGAATTTAGTTTACTGGAGGAGTGAATAAGTGATTGCTCTAGAACAATGTAGAGGTTTCTCTGTCAAATAAGATCCGGAATCTAAGTCATGGAATGCATTAGTTTAGGACATAAACTGAGCACATTCATAGAAATGATATTATGGCATCTATCTAAACTGATCACAAATTACCTGTCCTGTGCTCTCCAACCGACCTTTATAAACACGACCAAACCCACCTTCACCCAGCAAACATTCTTGCCTAAAGTTTTTGGTTGCTGCAGCAAGCTCTCGAAATGTAAATGTTTGTGCAGCAATATTTGCTGTTGGTGCATCTTTTGGAACAGCTGATTCCTTCTTAGGATCTGAACCACTTCGAGATTTTGATTTTTCTAGAGAAAAAAAGTGAATTAGAAGCCATATAGTGGGTAGGAAGAATAGAGAAAAAAAAAACTTAAGTAAGAAAAGGAAATTAGAAATCAGAACTCTGTAACCTAAGGGCATGAATTCATGAGAACAATCGTTGGAGGCGCCCATATGCATCTGCATTTCAGTTTGCTTTTAAAGATGCCCGGTCATTTAAGATCACCCAAGAATGCCAAATCGCTATAGTTGCATATTCTAATTAGGCCGAGTATGTCATGCTTGTACGGTGTAAAAAATGGATGTAACTGTAAATTTTTCAATAAATTTTCAAATTGAAGCTTAAAATTCGATTTAATATTGCATCATATATCCTTTATGGATATGTAATATTTCACCATACATTCTTTACAGAGTCATGTGGCATTTCAGTCAGAGTTTTTCACCTTTCCAATTTCTGTAGGACAATTTATATTGTAATTTACAATGCACTTGCTAGCACCACTATCTGTCTTAAGTTTGACGATTATAAATCAGCAGAAAACATTTACCAAAAGCAAGCGAACTGATTGGAACTTTCAGACCTGATACCGGGTCTCCAAAAATGTTCTTGTACTGCTAAATAAATTAACATTTAAACCAGAAGTCCAAGAAGTAAATCCACTGCCAATAATTTATAATTTAACTGGAACAGTAAAACCATAAAAGCACCAGATTTAGCAAGCGAGCCGAATCAGAGTTGACAACCACAGATGCATCAGATCAAAGTGGCAACAAATTCCAACAACAACTCATCATCAAAACGTTCAAATAACGCCACTAAGAACAAAAACTCCAACACAATCAAAGCGAACATGGTAATCAAACTGACAAAAAAACCAGAAAATTTACCCTGGAAAAAAATTCAAAAGGAAAAAAAAAAAGAAAAAAAGAAAAACCCACCTGAGTTAACTCTGTTCACATGGTGAGAGTGAATAGCTGGGCCTTCTTTAACTGAATCCTTCTTGGCCACTTCCTTCCCACCACTTCCTTCCTCGTCGGATGATCCAAAACAAGGAAAACACCCACCCATATCAAATCCAACCAAATCAAAGCCACACCCAAAACCCCCAACAAAGAATAGCGCACATAACACAGGAAAACGAACTCGAATTCTTCAACTTTCACTCTTCATGTTTTCTCAGACCGAAACCCAGCCGAGAAATTCAATCAGATCACTGTTGTCCTCTCTCACTCGTTCACCCTCTCTCTCTTTGATTTTCAGTGGCCATTATAGGGTAAGATCGAGACCAACAACTCCGACAAGCAGATCAACAAATCGTAGAAACTGATGTGGTGCAGGAGAAGGTAAAGAAAGAGCAAACAAAAGGCAAAAAAAAACACATATCAAATAAGTAAAAATCATTTAAGAAATAATAAAAATTGAGAGAGAGAGAGAGAGAGAGTGAGAGAGAGAGCGTCTGTGGCTGTTGAGGGCTAAAACTGAAATTTCGTTCAATTATTTGGTAATTAGAAGCTAAATTACGATACGTAATAATACAATGATGCCACCTCACCTTTTTTTGGATCACTTTAACTTTCTTACCCCTCCAAATGCCAGAAAATTACGGTCGGAGAGTTGTGAAAAACTCAAAACCATCATCACTGTCGGGAAGTGGGTCCCACTTACGGGATGTGCTTCCCCATTTGTGATTGACATTCTTAACACATGTTTAAAAACTGGCAAGAGAAGACAAGTTGGGTTATGTTTCAGCGTGATCGGTACCATTTTTCCATCTTAAAATTATTTTAGATTGGAAAATGTTACCTTTAAGTTTTTTTATATCGTTAATGTATTTAAATTTTTTTATTTAATAATTAAAGAAGTAATTTTTAATATATTAGTATATTTTTTTATTTTTTAAAAATATTTAAATATGTTTAGAAAATATAAAAAAGAAAAGAAGAAAAAAATAAAAAAAAATAGAAATTTATACTAGTAGGCACACTTAGCGGTCAAAGCTAAATGGCACACTTGCACCACCCTTTTAGATTTTTGTTATATAAATGAGACAAAATTAAGTGGAAAAAATTAAAAATTGAATAAAATATTATTATAATATTATTTTTTAATATTATTTTTATTTTAAAATTTTAAAATGTTGAATTGTTTATCATATTTTGTATGGAAGTTTAAAAAAATTGTAATGAATATGTGAGATAAGATCAAATGATTTGCCGAGACTTTAGTTTTTAAAAATTAGTTTTAAATTTAATGAGAAGAGTTAATTTTTTAAAAATTAGTTTTAAGTTAATGGGTGAGTTATCATACATTTGAGAGACTTGAGGGTTCCCATTCAATTGCATTTTAACTTGTTGAAAAATGACTTCTATATTATTTTCATTTTAAACAAAATATGTAAATCTTTTGTAAAATTGACAATGAAAAAATATGGTGTATTTACATTACAATATATTAAGAGTGTTGCTAGAGTGCTGCCCAGTAGTGACTATTGGGCATGCCTTTAGGCAAAATTCACTTTTTAAATTTTTCATTTTTCTTATTCATTTTTTTAATATTTTTAAAAAATAGAAAAAAAAAATATCAATACACTAATAGTATATTCCTTAATTAGTAAGTAAAATTAAAAAAAATTAAATGCATGGGCGGCCAAAATGAGAGAACAAAATAAAAAAGCATAGTAGCAGTATTCATATATTAATATTATTTTCCATTTTGATAAAAAAAAATTTAAATTAAATTCTTATTCTAAAGTCAGAGAGAGAACATTTGAGTTAGGTCCTATAACGTATATTATTAATTTTCTCAATTAGAAATTTCTAGATATCTTAAATATCTAATTGTCTTTTCTAGTTTAATAACAAGAGAGTAAAACGTGCGATATCTTTTGCTAATAGGAGTATAATAGATTTTGTATTTTATAGAAAAATCTAACGTATAATGTGAAACTATATTAATTTATGAATTTGTTTTTATTTTAAGAATCATTTTATGACTATAACAGCTCTCATGCGATAGACAGCAAAAGAGCCGATTCACTGGAATGGAGAGTTTAATTGAGTAAAAGAGATAATGTGTTTATGGAGTCTCCAAGATTCTCCACCATCAAAGATGACTGACTCGGGTTTGACACAAGGGAGACCAAACATGCACCAATGGTTCTCGTAGCTTATTCATCGGACATCGGTGGAGAGAACTTGATTCCTTTACCACCATCTGCGGCTTGAGAGGGACAGAACAGGGGACGCAAAGGCATGCTCCAGTTTTCTACCGACGCAGTCGTACGTTTGGGTCTGTGCATTAATCCCAATTGTCAAGTACAACCTCGTAATCGGTAATCTTACAGCGCCCAACCCAAAACAATGTCACTTGACTTCAACGGTTCAACCCTTTTTCTCAACCACATTGGTACGTACGTAATGTATGTGCAAAATCATGAATTTTTAGGATGGTTAGACTGTATCATCTCATTTAATATAATAATAATTATTTTTAAAAAATTTTATATAAAATAGAATTAATAATTCAAATTTTCTAAATCTTGAAATAAAATTAATATTAAAAATTAATATTATAATAATATTTTATTCAACTTTTAATAAAATATCTTATCATCTTATCTGAACTGTATAATAAAACGAGAACTTAATTAACTAATATGTATCAATTACTTGTAAAGATTAAATTGAGAAAAAAAATTAATTTCATTGTATATAATATATATGTGGATGCTGCATGATTAGAATTAATTTAAGATTATAAAAAAATAATTATCAAATTTAATTATCAAATCAACGTTGGACCACTACATGCGTGATTCCGTGAATGATGAGCCACAGTGGCCATGTTGCTGTCTCCCATTGATTAAAAGGGCGAGCTAGTCTCCATAGCGCAAAGCAACTTGGTCTCGTAGGTTTGGTAGGGTTAGTAGCTCAAACCTAGTTAAGCATACCCCCTTCAATCATTGTGGTTGAGATGGGACGATAAATTGCTGCTGCTGCAGCTGGTTCTTCTTCCTTCTTCTTTCTTTTTTTGTTTCCCAAGCAAGCCTTGTATCCATAAGAACATCTACTACAAAAAAGATACTTCATTTTACCGTCTATACCAGTTAAGGAATCAATTACTCGTTCGGACACCTTGAAGTATTTCAAAATTCTATAAATAATAGTTAAATAGTTTGAGTTAATATATTTTATTAAATTTTAGAGAAATATGAGATAAAAAATTGAATAAAAATATAACAAAGTTAAAAAATTATTTTTGTTTTGAAGTTTGAAAAGATTGTATTGATTTTTGTATTTTATTTTAAAGTATATAAAAGTTGTAATGATTAGATAAAAAGTTAAAAATTTAAAATTAAAAAATATTTTGTGTTTGAGAAGTAAATTATAAGAACTTTTGAAAGTTTTTCATCTCATTATTCAAATGGACCTTAAATTCCCATTCCTCTTGATTCTTAGTCGATGAGAGAGATAAAGTGGATAGCATGAGGCTATCTAATTAAGTTTCTAGCAACAACAAAAAAAATCACTTTTGGTTGTAGGCAGTATAAAAAAACTGTTAAGTTATGACTAGTTATTTCCTGTAAAAATAATTATTTTATGTCAAAATGAGTCTATTTTAATCATAAATAGTCATTCTCGTCGCATATAATCTATTACAAATTATCATTTTTTTTATATTGAGAAGAGGGGCGGTACGAGTTAATTTTGAAAGATTTGATGCTGATATTGCATGTGTTATTGAGAATTCGCAAAGATTCATAAGCCAATTGTTTGGACTTTGGTGGCACTTATTCTAGGGATATTACTCAGAGTAGAATTTGCAATTGAGAAGTCATATGGAGTAGTGCGTGGGAGTCGTAGGACGTACACTAGAAGGCAACTACAGATAAAGGAAAACAAAGGGAGGTCAAGCCATTCCCAAGATTAGGGTCTTGGGATTCTTTTTCGCTCGAGAAAGAGTGCATCGGGGCATGCATTTTTTTTAAAAAAAATTACTACTAGTTTATTTAAAAAAAGGCTTATTCCTCAAGGGAAGGCGATTGCTGTGAGACATAAAGCTAATCAGCATTCTATTGCATGTGATTTCTCTATTTATGGAACATTGACGCATTTTACCATTTAAAAATGCTCATTATCTGTGATATATATGCATGTGTGTGTATATATATATATATATATGTATATATATATATGCTCGGCCAGACCAACATATAAAACACGTTTGCCTAATTAAGTGAGAAAAATAATATGATTTTTTTCAAAAAAATTATTTAATGCACCAAGTTGAATCATATCTTTGTGAAGTTTATGTTGTAATGTTCTCCAAATATAGCAAATGCTCCTACATGATATGAATTTAATGCTTGTGTATGATCAATATAATTTATAATTCAAAACATGGTAAATCAATACAAATTATGGACGGTGAGATCAAATTATCCCCACTATTTTCTATTATTTCTGGATAAAATATATAAAATAGAGATACCCACTGACTTTAAAATCAAAAGTATATAAACTTCTCTAAATCATTGCATCTACAAATTAAGACAGAGAAATACAACATCTACAAATAAAAAGTGTTGTGAGAAATATAGAACATACATATGTTAATACGAATAAACTAAAATTGTACCCATTATATTATATATAATATAATATACACACACACACCAGACTTCCATGGAGTCCCCAACTCTTCAAAAAAAAAATGGAGTCCCCAATCTCATGAAATTTCCGTTAAAAGGAAAACTTTATATATATATATATATATATAATTTTTAACAGTCACAAAATCTTAAAAATGACTTTTGATTTCAAAAATATTATTTATATTTTAATTTTTCCATTTGATTAAAAGTTGAATAGGTTATATATTATTTCTTTTACTTACCAGACTATTTCAATTATTCAAAGCTAATATATTCTTAAGATATCACAACTGTAGACTACATTAGAGACATGAAAAAAATATGATTAATTCTTTAATAAGTTTTTTTATTCAAATTAATTATTTAATTAGTGGACGTGTTTGCTTAATTATGAGATAAATTGTTGTCAACTTCATGAGTATCATTGATGAATAGTATAGAGAGAGTGAGTCAGCTTTCACTCTTGTCTATTTTATTGCTTGCATTTTTTCTAAATCATACATTCAACACGCACGTTTATTAACTTTGAAAGAAAAAATTACATATAGTGCACTTACAACCTACCTACCTAGCAAATACTTTCATTTAAAAAATTATAATTTTGAAAGAGTAGTGACATATTTAATTAAATAAAATTGTGATTAGAAAGAAAGAAAGAATTGTCTGTCATAAAGTATGCAGATCTGACGTACAGAAGAACGTGTTCTTGAGATCCCTAGAGAGTTATTATTATTTTTTTTTTATTACTCATTGGCTATCAAACAAAAAAGACTTCGATTGAAAATATTTTTTTTTATCAACTTTAATCAGGTGCATGCATCCATCTTTCTCTTCTTTCAATGTAACAAACAACATTGATCTATTGCAAATAAAATAATTAAGGCCAATAATAGGTAGCAAATTAACGAGGAAATAAAAGTTAACAGAAAAATAAGAAAAGTTATTATAACAGCTAGATAACCACTTATTATAATAAAATAGATATATGTGTGTGAATAATGATATTGGAGGGACATATTCATCCCTCGTCTGACTAGGCTCGGCCCTTCTCAACTAAAGCCCACAATCCAGATGTCTCAAGCCAACCGACTAGTAAAGAAGCGAAAGGTCTAGACCAATATAAGGAGAGGGAATAGTGTCCACATGGGCACTCCACTAGCCAAATGACTTGCGGAGAACTACTTTGCATTAAATGTTTTGACGTTGACCGTTGACAAGTGATCCTGACAGAAAATCTTATCTCCGATAGAGCCTACCACATTAAAAGCGATAGCATGCCATCCAAAGCAGGGGCGGATACCCCAAGTTTAGAAAGAACAGTGATCTTATTGAAAAAGTTAAGTATAAAAGCTTATATACAATCCGAGTTTATGTTTTATCAAACTCTCATCTCTGAACTAAAAACTAAATTAGGCATCGGTTTTTCTGGCACTCCAGGCCATCAAGCTTCCTTGTTTGAAGCGGATTGTGGGTTCAGGTAGAATGCGAAACACGTCCTTAATAGATATATACAAGTTTAAAATGTACAAATTTCGCACATACTTTTTGTAAAAATTATAAAAAGAGAAAAAAAGAAAAAAAAAAAGGACCACACCATAAAAAGTGTGAAAATTTCACCTTTTAATGGTGGAGCTCACTATTTTACAAAAATACTTATACAAAACTTGCACATTTGTCCATGGCATTACTCATATATATATCCTCATTCTCTTTGTAGGATTGCCCTCGAGCCAATCCCCCTCCACATGATCAAATAATATCATTTTTATTTTATTTTTTTCTTCACTCATACCAGCATTGGTAAGTGCTGGACTAAATTTCCCATTTCTTTAATTTAGTTTTCAGAATCTCCAATTAAAAAGAAATTAATAGAAAAAATGACCAACCTACAGTTATTTTGTTATTATCATTTTAAAGCTCAATATAAAATTGATGGTAATTTTATAAAATTTGAATTCATTCTAATGAAGTGACATGGTTGCAAAGATTTATTGTTATTCAAGAGAGGTTTAAAACAAGCCCAACTCAAAGTGGAACAAGAAATTCAATAAGAAAAATAAATAAATAAAAATAACTACTTCCAAAGGACCTTATTAATCTGTCCTATAATAATTTACCATACATGGCTCAACTACAAGGAGTACTCATGCAATTATATATGGCATTTGTATTATAACAAAGTGAACAAAAAGTTAGTTTTCTTGACCGTTGAGTGACTTTATTAGTTTTGAATTCATTGAACCAATCATTATTTTTATAAGGATAACTCAAAAGTTCAAGATTATAAAATATTATATATTATATTCTTATCTCCCTTCTATCTTGTTATAACAACATTTACGTTTAACAGAGTGTGTTTGAATTGACATATATAGTCGAATATTCATAACTTGACATGACACGAACATAATTAAAAAATGCGCGCTATTTGTTACTGATTGGTGCAAAACTGCAAGTGCACAGTATCGTGGTTTTATAATAAAGTGATAAGGAGAGTATCGTCCTCAGGGATTGGTACCTTACTTTTGCCAAATATCAAAATTATACTAATCTCGATTTTATCTAGAGGAATCACTAAGATTTTTGTAGTTGCAAATTAAACTAAGATCAACGCAAAGAGAAATATGTAAAGGAAATAAAACCGACGTTCGAAAATCAAATTAATGGGAAAGAAAACTTCTAGGAAATCGATTTCACCTAATTCTTCACTATGTTTTTCTCATCTAACTAATTTAATTTAATTCTATTTGTCTATTAGCAAATCTCTAATTCATCCAAAAGCCTCTTTCGATAGTCAATTGGAAGTTATTCTTGTTCATCCATTCACACAAGAATATGCAAATTAAATAATCAAGAAAACAATAAGACCAATGATTTAATTACTACATAGGTTCATACAAGTCTTTCGATCTCTATACTTACCTATACTGAAATATTCAAGATCTACCTTATGATTCATTCTTTCAATAGCAAATCACAAGATTAAATATCATTTAATTAATGGCCAGTTAATTAGAAACAATAAATTCAGAATAAATAAGATAAACAAAGAGAGAATTGCCTTAAATTAGCATAGACAATCAAGCATAGTTCGAAACTAGGTTACATCGTTTTCCTAAAATAAAAGAAATTTAGCTCATGCTAGAAATGGAATTCAACATAAACGAATTCACCATAATTGTTCTGAGAATATTGGAATAAAATAAACGCTAAAAAATACTCATTGCAGCCGTAAATCGTCTTCAAAAACTCAAAGAAATGATTCAATGTTTTTCTTCCGTCTGTGCTCGTGTATGATTCCAACGTACGTGCAATATGTGGAATTCTTTATCCAAAACAGATGAATTGAATCCTCCTAGCTGTGTTTTTCTGTCCCAAAAAGTGTTCTCCAGTCAAAAGGTACGGCCATAAAGTGAAAAATCACTTTTATATGGTGTGACGGCTGAAAACCTTAGATCTGTCAAAATAGGATGTTCGCTCGAGCGGGGTGTTGAGCTAGCATCGAGCGGTCGACTCTGCACGAATTCACTCGAGCGGCTTGTTGAGCGCACATCGAGCGTTCAACTCTGCCTGATTTCGCTCGAGCGGCCAATGTCTCCGCTCGAGCGATCTTTGTATTCCCGCATCCCGCTCGAGCTCAATGTCAAGCGGCCATCGAGCGGTTGAATCTGCCTGAGTTCGCTCGAGCGGCCAAAATCCTCCGCTCGAACGATCTTGTAAAATCTGCAATACAAAATTTTGCAAGTCATCAGTTACCCCTAAGTACTTCATTAACAAACTACAGTACTGCTTGTAGAAATAGACCTATAAACCAATGAAGTAGAATCAATAAAATTTAGTAAAATTTTAATATTACATAAAATGACATGATGATACAAACATTACTACAAGCTAAATAAATAAAATAAATCTATTTACAATCTTATTTCTTAACACACCACTGATGCAAAAATTTGTCACGTCAACTCATTTTGAAAATTGTTAAATTTTTTTTTTAAATTTTTTATGAGTATAATAAGTCACACAATATATAATATATTACACACTAAACTTGTATCTATGGAAATTCAATAAATAGTGCACAAAAATCTATCAATCATGACACGTACCACATAATTAAAGAAAATGCAATCAAATAATGACGCAATATCAAACCAAGAAATTAGAACGAGCTTTCCGAATTAATACATAAAATAAAAGAACGCGAATATGATATGAGAAATAATACACATACAATGATTTTTATTATATTTTACACAATCATATTTTAAAAGATGAATATTATTTAAAATAATTAATAAAATTAATATATTTTATAAAAATATTTGTAATTTAAAACATAATTATATAAGAATTATTAAAAGAATTATAAGTATATCTTTATACAATATATACCAAAGTTTATAAAATTGTCGCGTATCAGCACTTGGTATGGCCAGAATTTATCGTTTCGGTGTAGTATCTGGTACATTATACCATCTCATTCCATTTCGCTCCAAATCTTAGCCCATTCTAGTCTGTTTCGTCTAGAATTGACATTTCACTCCCTATTCCATTTCGGACTGTTTTTGTAATTTTTTTGTATTTGGATAACATTTTATAAATTTTAAATTCAGATGGTATTTAATTAATTCTAGAATATAAAATTGATTTCTATAATTTTAATTTTTTTTGTAACTTCAAATAAGTCTCATCATTCTCTCTCTCTCTTTTTTTTGTTTTTTTAAATATCATTATTGTTAATAATCTATTTTTTTTTCTTTATTTTTGTGTCTTAACTTAAGTTTGTGATTTTTTCAATGTATATTCATTTTATAAATTTTCAATTCTTCCATATATATATATATATACACACATATACATGATACACACTTACATATATATATATATATGCATTTATTCTATTAATTGTTAGCTTATATATATACATATAAATATTTATATATAATATATAATTGATCTCGAAATGGTGTCAATATTGAAATATTTTATTTCAATGCTTTAATCAAAGCAATCACCTTTACAGTATTCAAAACTTTAATATATACATCAACATAGAGGAAAGCCATAGAGGAGAGGCAGCTAGGGGTGTAACCGGTCCGGTTCAGTCCGGCTTTGGATAAAATTTATGACTGAACAGGTATGCACTAGTTTTACATTTTTCAAAATCGATTACGCACCGGTTATCCTTCTAAACCAGTATTCCGGTTTACTCATTTTTGGTCCGGTTCGGTCCGGTTTTCCGGTTTTAATATACTATATTATATAATATAATATATTATAGTATATAATACTATAGTGATAATATATTGTAGTATATTATAATATATATTATAATTGTATTATAGACAATAATGATATAATATAATATATAATATAATGATATATTATAGTATATTATAATATATAGTGATATAGTATTAGTATAACTATTAATATGCACTATATAATATTAATATAACTATTAATACAATAAACAAAATGATATAAGATTTTAAAATTTAAAATTATATTAATTAGTAATTTATCATATAATATAAAACTATTTTATATATAGTTATATATAAAATATAAATATTATATATAATAAAAAAATTAAAAAATATATATAAACCGGTCTAATTCGATTTTATAAAAGGTCCAGTCTAGTTTTATAAAAGAAAAATGGGAGCAGGACCAATTTTAACCGGTTTTAATAAAATATAAAACGGTATCGAATCGAACTAAACTCGGAACCGAACCGATTCTACTGGTTTGGTCCAATCCGATCCGGTTTTTTGATTTACTAATTTTTTTTTTCACTCCTAAGAGGCAGTCATATTATGATCTTCCTTAATCAGAAGGCAAAACAGAAACAAAATGGTCATAAGATCACATGGTTCATGTGGCACTAAAAAGCTAAAAGATTGGGAACAAGTACACTTAATAGATAATCACGACAAATGACAAAGCTTAATACAGTGACCAATTATTGTCACTCCTCTTTGACAGATTGACATTAATTAGTTACGCCAGTCCCATTCTTGTTTCTCTGTCGGATAATCTCAAACATTATTCCCAACATAATCATCGCTTTCTTGTTATATTATTATGATTTATTTATTTTTAAGCCACGTATTCATCGATTTTTATTTATTTCTGTTGTAAAATACTCTATCTCGATGGAAATAAAGAGAGTACTTTGTGCCTGATTTCTTTCGAAAAAAAGGAAAATTGAGATGAAATTTAATTTATAGATTTATATGGAAATTATGAGTCCTATCATATATTATATTTAGATAATTAAAGCTCATAAAATACTTTATAAAATGTTGGACCACTTTTGGATTCGTAATATGAGCTCCATCAAACGTATAGCCATCTTTACGTTCTTTTAACCTTTTTCTTAAATAAAATATTTATAATTCGGGTGGATGATAGACATCTATATCATATTCATACTTGTGATAAAATTTTAATCAAAAATATTAAAAAAATTATCTTTTGAATTAAATTTTTATTTATTATTAATATTAAATATATTTTTAAGACGTGTAAGTCTCGCATATTCATTTAAAATAATATCTATTATTAAAAAATAAAATATTTTTATATAAATCTAAAATTTATTATTTTTAAAATATATATAATTATAAATATAATTTATTTCATCGACATGATTTACAACTTAGATTATATTAAAAAACAAAACAAATGACTGACTAGCTCCCTCTAAAAGCGGGATTACCGCCAATCCAGTTGTTGCCAGCCACGTCGCTTTTTCTGATTAAGGTCAGTGATAGTTGACCAATGATTCATGCCGTCCCAACAACATGATGGGTACGAACCAACATAGAGATTATCATCACCTTATAAAAATCTCTCCCACAATGTTTTTTTTTTATTAAAAAAAAAACTTTAAAAGGGTGACACGTGGATTGTCATCTCTGCAAGTGATCAATTGGCACCATTTGATTGGTTATAGAACACGTAATTGGATATCAGATTAAAAAAAGGAATAAAAAAAAAAGTATGACGGTGGTGTGATTGAAGTAGATGGTAGGATTAATTAACCAATCCCTATCTTTTGGCTTTTAGTAATGTATGGTTCCAACCAATTAAGGATTTGTTCTCTTTTCCTAATACAACATCTAAGTGCATTTTAATAAAAGTTTATTTACAACTCTGTCTGTTGACACATAAAATGAGTCACTGAAATAAAAGACTGTTACATCAATTAATATAAAATTTAATTATATTTTATATTTTTATTATAGCTAGAATAATCATAAAATAAAAATATGTTTACACGCAAATACTCTGTAAGTAATAATTTTCTTTTTCAGTTTATTCAATAAAGCTAAGAGTAAGAAATGTTATACTTTTAATTATTTTTTTTCTAATAACATTGAGAAGCATATATATATAAAAATATTTTATTGGAGTTCTTTTACTCAAAAGTTTTATACCATTTATGTTAATGCCTAAATTCACATAATAGGGAGGAAACAATTATCCCCAATCCATGATGTTGATTCGAGCATCGATACGATGTTTTGCAAGTTCATTTCAGAAATAAATAATAAATAAGTAAATAAAAATAAATAGAAAAGAGATACGACGATTTACGTGATTCGGCATAAAAACATATATCCACAAGTTGTTTAGGGGTAAAATCCACTATGATTGATGATTTTACAATCTCTTATGCCCTTACATATCACTCAATACAATAAATAAATTTAGAGTTTCAGGAGGTTAAAGACAATGCCTTCATTGAGAGAAATCTAGTAAAGTTTGTATGTAGAGAGCTTGTGAAGAGTCCCTGGAGAGTTAGTCTTTCATTTGTAGATATCTCCTCTTTTTATAGAGATTTGTTTTCTTTATTAGAGTGATAGAGTCCAACTTATATTGTAAAGCCTTTTCCTTTTAAGAATTTGATACAACTTCTTTTAGTTTATCTTTTCCTTATCTTATTTATTGGCTTTTCTTTTCCCTTATTATTAGTGATAGCCCTGCAAAGGACTAGAATAATCATAAAATAAAAATATGTTTACACACAGATAATTTGTAAGTAATAATTTTTTTTTTCAGTTTATTCATTAAAGCTAAGAGTAAGAAAAGTTATACTTTTTTTTTAAAAAAAATTTCAAATAACATTGAGAAGCATATATATATACATATATTTTATTGGAGTTCTTTTACTCAATAGTTTTACACATTTATGTTAATGCCTAAATTCACATAACTGGCTGGAATAAAGGAAACAATTATCCCCGACCCAAGATGTTGATTTGGGTGTCGATACAATGTTTTGCGCATTCATTCATGAAATAAATGAGTAAATAAAAATAAATAACAGAGAGATACAGAAATTTACGTGATTCAACATAAAAGTATATGTCCATGCGTTGTTTGGGGGAAAAATCCACTATGATTAGTGATTTTACAATCTTTTATGGCCTTACATATTGTAACAGCCCACTAGAAATTCAATGGTGGAATTTCTATAGACATTAGAAATCTCGTGAAAACCCCATAAGTTTTTACGAATCGGCTAATCGCATAAGTTCTAGTATGTCAACATAATTAGTTTTATCACTCACTATGGTGCCAGAAATGTGATTTTATTTGTTTGAGGTAGTTAGAAGTGTCAGATTACGTTATAGTTTACGCCACTAGACTCAGTTGAATATTTAGGATTTTTCAGTACTAAGTTTATTATGCACTTTTTCGGAGTGAATAGTAACCTCGATAAGCGTACTAAGTGCAGTGGTTTCAAAATCACAGTGTGAAATGTCCAAATTAGGTTAGAGAAGTTTTATTTGGACACTTGGCAAGATCTTAACCACACATAATGAATAGTATTAGATACTTGGCACAAAGAGAAACCATTAGATGGATTTGTGAAGGAAATCAATGTGTGAGATCATGCCACCTAAGCAAAACAGTTTTTTTTCATCTGATCAACCAAATTGAGTTAGATGAAGAGGGTTTCAACCCTAGTAAAACCCTAAATGGTTGGAATCCTTTTGAAACCCCAAAAACTTGGTTGAAACCGAAACCCTAAACGGTTTCCCCAAACCCTAAAGTTGGCATTCAAACCCTTTTTGATCCAATTTCTAGTATTGTGTTTAATCACTTGATTAAATCACTTTCACATGCTTTTAATTTCTCAAATTCCTATTATGACATCTTTATCCAACATTTTAAACCTTAGAAATTTGATTGGGCCAAGAAAAATTGAATTTGGGCTTGATAGCATCTCAAACCCTAACCAAACCCCCTTTAAACCCCAAATTGAAGCCCACTTGGTTGAGGCCCACTAAGGCCCACTAAAGCCCACGAATTTTGGCCACCTTGGCATAGCTTCTTGGAGAAATTTCCTCCCCCACTTGGCAGACCATTCATTGCATCAAGTTGCACTCATTAATATGGAGGAACCCACCCCATCAAGTCCCATGTCTCATAGCCTTTGTAAGTTGTCTTTTGCCCCCCACTATCCTCTACATTATGTCACATGTCTACACCTCCACTCAATGATCATTAAGGTCCAAATATTCCCCCTACAGAAGTCTTGAGTCGTGCAAGACACACTTGTTTCACTTTAATCATTTCTTCACCCC
The DNA here is from genome assembly GCA_011037825.1 of Carya cathayensis. Lineage (NCBI taxonomy): Eukaryota > Viridiplantae > Streptophyta > Magnoliopsida > Fagales > Juglandaceae > Carya > Carya cathayensis. The sequence goes on from QGSO01000428.1 coordinate 766,514, forward strand.
GTTCTTAGAGAGAAACCCAAAAGAGCTCTCTCGGGCAGATTTCTGGGTCTTTTTGCGTGGAGTTTTTCGACCCTTTGTAAGTATTTTCACACAATGACTCCTTCATAAAAGTTGTTCCTCTTTGAGTCTAGTTTCCGTAGATGTATTTTTCGTATCATTCCATGGTCATTTGGTCGGTCAAAAGTATTTTTAACCATGGAAAGGTCATTCTGGGCGTGAATCTGGAGAGTGTGTTATGTTTTGGAGTTTTTGACCAAGCTAATGGATATATCTTGGTCCGAAAATTTTATGGAGTGTTCTTAGAATGTGTTTAAGAGTTTTCATTGAGGTTTTGTTGCATGAATAAAGATTTTGATGATAGATTTTATTAGATCTAGAAACATGAAAACTGGAAGTGACAAAACAGTTTTTATTTGGATAAAGTTTGAATATTTTGAGGTTTGATCTTACTCTAAAGGCTTTGATATTTTTATATGATGATCCTAAGTCTCTTATTTTCATGTTAGGATGTTATTTTGGAGATATTTAGTATTAGTTTCAAAGATATGATTTTTCTATGCAAGAGAATTTCGGTTAGGCCTAAGATTTGATGTTTTTAGGTTAGATCCATGTTTTATTGGGTTTTAGCCATGTGATTTTAATTTTGATGGTTGGATATTCTTTAGGACACGTTTTTAAACCATGTGATACTTTATTTCAAAGATCTCACCTTCTTAAGCCATTGATCAAGAGATTTATCAAAGCTAGTTAAGAAAAAGTTTCTGTTTTTGGACTAAGTGTAAAATCAAAAACTCCAAGTGTTATTTTTGTGATTTTGGTGACTTTAGTTTGATGATTTAAAGCATGGTTTATCTGAGGATGATGTTATGAATATGTTAGAAGTAAGATTAGATTTTTTGGAATTCTTGGAGATGTTTTGATTTAAGGACAAAGCTTGTGATTCAAGTGTTTTGATCTTTTTACAAAAAAGTTTGGTGTTGATTATTAGCTTTTTCTAAATGGATGTTTCAAGTATGGTTTTAAACTTAGGATTGGAAGATGTTTGTTGTAAAATTTTGGTTTAAGCATGAGTTTTGAAGTTGGAAGGAATTGTAACAAAAATCAAGAGAAATGGCCTATGGATGTTTCGGCCATAGTGTGTTTTCCATAGTGATGTTTTGTTTTAAATTTTTCTGAGTTGATATTTGAGTTTAGAACAAAATTTACATGAGGAATGTAAATTTTGGATTTTTTTTGGAGTTAGGATATGAAATCCTTAAGTTATGGGTAAAATGGTCGTTTTCCCACATGTAGAGGGTAAAATGATAATTTTACTCTAAGATAACTTGTTTCCATGTTTCTAATTGTTAGTAATTAAATTTCTAACTTTTAGAATGACCTTTTACAGTTTCTCGTATATCGCACTTTATTCTCGTAGAACGTGACAATCGAGGTAAGTTAGCCTCTAACTTACTATCAGTTTATTGTGTATGTGTGATGGGTAAGAGAACTACAATTTATGTATGTATGTTATCGTATATGCCATGTCATGCTATGTCATTACATGTTTATCTGCTACGTATGATTTAATCTCTCATGAATAATTATCTGTTACATAATCTTTTCTATCATACAATGATGTATGTTATAAGTATGCCATGTTAAGTATGCCATGAAATGTTATGATTAAATCATATTGTGTCATTTACAAGTATACGCCATGTTAGAAAAGTATATGATATTAATTAATATCTCATGCATTAAGAAAGATAAGACATGTTATGTTACGTATAATACGTGGGGCCACAACAACTGTGGAGTACGTATTATATTTTATGTTACGTGAATACGTGGGGCCACAACAACTGTGGAGTACGTATTATATTTAATGTTACGTATATACGTGGGGCCACAACAACTGTGGAGTACGTATTATATTTTTATGTTACGTGTATACGTGGGGCCACAACAACTGTGGAGTACGTATTATTTTTTATGTTACGTAGTATACGTGGGGCCACAACAACTGTGGAGTACGTATTATATTTTTATGTTACGTGTATACGTGGGGCCACAACAACTGTGGAGTACGTATTATATTTTCTGTTACGTGTATACGTGGGGCCACAACAACTGTGGAGTACGTATTATATTTTATGTTACGTGTATTCATGGGGCCACAACAACTGTGGAGCATGAAGTATGGGGCCACAACAACTGTGGAGCATACACTACGTGAGACACAGCAATTGTGACACGTAGAATACGTGGGGCCACAACAACTGTGGAGTACGTATTAAGTCAAGTTTCAGATCAAGTGCATGATAAGTCAAGTTTCAGATCAAGTTCATGTTTTGTTATGTACACGTACATGTTATGTTCATGATCAAGTTATGTTCCAAGTTCATGTTCACATCATGTTAAGTTCACGTTTACAGTATGTCTCAAGTTCACGTTTATGTCATGATATGTTCAAGTTTATGTTATTTTCAAGTTCATATTTATGTTATGCATGTTTACGTTCATGCTACATTTCAAGTCCATGTTATGTTTTAAACTCAAGTTCATGTCATGTTAAGTCAAGTTCAGTTCACGTTTAAGTTCTGGTTATGTCATGTTATATGTCAAGTTATGCTATGCTTATGTACGACTTTACTTATGCATTTATGCTTTTACTGCCATGCATGCATCTTTAACCTGTGTGTGAGTTTTATGTTAACTTACTGAGATTTGTAATCAAATCTCACTGTGGTAGTCCCAACTACCATTCCCCCCGAATGGTAGATCTTGTTACAGGACCCAAAGAAGAATTGGAATCTGACCATCTGAATACGGTCATCTAGGCTACGGTGCGATGTTGATGATGGTATAGTATTTAACTTAGGTTAATGCTTGTACTTTTGGAGTTGTATCTCAAGTATTCTTTTGATCACAACCATTTTGGACTAGTGTAGTGATCACGGCTTTTTAGTATGTTTTTATGTATGAAATATGTTTCAAGTATTTGGGATATTTTTAGTTTGGTGCATAGTATTGCTAAAGAAAAAAAAAATTATCCGCTGCGAATATTGCATAATGCTAGATGCATGTTAGGAACATTGCATCTTATATGTCATGAACGGGGGCAGGTAACCTTGTGTTGTATGTCTCGACGCTTCAAATGTCCGTTCAATCCCAAGCGGAATTTGGGGGCGTCACACATATCACTCAATACAATGAAGAAATTTAGAGTTTTAGGAGGTTGAAAACGATGTCTCCCTTGAGAGAAATCTAGTGAAGTTTGTACGTAGAAAACTTGTAGAGAGTCCGTGAAGAGTCAGTCTTTCATTTATAGAGATCTTCTCTTTTTATAGAGATCTGTTTTCTTTATTGGAGTGATATAGTCCAACTTACATTGTAAAGCCTTTTCCTTTAAAGAATATGATACAATTTCTTTTAATTTATCTCTTCTTTACTTTATCTCTCGACTTTTTTCTTCCTTTTATTATTAGTGATAAGCCTTTCCTTTTATTATTAGTGATAAGCCTTCAAAGCGCTAGACCCAATCAATTTAGTCCCTAACAGTATACTAGCTTATGATGTGAGTTTTTAATTTTTTTTTTTTATATTTTTGTTATCTCAACATGCGTGTAGTGTCAGATAGAGTTTTTCACTTTATTGGGTTCATTTTGAGCTACAATTTTCTCAGAATCTCAAGTTATATGAGATATTTGGGTTAATGGACTAAAGGTCCAGGACAAGCATGTTGGATCAACATCGCCACCCTGAAGGAAATGAAGCCTCAAAGCCCAGACAAGTCGAGATAACGTACACTCTCCCTCTCTATTTTTAACATGTTAATTTTGGCCCTTTGGGTTGATATGGATGACATGGGATTTATGTAGTTAATGTAGCGACTTTCTGCCCCATTAGTGTTAGAATTTATGAATTAAATAAAAGATATTATTTTGGGTATTTCAAATAATTATATGATATAATTAGTTCTTTATGTATAATATCTTGTGCATGGATGGAGATGTTATCTTATTGAAATAAAATGGAGAAAATGTTAATCCCACAATGGTCAAATAAATGTAGACAAGAATCTTGTATATTGCTCGTCTCGATGAATCGAGACATATTGCGGGAAACCAGTATGCTCAACTCTTGCCCTTGAGCAACGATGCTCATCCCAAGAAACTAGCAAGGCTCCCATTGGGATACTTAAGGCCCTATTTGGATGTTGAATTGAATTCTTTATGAATAATAGTGAGTTGGGATGATGCGGTGAGTTTTGTGAGGCCCACCTAATTAAGATGAGTTTATATTTATTTGAATGTTAAGATGAATTTAGATGTATTTATGAGAAGTTGAAAAAGATTGCAAATCTTGCGTGTAAAGAGGTATTGAATTGAAAAAGGTTGCAAGTCCCATATGTAAAAAGGTTTTGAATTGAGATGAGTTTAGTGATTTAAAAGTTTGATATTTGGATATTAGACTTAGCTTAAAATTAGAGTGAACTAAGTTGATCTCAGTTCAATCAAAACTCTAAACGGAGCCTAACTCTTGTCTAAAGTAATGATATTGCTCGCCCCAAAGAACGAGCAAGATGGGAAATTAGTTTGCTCAACTTTGTTTTGGGTAATTATTGCTCCCCCCCAAGCAATGAATTAATTAAGGATATAAAAACATGGTGGTCACTGATTGCAGTCTACAATATTAATTGTCACGGAACAAAAAGTTAGTCGTTTCTAACCGTTGGACTGCATCTAATTAATTTTGAGCTTTAGACTCGATATCATGATATTAATGCATGTTGTGATCAGCATTAGGTACTGGGCTCAATAATGACCATTATGAATAATTTTCAGGTCATTACGTACGTTAGGTCACAATAAATTATATAGAACGGGACGTCAATTAATAAAAATTGATCAATATCGACTCTCCATCCCCGAATTCTCATATAAAGGTATATATTTTTTGTTGTAGTGCTAGTCTTTAAACAACAAAACCAGAAATTAGCTTCATTGTATCTAATTGGGATTAACAATTTTGTTAAAACTCTATAGCATTAATTAAGAAATTGTTATGATCCCAATTAACACAACCTTGAAAGCAAGCTATGAGTCTCCATGGTGTTAGAAGGGCTCTTGCGCAGAGGAGTGAGGAAGATGATAAAGGGAGCTTAACTACTAGTCGTATACAGCTTCCGTTTAGATAAATAGTTTTGTTGTTATGTTGCAATCTGTTATTGCTATTCTGTTTTACTTTCCACGTGTCGCATTTTCATTAATTCTGTTAGTCATGGGCTACATCCATATGTAAGCCAGAAATGGCAGAAGGAGGTATCGGAAATTCTGTAAGAACTTGCTATTGCTAAATTGGAGGTTGGGAGCCCTCGAAGTACTCCCGTAGCCATTTTCTGTGTGTGTAGATTCTTGCATGCATTTTGTCAAGCAGCTTGAGTGCACTGGGCTGAACCACTGCTGCAAGCCGCCCCTTTATTCTGCATCTACTCCTGATTACACAGATACAAATATCATCAATTAGTAAACTTCTAAGCAGATTCTTGACATTGGTATCAGAGAGCCATTCGATCCTAACCAACCTAGAAATACCACCTTACCCAAACAGATTCTAACCCAAACAGATTCATGGGTGTGGTACGATTAAATAAACAACAATTGCTGTTGCTGGAAAAGATTTTGGAGAAAGCAGAGCATATGAGTGAAATACTCGACAAAATGCTCAACAGGATGCAACCAAATTCCGAGAAAATGCACAAACCTCTCGGGGACGACGAAAATGCAACAGAGGTGGAAGAAAATCGTAACGTTTTCAAGCATCAAGTGCAGGAATCCTTCTTGGTCTGGGAAGACCAAGCTGTGGAGGAGGGAGTAGAGAAGGGAGCTATGGATTCAACCAAAGAAATACAAAACTCAGTACTGCAGATGGTAAATGAATCGATAGATGAAGATGAACTAGTAGAGGAACGAAAAGAAAAGGAAGTCGAATTGGAGAAGATAATGGTAGTGCCCACGACGAAGCACTTAATCACCGAGATGCACCCCATCAACCATGATTCTAAGAGGCTTGTTGATCGTAGATGCAAGGATATTTTTCTACGCCTCGTATGGCATCCCCCATGGGAGACCCATGCCCTTGAGTGGCCTCCTCTCACCGTTGGGTATTTTTTGAACCGAAAGGAGCCCTTCGGCCAGGCATATTCCGTCCAGAAGATGAGTTTCGGCATCCGCATATTCTCACATCTCAAGCCCACTTTCAATCGAGCCTTCACAGCCAAGGTTTGGGAGGTGGAGTTTGTGGATTACTTGGCTAAAGAGCCTTACACCGAAGGCGCAGAGCTCATCCATTTTGTGCTCGATATGATCCATAAAGAGACTAAAGACTGTGATTACTTGGAAGGATTTCAGATTTGCCCTTCTCTAAGAGGAGGCACTAAATTTGGTGTGATGATCTGGATCTTCATGGGCTACTGGTACCAAATCGAGCAGTTGAAGAGGCTTAAGAAGAAGGGCTACGACGTGCTCTTTATGGTTGATGTAATTGATGAGTATGCCATTGGGCAGTTGAAGGAATATGGTGGGAGGGAAGGAATGGCGCCCAAGCTGTTTGCCGAGAATTTGAAGGGGATTTTTGAACCCTTGGATAGAGGGAGAGAAAGAAATCTTGTGGAAACCGACGTTCTATCATTCCATTCCAATTCAGTCAGGGCCTTGAAGTCGCTGCCACTATACAGAACTGGTGCCTTTCCAAACGGGTTTCAGAGATTTTTTCGGGCTTCTCGGCCACTTATTGTTCGCTGTGAAGCTTCAAATGGAAGGACAACCCAACAAGATTTTACGGACATGACATGGCCAGCAATTGTCTTATTTCAAGATTTGGAAAGCTATGCATTCTTTGATATGGATGGGAATCAAACACCTCAGGATTTAGTAATAGCAGGTGGTAAGCACATTTCCCTCGACTCCAATTCCAGTTTTTATCGAGATTCTCGTGCCAAGTATATAATTGAAGGTATTTTTGATAAATCAGAATCCCTTTACACTTCTGTTGTAATATTTGGTGGAGAGAAATGGGAAAGTTCTATGGGGTTGCATGAATTTTTTAGATGGATTGAGAAGATTGAATCTGTTCATGGGTTGGTATGTAAGGATAAGTGTGACTCTGCAATTGGGTGGAGGACCATTCATGAAGAAGGCAACGTGGGTGATCAGAAAACTTTTGACCAGTTGCATGACCCAGTTAGAATTACCATGGTTAGAAAATACACTGGCCTTCCAGGTTCTCACCTCTCTGTTTTAAAGGCTCTTTTGCACGCTTCTGTCGCTTGTCGTCAAAAACTGATTGTTGAATGGGTTGCAACTTGTGACCTTGAAGACACGATGGGTGAAGAGATCCCTTCTGTTTATAAAGTAGCAAGGAATTGCTTAAATGATACCGATGATGCAGTGGTTGTGTTTTTTGGCGAGCTTGTTGGCATGCATTTGGTTGGAAATGCATTCACTGTTCTGGCCAGAAATATGATATTCCTTGGTGTTGTGATATTTGTGTTTTTTTTGTTAAGTCCGATGATACCCAATTATGAATCTGGGATCTCCTTGGCTGCTATGGGTCCAGTTTTGTCTATGGGACTACCGATTACAGACACTGCCCTCTCATTAGCAAATATTACATTGAAGAGTGCAGCAGTTGCAGTTACAGATTGGTCATTCGAAAGTCAAGAAAATGGTCTACTAGACCAAGCTACAGAAATGTTGAAAAGTAACTTTAGTGGGTTGAATGAAGCCTCAAACAAAATTACTTCAGCACACTCAACAGATCTGTTGAGAGGGGCTGTTGGAGTATCATTATTTTCTGAAGCTTCCATGATGGTATATATATCTTTGGGTAAAAAGATTATACTCGTTTTTGACCCCGGTGGTGGGACATTTGATGTTAGCTTTGTGAGGGGATAAACCTTGTCATTTCTCATAAGCATTGTTTATTTTCCATAACGTGAGTAAGAGTGACAGTTGCATCAATACTATAAAACTTGTGGACAAGGTTCTTTGGGGTGGGGGAGTTTGTACGAGCCCATAAGAGCCTTGCAGATCAGTTGGGGAGCTGCTGCATGCTTTGTTCTTCTACATGTGATTCTCAAAAGCATTGTTTCTTTTCCCACACCTAGTAAGAATGAATTTTTCTGAACATTGTGGTGGAATACGTTCCAGAGATCACGTAGTGGGTATTGAAGCAGTACAGCAGTGCATATCCGAGAATCTCACTCATCTTCATGAAACCTTACTTGTACTAGATTTTTTGGGAGCTGGCTTATATAAAATGAACCTTGAGGACAAGGTTCTTTAAAGGGGGAGAATTTGTTATGATCCCAATTAACACAACCTTGAAAGCAAGCTATGAGTCTCCATGGTGTTAGAAGGGCTCTTGCGCAGAGGAGTGAGGAAGATGATAAAGTGAGCTTAACTACTAGTCGTATACAGCTTGCCGTTTAGATAAATAGTTTTGTTGTTATGTTGCAATCTGTTATTGCTATTCTGTTTAACTTTCCACGTGTCGCATTTTCATTAATTCTGTTAGTCATGGGCTACATCCATATGTAAGCCAGAAATGGCAGAAGGAGGTATCGGAAATTCTGTAAGAACTTGCTATTGCTAAATTGGAGGTTGGGAGCCCTCGAAGTACTCCCGTAGCCATTTTCTGTGTGTGTAGATTCTTGCATGCATTTTGTCAAGCAGCTTGAGTGCACTGGGCTGAACCACTGCTGCAAGCCGCCCCTTTATTCTGCATCTACTCCTGATTACACAAATACAAATATCATCAATTAGTAAACTTCTAAGCAGGTTCTTGACAGAAATGCGATAAAATATGTTCTAAAGAAATTGTCGTTACGGGAAATATCCTCTGTCTAAATAGAGGGCATGAATATTAATTATAATTTATCTCCTCAAATGATCTTGATAATAAGGAAAAAGCTAGCTGTAATTTCTGCTTTGTATCTGATTAAGGACATGCTTTAATTAATTCTTTTCACTAGATCTGTTAAAGGGGTGATCTGTACCGATCGATCAAAGGAAGAAAGCTTGGTTCGTAATTTTCTTTCCTTGTTTTCATTTCTGATCTATAGTACTAATTAATTTGAAAGTTTTTCCTTCAAACGGCCAGGTGAGTACGAGCTAGATCAATGGGTTAGAGTAATCAGTACTACTTCCCCTATCCAACATCTAACTGTTGTGTCAAACCATCATCATGTTGGTTTTCAGTCTTTCACAACTGTTGCGTGAAATCAAGACCTAAGTTTTAGAATATATTTCACAATTAATGACCTAGGTTTTGGGTGTTTGCCAATTAACAGCTAGCTTGCATTTTCATTGGTTCTTCAACAATTACATGTATGAAATAGCCAACAAAATTATTTTACAGGTCTCGCTAAAACTATCTGAAAAAAAAAAAAAATGGAATCCTGCACATGACAAGGTCAATTTTTTTTTAGTGATTTTCATTTTTTTTCAAAAGATTTGTAGAAGACTTGCATGCCCTTAATTAATAATTTATATTTATTAGCATTATACACAGAGAGAAAACTGGAATGCATGGTTGTTTCGTTTTATTCTGATGTCTATCACAAGTCTAATCGTGCTGTATATCCCCACTTAAGAAGGAAAATATATTAATATTAATCCAGGAATGATATTCATGATCGCTTGTTTAATCAGTGACAAGGGCCGGGCATCAACCAAGCTACATATAGTATTTATACTAAAGCCAGATGGGACGCATGCAGTACTTAAGGGTCTTTAATTTATCATATATATGGAAGTACTTATAAATTAAGTCTTAATTTCTGATCCAAATATTCTGAAGATCATGGGCAATTAATACCACTAGATCATTACCAAACAAAGGGATAGTGTTAATAGAATATCGGATCAGAAATGATCATTCATTAATTAAGATCATGCTTGCTTGATGGAACAAATTAACCTTAGCAAGAGTATAGACGTTGCTTGATAATTTATCTACTTAATTACAGATCACCGCTAGTAGTACCACTAGTTATTTTAGTGTTTTTTTACATGTATTTTTTAACACTTTTAAATGTATTTTTTTTTTAAAAATTCACAATATCATTAAAAAATCTTTCCTTAATCACGAAGTAAAAAAAAATACCAGCGGTAGCTCCCGCTGGGAGCTGAGAGTGGTGTGGCTAGCATTATTCATATATATTATATCCATTTTCATTGACGAGGAAAAAAAAATCAGCTAGTTAATCATGTCACATATAAACAAAAATATTACTTGTCAGGAAATTTAATATATAGTTTATAATTGGATTATTGACACTAGTTATAATTTTCTCAGCACTATCATGTACATGATCAGCTAAATCAAAAAGTTGCATTATCTATTGATCCCATTATATATGCTTTGCACTTATAGGTTATTAAAAGAGAAATCCATTGATCAATTCGATGGCTCCAAGAGTATATATATGAATGAATGTGAGGTTTTAAAACATAAAAACCTCCGATGTATATAATAAGATTCGCTCCACACCACGTACGTACCAGCTGCGCCACTCGTGGGATTCTTATAATATGCGTAAATAATATAAAACTTACTAGCTCAATTCATCATGTAGTATATCACTATCTGATCATATATATACTATATTCTACGGCCTAATAATTACGTGTCACGTACGTACATGACAAGAAATTATTTCTCTATTTGTTCTCTTTCATGCATGTAAGTACGTACGTACGTGCATCAATTAGAGTATATCAAGGGAATAATGAACTGTCGAGAGTACTTAAGCAAATATCATCACTAGATCGAATCTCGAAAAGGAAAACAAAAGGCATTGATCTTGATACATGATATTATATATATATTACAACTAAAAATCTTAAACCTGCATGCAGTAACGGTGCTTAGTTCATATTAACTACACTTACGGACTCTATATATAGATTGTTTGGCATTAAGTACATTGTCGCCGGATGGAAGAACAAAAAAGTTGCAAAAAAAAGGGGGGGAAATTAAGAAAACAAGCGAGTTATAATTAAATAACCTTATTTGGAACTTAGTACGTAGTACTAGTACTAGGGTTGTGTATGGAGGAAAATTGCTGCTGCATGTTGCTAATTAATATATAATTAAAGCCATATAGCTCCAGCTTCTTTGAGCATTTTCTTTAGATTCCCATTGAGTTGAAGGGTCATGATCGTGTTTGCAGAGCCCACAAATTTACCACCAATGAACACTGCTGGAACCGAGGGGTTGCATCCGAGCCTCATGATCAGAGCCCTTTCCATTTCCTTCCCTGTGGGTTCCTCATCGAGTTCACAAATTGCAGGGCTGACTCCTTGCTCGTAAAATAGCCTTTTGATTGCATGGCACATGCAGCAGGAGCTCTTGCTGAATATCACCACTGCCTTCTGCGAGGAGACTTTCACAATGCGATCCATTACTCTTACGTACGTAGAGAGACGCCCTTGCTCGACCGCGATGAAAGATCGATATATGTATATATGTACGTTATATCTTTCTGGATATCCTAAAAAAGTAAGCAAACGTACAAATAGCGAAGTAGAGATCTAGGCCGGTTGTGACTGAAGTTCTGAAATTCTGGGGGGAATGCGAGAAAATATGGTAGAAATTAAGTACCGTTGCAGATACAGGCTATAGCTAGCAGGGTTGTGATGGAAATGAAGTTCTAGCTTAAGGCCTTTTATAGAAACGTCTAGGGAGATCAGCTGGCAAAGTTGGTGGCCATTTTAACGTACTTGCATATAAAAGTACTTTACTTAATCCGAAGCATGCAAGAAATTAATGGAGGGATGAAAAGGTGAAGGTTCCATTGGATATAATTTTGGGGCCCAAAATCAGCATCGATAGCGACATGTGTGGCCTGCTGCGCGCTAACAATCTAACCCAGTTGTTCCAGGAATCTATCAAGCTAGGCAATAGAGATAAGCTAGCCAAACGACGCTGCCGAAAGTGGAATATCACTAGCGAGGGAAAAATTGGCTAGCTAGCTAGTATTATGCAGCGTACGGAACACTAGTGTTTTTGTGAATTTAAAAATTGCATGCCCCAGCTCGAATATATACGTTAATGTGATAGGCTATGTGGGTGGGGAATGTCAACTTTTGGTTAAAATGACAATGGCTTTGGGACGAGCTAGAGGCTGAAAGATCGATGCGCGCAGTCGCAAAGATCATGACGATGTGCGCGCATATCATTTTTTTTTATTATTTTTTTGCAAAAGTTTGCATAAAGTTTTTGAGCTTTAGATGATGTGTATGTAGCAGTAGTACTAGCACCATTTATATTATATGTATCAAAATTAAAGGAGATTTAAGAAAGTGGGGGAATATTTAAGAATCACAGGCATGAGCCATAGATTTAACATTATAAAAAAATGTTTATTTGTAGTAAATTATTAGTTATGAAAATGATTATTTTTTATTAAAATAAGTTAATTTTTATTCTAAATAGTCATTCTATTCTCATCACAAATAACTCATCATAAATAATACTAATTTATAAATTAAATAATTTATTAGTACTGATTTTGGTAATAAGAAGGATGGCCGCGGAGAGAGAGAGAGAGATCAGAGAGAGAGAGAGAGAGAGAGTATATGGAAGCTGGAAATAGAGAGGGAGAAACAATGGGAAGTCATGTATCTCCACAAATGGTTTTGGTAGAAGGAAAGGAAGAGAATATATTGAAGGATGAGAGCAGTACATGTACTGATGACACACATGATCATCATATTAGAATAATGATATATTCATATGCCTATTTTACAACCATCCAATCCTAAGTACTAATTAACTCCACACATGCATTAATATTTCTCTCAATTTATAATGTTAATGTTTCACATATATATATATATATATTGAATTTCGAGATTGATTGATTAATTAATTAATTAATCCCACCGGGCTTAAGTACTACAAATTGTGCCTGATATGCATCTTTTAGTACAACACTGATCATGCATTGGAGGATGTATTACTTTTGCAAGATAACATGACATTCTTTCTAATATTTCAAATATATTTTATTTCAAATCTTTATAATCCGAGCTTCGAAGTTCGAAGTATTGTCAAATCAACGTCGTCACCAAAACTTTTTACAAATAAAATTAAAACTATTACTACCCATTTATTATTTATAATATTAAGAATTTTTTATTTTTATAAAAATTAAAAAAAAATAATTTTATTAATAGTAACTTCTTTAATTATTAAATATAAAAAGAATAGTAAATAAATAGCAAAAGGTACGTAGTAACCTATCATTTTCCAAAATTAAATATCTACCATTCTCTGCACGTTTATAGACCTATATAGACGATCACATGATCTGCTTTATTATTATCTCGGAATTAGCTGATCATAGGAGTACTGAGGGATTCACGCATTCCAGTACATGTTAATTATTAGTATGAACTATATGATCAATCATATATATATATACAGCACATTACTCTATTTGATGATAGAGTAAGCAAATTAAATTATGAAAAATTGTCATGCATGCATGCAGAATATCGATGATCCATTCACGTGTTAAATAATGATCGATCAATGGATTAGCTAGCTAGCGTCGACATCTGAAACCATTATTTCTAGGATCGGAGATGCCATGCATATAGCACTAAGAACAGAGAGAATCGCAATCCATGATGTAGAATAAATATTAAAACCATTACAACAGAAATTAAACATGTGAAAAACTAATTAGTCGATCTCCGAATAGAAATTATCTATGGATATATACGATCTCTTTATTGGTAATATTTTGTTCGATCCATAATCGAAATGACTTGAGTGTAGTGATAGAATTTTCTTATTTCTGCCTTGCTTTAGATTTTGGATGGAGATGCATGTATTCTTTCTTTTTCGTATCTACAAAAGCTAGCAATAAAGGCAAAGAGTATAAAATAAGGTTCTTAGCCCCTCTCTCTCTCTCTCTCTCTCTCTCTCTCTCTCTCTCTCTCTTTGTGGGAATAATAGGAGAGCAATTTGTACAGGTCTGTACCTCACCAACCCATGAAACCTAATACATGTGATGCCAGGAACCGTCCTCGCATTCTTCTTTATCTTCATGCTCTGAAAAGTTGACATTCTTTCTCCACCCGGCCTTGGGGCCTATCTGGCCTCCGTCCGCCCACACGCTTATCTGTTTTAGTGGACCTTTTTCATTTTTTTTGTAGATGCATCATCTCGTACCCATGTCATGTCCTCCGATCCTCATGCGCGTGTCACCGGCCATGATCATCTCTCACCTGCATATATATATACACACACATTGTATAATCCATTTGAAAGCCTCAACGACAATGGTACGTATCACTTGCACTACATTATGCATGCATGCATGCATGGGATCGGTACTGTATGCATAATCCTTGTGATTAGCCACGAGAATCAGAAGATGATAGATCGATAAGTACGAGAACGTTCTAGTACCCTACGTTACGTACGATAAAGTAACCCCCACAAACTGTCCCTTGGCCTTCGAATTGGTCCGGTTTTGCACGATGCACTATCTATATTCCTCCTTTGAATATAATGGCCATTTCCTGCATGCATATATGCTTTTTTGTTGCAAGTCACGGCATGCTATCGTGGCCATGTGAGACTTGAATTCACGTACGTATACAAGGAGTGTGTTCCTGGACCACGCAAGATATATACAAGGAGTATATGTATAAATATTGTACATATAATAATAGTATGTAGTATATTAGTCTTGACTTACGTTATCATGAATTGCATGAAGAGGATGATTAATTCGATCGAATTTTGGTGACGAAAAGTTGATAGAGAAAGGTGAAGAAGGTTTTGATTTGATAAGATCTTTCTAGATATTGTATATGACATATGATTGCGATCGATCTCGAGCTTTCGAGAATGTCAGTAGATTTTCCCCGGATTTTCTAAATGAACTTTCATGCAGTACGTACCTTGTGCAGAATATGATCGGCACACGGTTTCAATTATTCCCTCTTTTTTTTCCATGCCTTGTATCTTTCTTTTCTTTGGGATGAAACGCTTCCTTTTGCAGTTGTAGCAGTAGTACTGTTGTAGTCATGTACAATTACTGATTATTTAATTTATAAAAGTGAGCCTATTTTCTAAATAAAAAGTTTTATCCCCTTACCACAATAGGACGTACATGGAATATTTTCAAAGAAATGGACAAACGAAGGATCGATCGATACATGGATAATGTTGCATGGGGACCTCATGCATGGCATCTGCCTTCTCTTTCTATGTACGGCAAGCTTTCTGGGTATGGGACGTGTTCTAGAAAATGAGAGGGACTTGGCCATTAGAGAAAAGAAAAAGATATTTTCCAAAAGTTGCTCTAGAAATTAATATTAATTTATTCTCCTTGACATGTGAGATATATATATATGTGATATATATTTATATATATGTATATTCTACACATGTAATTAGCAACGTCCATTATCGTAGATCTATCTAAATTTGGTGTCATTGAAGATGTGCTATTCGATTAATCTTCATTGATATTCAATTAAGCGGCTGTATGTAGAGGTTCCATCTCTTTCATGCATTGCATGTATCCTATTCGAACAAAATTTTCCTAGTAATCTCTTGATCTTATTCACATGGCTTTCTCTATCCGTTTGTTGAATTGGACGCGAATCTAATTTCCAAAAAAGAGGTCCCAATTGGATAAAACCAACTTCTTCCTCCAACTCAGCAGATGCTCCATGCATGATAGATGCTGGAGAAAAACCAAAGGAAATTGAAACGAACGCACTTTATATTATCAAACACATGCTGTTTTTATATATTGGCAAAAAAGAAAAAACGGGTTCATTTGATCCAATAAATATATATAATAATATATTATCAACATAAATATAATATATATATGCATATGTCTGGATAATAAGTTGAATGCGTCCGAAGCACACGTCGCCATATTAATTGTATGCTAAGATTCGTTGCTGTGTGCAACTTTAGTCGTATAGCTAAACGTCAATCGCTGTCAAAGTAATGATCGATCAAAGTGTTATTTGGAGTGCTAGCTAGGACTAAAATACCTAAGGGATCGAACATAATACATTTTCATCTCTCTTTACTATATCCTATTAAGCCTTTTCCTTGCTATGAAAAATTGCAAATCCGGCCACTCCCAAACTCCTATATAAACGACTGCTCTTCCCAGCTGAATCCCCACACAGCAAAACCTGAGATCAACTGCCTTCGATCTTCGCATTCCCCACAGAGCCCACATTACAATTGCTCCAATATCGCTGATCTCTAAATTACTTTCTTTCTAATCACTTCCCTTTCCAACCCTTCACTCCGATCGACCCAAAGAAGTTCGACTTATATTCCTTCAGAGACTGCATTTGCAATAACTGACAATGGAGAGAGTGACGAGCATGGTGTCGGAGAGGCCCGTGGTGATATTCAGCAGGAGCTCCTGTTGCATGTGCCACACCATCAAGACGCTGTTCATCACGGAGCTCGGGGTGAACGCTGCGGTGCATGAGGTGGACGAGATTCCAAGAGGGAGGGAAATTGAGCAGGCTCTCGCGAGGCTTGGATGCAACCCGAGTGTGCCGGCCGTGTTCATTGGTCGTGAACTGGTGGGCGGAACCAACGAGGTCATGACCCTTCACCTCCGTCGGGCCTTAGTCCCAATGCTTAAACGCGCTGGTGCAATATGGCTCTGATGATCATATATATATATATATGAGATAATGAGGATTTGGGTCGGATATCTATATATTACGAGTTCATGATGCAGTGTGTTAACTTAACCACATATATATATAAGAGCTTAATTAATAACTTATAAGTCTTATATATAGAGTCCTATATATATACAGCCAGTCTGCTGCATATATATATATATATATATAATATCTTATCCTTTTTGTAACTGATCTGTCAGTACTGTGTCTTGGTTTTGCTATTAATAAAAGTTTCAATTTGGCGTCAAAGTTTCAAGTTTAGTGTTCTTTATTTATATATATTAGGCTTTGTTGTGCAACAATTAGTATTTGTAAGCTAAAATCTTAGATATTAATTGCATTCATTTCTGCCTTACAAATGAATTACAGAGGAAAAGGTCGTGCCTTCGATGCCCGCAACTTGGATTTACATGCCAATTATTACATATCTTCGTGCATCTTGATTGGCTTTTTATATTTAGAGTATATTTAAATAGTGAGGTGATGTGAGATAATTTGTGAATAATAATAAAAGAATAATAATAAAATATTAAATAGTAATAAATAATAATAAAAAATAATGATAAATATTAAATAATAGTTACATCACTTGTCCAAACACAGTCTTAGTCAGGTATAATAAAAGAAAATGAAAAAAAGGCACGTGTATATGATCTTATAAGTACGTTGATAACATAGAAGTGAAGAATCACCTCATGACTTAATAGATCGAGCTTAATTACCCTTTGTAGAATATTTTAATTGGGCCGAACTTAGCTCGAGTTGGGATCATGAGATATAATGTGGAGGCTATAATTAAAAACGATTTTCTACTTTAAAATTGTCCAATTTTTTTATAAGGAGCATGCTCTATGATGTATAAATAATTTCATTTCATTAAAATCTAAGGGGTTGTTTAGAAATTGAAATGGTTTTATCTCATCTCAAATTTCTCATTTTATTTTCTTTCCAAATATCACTCAAATACAAATACTTTTTAATCTCAAAAATTACATAATCATTACAACTTTTCTAAACTTCCAACTAAAATATAAAAAATAATTTAACTTTTTCAAATTTTAACATAAAAGTAATTTAAAAAATTATATTGTAACAATATTTTAACTCTAATTCAACTTTTTCTCTCCTTGAAAAACCAAATAAAACATCTTTACCCAAATCATTTCGTTACTATTCACAAATCTCTAATCTCATCTCATTCCTAAAGCATCCCCTATATCTAAAGTTAAAAGTAGACCCAAAAAAATTAAGGTCCTTTCTTTCTCTAAAAGGTAAGGTGAATGTCCTATGCCAGGCAAAGATCTTTTGTTTCTTAGGCAATAGTTTGTAGAGGTGATAGGATGGAGGAAGAATTATCCAAATTGTGAGAAATCCCGGCCTGATTTGGATAATGAGTTGATATGAGCTTAGATTAGATGAAATTTGAATAAAATATTATTAGAATATTACTTTTTAATATTATTTTTATTTTGTGATTTGAAATAGTTGAATTATTTAGTATATTTTGTTCGGAAGTTTGAGAAAATTGTAATGATTAGATGAGTTGAAATAATTTCACTATCCAAACCAAGTCTCAAACTAACTGAAGAAGACAAACAAGAGCTCTTTCTATTGGAAGAAATTCTCAATGAGTCAATAACAAAAGGGTTGTTACGTCTTTTAGAATTAATTATAGCCGACAAAGGGGTGAACAAAGAAGCATTCAGATTAACGATGTCAAATATTTGGAAACCAGAATGATGGTTTACTTTCAAAGAAGTTGAGGAGAATTGATTTCTTATGGAATTTAAGGAGTTAAACAATAAAAAAGTGTTGCATGGAAGGTCATGGTTGTTTGATAGATTCCTCATAAGCCTTTGAGACTTTGAAGGCAGCACACCACCAAATGACATCACTTTTCTCCAAGGACCTTTCTTGGTTCAATTACACAACATGCCTAAATAAAGAGATTAGTGAACAAATAGGCTCTATAATTGGTAAAGTAGTGATAGTGGATGCTAATAGGGAAGGCTTCAGGTGGGACAAATTCTTAAGAGTTAGAGTGGACATTGACATTACAAAACCTCTTACGCGAGGTAGGTTATTAAAAATTGGAGAAAAGCAATTGTGGATCGGTTTTAAGTATGAGCATTTGCCAAATTTCTACTTTCACTATAGAGTCCTAAAGCATAAGGAGAGAGGATGCTCAAAGATGAATCAAGGAAAGCAAATGGTAGAGGAAGTGTAGACATGGTATGGTCCATGGTTGCGAGTAGTTTCAACAAGTTCTAGTGTCAATGGTATCAGAAAGGGATTCGGCTTGCCTCCAATGACATAGTAACATGAGATCTCCTGTTATGTTGCCATGTTGCTTTCTTTTAAGATAAAGGGTTGTGATTAAAAATCTATGACTTTTTTCTCAATTTTGAATATAAAGCAAGTATATTTTTCCACCCATAGCAGCAAGGAATGGAAAGAAAACTGCAGAGCTAATATGCTAGCCTGCTTTGACGCTTCCCACAAGATATGGTATGAAACTCAATGTCTTTGACATAGGCAGTGAGAAACTCCGTTCTTTCCTTAGTGGGTAGTGCTCCGCTTGTGCCTATGAGATTTGGGACTTGAAAGCTACTAGTTCTGGGATTAACCAAGTGATTCTCATTTACCTAAATCAAGTGAGAGACTTTCCTTGGGACAAATCGATAATGATTGTGGAGGAGGTGGATTGTATGTAGGCGAGGGAGCTCTGTTGGGTTGGAAGAAGAAAGGTAGAGTGTGTAACAAGGAAAATGAGGTTATCTTAGCCCTTGGGGTGCTTTCTGATTGTGGCTTATGCAACTGTCGAAGAAGAAAAGGAAATTAAGTAAAGGGGCTTGAACGAGTGACTGAAGAAGCCCAGAGGGTGCAGAACACAAAAAAGACATCATTGAAAAGAGAGATAGAATACTGATATATTTGAAGTTATAGATTTTTAATCTCAGCTCTTTGTTTTAAGAGAAAGCAACGTGGCAATATAACAGGAGATCTTCTGCTAATACATCATTGGAGGCAAGCTGAATCCATGAGAAACTATGGTGGAAGGTCGAAAATAGCTCAAACCAACTTTCGACGATAGAGTAGCTCCAATGAGGAAGAGTAGTGGTTCTGAAAAAGGAAAGAAAATTCAATATGAGAGATTTGAGGCACATTCAAAGGCAAATTTGGTAGTGTCATAATCTTATGATAATGTAGATGCTCACGAGAAGTTCGGGGAAAACACCAATCATGGTTATGGAGGAAAAGAGTTTTTGTTACAAAAAACACCCCAAAATGTTAAGCCATCTAAAAAATGTAACGATTCAAAGAAGGAAGCTAGCCAACCCAAACCAACTGGAATAGACCTGGTTCAGTTAGGAATCTCATAAGGAATGGATATTCTTGATAAAATGGACCTCAAGTTGATTGATACAGTTTATAAATCTACCATCACTCTAAGGGAACCCAACATTCTCAACAGTTTTGTAAGTACAACTGACATTCTCTCTTTAAATCAAACAAATACTATTGTTATGTAAAAAAATAACACTAGTTGGAAGAAAAGAGCAAGAGAAAGTTCCTCCTTAAAACTAGGAGAGGGCAACGGGACCATGCCCCTACCTTCGCCATGGCAGGGTGGTGGCCGCCACATTAGCCAGATGCGAGTGGTAGGGCAATCCACTGCATTCAACCACCCATGCAGGTGTGGGGGATGGATTGGGCTTGGCCCCAGTCCATATGTTATATATATATATATGTATGTATGTATGTATAAAAAAAGCTTCTACATAAACAAAACGACGCCGTTCTCTCTCTCTCTCTCTCTCTCTCTCTCTCTCTCTCTCTCTCTCTCTCTCCATAGACCTCTCTCTTAGTCTCTCTCACTTGTCGCCACCGTCTGAAGCCATCATCGTCTCCCTCACCGAGTCCGTGTTGCTCTCTCCTACGTCTTCAGCTTGTAAGTAGCCCAATGACCTATTGATTTTTAGTTCTTGGATTGGACTATGGAGGATGGGATTTATGAATGAATTTAGAGGATGAAGTTGTGATTTGTGTGCCATGGAGATATTTGTATGAATTTGTGATGATGTTTATTGTTTGGTGAATTTGTGATGTTTTATTGTAAATTTAGGAATTCAATTCAAAACCCTAAATTAGTTTAGGGGTTTCAATTTTGAAACCCCAATACAGTTTCAATATTAAGACTTCAATATGTATTGGGGTTTCAATTTTGAAACCCTAAATTAATTTTGGGTTTCAATACGAAATTCTAAATTAATTTAGGGGTTTTATTTGGGGTTTCAATTTTGAAACCCTTAATTTAATTTAAAAATATGTTTTTAGAGGTTTCAATATTGAAACCCCAAATCTGTTTTGGTGTTCATAGTTCATGACTGTCTGTATGATTTTATGAAATTGTGTTGTAATTTTTATATAGTCACAGTCGGAGTTGGATAAATACTTGTAGCAGAGATGCACCCCTTCACATAGGGATATGATATATTGTCTTGATGGAAGGTCAAGACAATATATCACAACACATCTAGTAATCGCTCTTACTTTTGATATTGCTATAATGTTACTTTTGCTTATAATATATTGTCTTGATGGAAGGTCAAGACAATATATCACAACACATCTAGTAATCGCTCTTACTTTTGATATTGCTATAATGTTACTTTTGCTTATATAGTCTCACGCCCTCACTTGCCCAAGTTTCAACACTAATCCCAAATTTTCAATGATCTAATCTACAATTCTTGATAGTCTCACTTGGTTTGTACTTGTAGTTTTATGTTTTTAACTTTTTTTTAACATATGTATATATCATTATATTGTTTGTAATTTTAATTTGTTTTCATATTAATGTTTCAGATTTTATAATCTCACAATTTCACTTGCCCACCAACCTCAAATTCCAATCTCTGGACTCAAAGTCATTTTATTTGTTAAATTGCCATATGCAATTTCTAATATTGTAATATTATTGATCTCAATTATTTGACAATTAGTAATTTTTTTAATATTAATTTGTATTATTTTAATAGCTTAGAATTCTTAGATTTTTATGTTTTATACTTTATACAACCATTATTTAATTTTATGTTATATATAAATTGTAAAATATAATTTTTCTGTTCTTAAGACTTATTTGTTAAATCTGGTCCCAAAATGGTTCATAAAGAGGTTTTGGCCCAGTGGACCTTGGTCCCATTTGCCCCGGATGGGAGGCGAACATATTAGGGGTCCAAATTCATCCCCTGTCATCCGAATGGGGGACATTGCTCTAGGGATGCGGGGCCAAATCTAGGAGGTGGGGGTAGGGGCGGGGTGTGGCACTCCTTGCCTGCAGGTAGCACCCCTACTTAAAACAAACTGGTGTAATAAGTATAGGACTTTGGAATGAAAAAGAAGATTCAAGGAAGAGGGAGAACAATGATTTTATGATTGAAGATTTGGAAACTCCATATGCTAAAAAATCCAAAAGTATGCTCTTACCTGAAACTAGCTTAAATCATGATGAATTAGAGGTGTCTATTGTGTAGCCCTACCAGCAGCAATGATTTTTCTAAGTTGAAACTATCGATAGCTAATGAACCCTCGGACAATTTGAAAACTTCACCGTTTGGTGAGAACAAAGTTCCCAATTTTTGTTTTCCTCATAGAAACAAAATGTAATAGAGGTAAGGAACCAATGGGTTTTGATCAGAGCTTTGTAGTAGACAACAATGGTTGGAGTGATGGATTAGCATTTCTATTGAAGAGTTAGATGCAAGTAGAATTAGAATCTTTCATACAAAGATATATTTCTCTTCTTGTTACACTACTTGAAAATGGAACACAATGGCTTTTAAAAGGCTTCTATTGTAGCCCATTGACTACTAAAAAGAAAGATAGTTGGAGGTTACTTTGAAGAATATGACCAACAGATAATATGGTTTGGCTATGCCTGAGAGATTTCAATGAGATTCTTCAATAAGTTAAAAAATATGCTGAAGCAGTTAGACCATATAGTCAAATGGAATGATTTAGAGAAGCAATTGAAGATTGTGGTTTAAGTGGTTTGGATTTCTAATGTGCCATATACACTTGGGGTAACAATCGAGAAGAGAGTATTTTATTAAAGAAAGATTAGATAGAGAATTGAGAAATTCTGGGTGGCATACTTTATATGCATTTACCAATGTGAGGATACTAACTACCCAAATCTCTGACCACTGTACTTTATTTATAAGAATGAGTAATCATTTGGAAGAAAGAAGGAGGAGGAGAATATACATTACATTGGCACTTGGGTATGAATTCATAATTTCCACAAACTATTTCATGAACCTAAAGTTTTGAGGCAGAATCTATGATCAATTCACACTCTCGCCGACCTTATTTCAGAGTTTGAAATTCAATATTTAGATAGGCTTGCCCAGCCCATCATGTACACGAGCCCGTTTTTAACTCTTCGGCCCAAAAGGCCCACATATATAGTTGGGCTATCAAAGCCTCTCTCCTTCTCTGCGTCTGTGAAATCAGGATCGTCTTCTCGAGAATCATCGCCGACTCCGAGAATGAAGCGCGAGAAGTTCGTCTCGGAGGTAATTTGGCCTGCAATTCGGGGTAAATCTTGTCCGATCTGCCTCAAAGATCTTGAATTTCGCGGAGTGGCGGTGCTCACGGTGTGCACGCACGCCTACTGCGTGGAATGCATTCGTAAATGGAGCAACTTGAGAAGAAGATGCCCCCTCTGTAACGCCGACTTCGATTCCTGGTTCTGCAAAATCAACCTTTCTTCTCGAAATTTCTGCAAGGAGAGATTGTCTGCTTTGAGTAATCATACAAGAAACGTCGACGTTGAAGTTGAGTTGAGCCGACGAATTGATCCTCGAAGGTTAGACTTTTGGATATATGTTTGGTTGCAGAGAAGTGTAGGAAAAGTGGAAAAAATACCTTTTGGGAAGAGAGAGAGAGAGAAAAGAAGAACGGAATATAACAGAAAAAACTTGTCTTATGACTTTTCATCAGTGAATTAGTTTCATTCGAGTGGCTGTTCTCTGTATTCTCGGCTTTTGGTTTTAAGGATGAATTCTCTAAGAAAAGATTTTATATTTGTTTTTCTTTTGGTTGCCGGGGAAGGGTAATGAAATGAAAAGAAACTGACGGTTTGTCTTTGTTTCTTTTGCTTTATCTTGTTTTTTGAATTGAGTTTGTTTTTTGAATTGGGTTTATCATTCTCATCGTTTGTAGAATGCATTATTGAATATTTATACAGGATAGTTCGAAGAACAAGAGACGAATTATATACCGTTAGCCGTCGGACAAGGCCGCTACCATGGCAGCGATCGTTTGGACGGCCAGGATCTGTGCCGCCTGATGTTATTGCTGAAAGAAAACTTCAATGGCGTGCCAGGTACTTTCATAATCATAATGCAAATACAAACATACATGCATGCAGAAGCTTAGTTTGTAAACTTCTTTTGTAAGATTCATGTGCAGACCAAGCATTTCTCAATAAGTGACAAAGAAACAACTTAGAGCACTATTATTCATTAAGAAAATTGTTTACAGAGTGTGGTATTTAAGAACAATTTTGTTCCAGAATATTCTGGCATTTCGGCAAGCAGATTGCGTGCACAGAATTTCTAGAAGAAGTCAGTACAAGGCCGTTACAACAACTTTCCCTATTTATACAGCCAATCAGAATTAATCAGAAAAACAATTTAAGAAGAAATATAGATGCTGAGTAGGAGATCGCTCTGGCATTAAGTAGTGTCTTGTTCTTCCTTGCTGGAGTCGAGTGGCACTTGGGAGTGCTGAGATGGAGCAGAGACTTCATTTATTCTAATAATAAGCAATGGGCTCTAATTTTTGTTGTTTTCCTACTTGTCGGTGGCATTGGCCTGATATCTCCTATGGTTTTTCTAATTATCGAGTTTGGATTATGATATTGTGCAGCATATATGGCCTAGGCTTGCGAGCTATTCCATTATCTCCCCGAAACTGTATTGAGCAGGTATGATAACTTGTTATAATCTCTTAAATCATCGGAGATTGCTGGTTTCTGTATTATCTCTTACGTTTGATTTGAAAGACTTCTTGTTTACTTGGTCGAAGTTATTTCTAGCATCTGCAGCTCCATAATTCTTTTTACTTTTCGAAGGGTTGAAGTGTAATGCATTTTTTATCCAGAGGATCTGACTCTTCATTAGTTCAAAACTTTATTTTTTTAACAAACTTGTGTTTGAATCCAGCAACAATGGATTGAGTTTAGCTGGATCTGATTCTTTTGCCATCTCCAAAATTTCAGAATTTCTTGGGAAATATTGTTTCAAGAGAAAAAATAGTACAGAGAATAGAGCCATGGATTCGGAGGGAGCTGCAGGCTATCCTCGGGGATCCAGATCCATCTGTTATTGTTCATGTAGCCACCTCACTTTTCATAGCTAGCCTTGAAAAGAAAAATAATGCCAATTCCGAACAGCTCGATGGTGAAGATAACCTCATGGCACCTTTGCGTCCTTTCTTGCAAGACAGAACGAATATGTTTTTGCATGAATTAAGGTAATTAATCGAAATACAATTAATAGCCTTCAAAACTTCATTAATTTAGAAAAACCAGATTTTGAAGAAGCACACTAGTTAAGTGTCTAGCAGTCTAAAATGTAGTGTTTTAGACAGACAACAACACCATCTTTTTATGGGCAGTATTGAAGTTTGCCACTGTGAGCAGCAAACTAGAGTAGCACTTCACTTACTGTGATTGGAGTTAATTAAAATTCCAATATTTTATTCTTGTTATTATGTTTGCAGGACTTTTTTCTTTATATTTTATAAAGGTGGTCTTATTTTGTTGCTAGTTGTGACTGTTATTAATTACTAGCAATTTCTGTTAAGATGTTTTGCAGAGAGTTCGTTAAACGTGGAGGCGTATGATGCTGTGGTCGAATATGAGTAGTTGGGGTTAAGTTATAAGTGCTAAATAGCCTTGTTAGTTCAACTTTTCTCATCCATGTTTTTCTTTATTTCGCGTGGAAGGTCGAGGTAACCCTTTCGTTTTGAGTGAAAATTCAGTAACCTTCTCAACAAGGTAGCAGGAGCTGCTTAAATGCATGATGATCATGTGATGCAGCTTAGGCCAGTTACGACTGCAAATGAGCTGTCATATTGGGCTATGATGTTCGAGCAGAGCAAAATTTCAGAGTTGCAACATTAATGCCCACATGATGTTCATAACAAGGCTGACCAAAAGTTTGCAGCTGCAAGAGCTGTTTTGATGACTGACCTGCTTCTGTCGTAACATGTTGGTTTGGGAGAGGATTATCATCTCCTTGGGTAGATTTGACAGTTTACTTGGAGGCAGCGAACAGATCATTCGAGGGCAGAGCTGTCAGGTGCCTTTAGATCTCTCAAGGATGTAACCCAGCCACCTTATAATCCTGTGAAGAGCAACACGTTCGCCCATTTTAAGCCTTTGATTACAAAAATCGTTGCACACAAACACCCTTCAGAATGTGGAACCGCCCAACATCCTGATGACAAATCCTTGGGACTGACATATTGTACAACATGTTTTCCCTCCTTTATATTTTAGGCATGTGAGAAACCCATTGCATGATTTGGTTTTATATATACTTCAGCAAATGTGGGAATGTTATTGACCCAATTAGCTTCGAAATGTGGGATTGCTATTATGCCATGATCTTGTTTCTATAGAGTCATGCTACAGTCAGCGAAACATCTGTCCCTTATTGTCACCGAATCAAGCTATTATTTATTTATTTATTTTTGATTTATTTTTCATTCATTTTTTTAATATTCTTAAATATTTTTTTAAAAATAAAAAAAATTCATAATATCAATAAAAAAAATTTACGTAATAACTAAGTTAAAAATAAAAAATAAAAAAAAATTAATGGATTTAGTAAAAAAATAAAGCTCCCGAATTTGGGAGCTTTAGTATTTCTCTTCTAGATATTGCAAGTACAGCGTTATCCAAATAAAATAATAATAATTAAAAAAAAATTGATATCCAACATGCCAAACTCTAGGGATTATTTTGTATAACCATTTAGAATAGTTGCAGCCAAGTCAAACTCCCTCTTGCACAATATATAGCTTCAATTGCTAACTTCATGCAATCCTGCAGGAAGAAGAATATTTCAGGATCCTCAAAACAGACAAGTCACCAGAATATTTCATCTTGACCAGACTTCCCAAAAACAGAAATTGCATATAACGGACTTTGGACTAGTTGTGTTGAAAGATATAATTGCCAGCCCCATTTGGCAAATAATCATTAGTTTTGACCATTGCAAGATTAACACCAAAGTATTCTACACTGTTGGATTCGTTATCTGGGCTGCAACTTCTTCTCTCACTCTTTCCCACTACATATTTCTTCTCTTCCCACATCCCTGAAAGATCCCTTTTTATCTTGTATAGCTTTAACAGCTCAGAAGCTTCCAAGTTTTAACCACAAACAGAATCCCCTTGATTTATTTAGGGAGTTCCTTAGCATACATCCGGCCCTGGCTTAGATAATTAGCACCAATTTTAGCATGAAAGCCAGCAGCTCCATTAATCTCCCGATGTACATTATCAATCTTCAAACAAATATGCTGTTTCGGTGGAATTAGCTCCTCCAATATCTCTATCATTTTCCCATTCCAACCAATTAACAACCACCTGTGAGTCTGGTTTAAGATCCACCAATCTGAGTTGTAACTTCAAACAAGAAGTCGAGTCATCGCCCATAGCTTAAACCCCTGCCAAACTTTTAGAACAAATTCCATAACTTGTTGAGAATGCTTGGACAAAATTACCCCCAGCATCCCTTATAATCCCACCATTCACATTCAAGTTTAGTCTACCATCAGTTGGCCTTTTTCATTTCATAATCTGCACTTTATGAGTACAGCTATGCATGGAATATAGCAAAATGTTGAAAAATGGAAGAATCCATCGCTTTTTATCACTTTTGCCCTGGATACATTTGACAGAGAGTTGGCCAATAAAGCTTTCATCTTCAAAACTATAGACTCCTTGCTACACATCTTCTCAACCATAAACACCAACTGATATTAGAAGGTAAAACCGCCCACTATCATACCCACATGTGAAGATCTTCCAGCCCTTTGAAACCACATGGATACTTGAGACAACAGAGAAGGGGTTGAATAAAACCTGATACCCAGCATATTAGATAAAAACTTCCTTACATAAGCAGCATAACTACTATTACTTAGCAGATGATCAAGATAACTTCCCCATATTCTTCACATCAGTTGCATTTAGATGCGAAGAAAGCATTGCTGAATTAATAGTCTCAAATGATTTTTCATTTGAAGAAACTTATCCAAATGGAAGTAGAAATTTTTAGAGGATCTGAACCACACCCATGTGCTACATATAAAAGCCTGTCCATCATTTCTCACCAGCTGCCAAGAAAACCTTGTTGAAAAGGAGCCATCCTAGATGCAGTCCAGATTGGTATCTATTTTCCAGAAGTTATTTTCAGATGTTTAGATGTCAATTGAGCAGCCAATGACTCCCCAACTAACACTCATACAGTTCAGAATTCCAATCAGTAGAATTCCACATTTCATAACTAAATCGTCGGGTCTAATTATCCTCCACATTGTACCCCTCTAATCAGACCCAAAAAGGATCTCCAAAAACTAGAATCAAACCAAGAAGTATACATGAGAAAAGGCTGAGAAACTACCAAGTGCTTGGCTCTAAAATACTAAGCTCACATAGAAGAGTCATGCAGAACCTTTCATGTAACGTCCCAATGGAAGACCCACCAAACCCATGGCCTATACTCCAAAAGGTTTATTCAATAAATAATTGGAGCTCCATTGGAACCTTATAAAGAGTAAGAACTTCTCATTCCCAAGTAATGTGGGATCACATACACCACCTACCCTTATCATTATCATAATTGTGAATTGTGATACCCCATATAATAAGGATAAGGGTAGGTGGTGTATGAGATCCCACATTACTTGAAAATAAGAAATTTTTGCTCTTTATAAGGTTTCAATGGGGTTCCAATTGTATTATTAACTAGTCTTTTTAAAATATAGGCCATGTGGTTTGGATCTTCTATTGGGGAATTACAAATGATTTTGATATTAGAGCCAGGTTCAACCAAAAATGTGGGACTTGAGCCGTGCCACCTACGACGGACTAGCCCGACGAGGACATTGAGAATTTAAGGGGGGTAGATTGTGATACCTCATATGATAAGGATAAAGATAGGTGACATATGGGATCCCATGTTGCTTAGGAAGGAGAAGTTCTCACTCTTTATAAGGTTCTAATGGGGCTCCAATTGTATCATTGACTAGTCCTTTTGGAGTATAGGCCATGTGATTTGGGCCTTCCATTGGAACGTTATCCTTATCTTTATTTCGGCTTGGGCTCTAATACCCTTATCCGATATCATTTGTAACGCATTAATGGAAAACCCAAATCACATGACCTATACTCCAAAGGGATTATTCAATAATACAATTAGAGCCCCATTGAAACCTTATAAAGAGCAAGAACTTCTCCTTCCCAAGCAATGTAGGATCTCATACACCACTTGCCCTTATCTTTATCATATGGGATATCACATTTCATGCAACTTCATATGGAGAGCCTTTTCACTTCACTCAAATCCTTAATCCCCAAACCCTCTTCCTCTACTAATTTGCATATCTTTTCCCAAGAAATCCGCTTCTGTTTTCCTTTATTTTTTTACCTTCCCATGAGCATCTCCTCAGAATAAGTCAGAAAATAATTTGGATACTTCCTACGTGACCTTTCTTGGGATATTCAGAATTAACAGCAACTAATACTTCCTACATGACCTTTCTTGAGATATTCAGAATTAACAGCAAGGACTCTAGCATGCTTAAGGAGTACTAACTTCCCACCATTATTAATCTTCATCACCAAGGACTCTAGCATGTCTGCTCTCAATCTACCCGTACACAATGGTGGTCAGAGGTAAACAAAAGGATAATAAGCTTCTTCGAATCCAATAGCACCCTCTGAAATACCTCTTAAATAAAGATTTTCATATTGGAAATTTTACATAAAACCGAGCCCTTGGGATGACTCTCTTCTCTAATTTTAATGAAAGAAGAAGCATACGATGTTTGGAAAAGCAATGAGCAATAGATTTGGTTCAAAACAAGATCAACTATGATTCTCAATGAACAATTTTGAATCCGTTTAAACTTTTTTCCAGTTTGTCTATCATTCACAATAGAGTTTTAATTTCTCAACGACACACATATATACTAATTATAAACACTGAATTGACAAGTACAAACCTTCTGTATTTTAAAAAACTAGCCAAGGAGAAAAAATTAAAACCGAAAATAACAGCTGACCAATTCAGTGAATTCTCAAACAAAGCCCCCATACTCATTTAGTAATTCTCCTACTCTTTGCAGTGAAAGTGTTTTTCTGCAATTTTTTTCCCTCTGTATAATAAAAGAAGTTCATCTGCTCTATGCTGCTCTTTATTGTAACCATCTGAACAAGCAAAGGCATTCAGGATAGGCATCATGCTATGGTTCGGTGAATTGAAAAAATAAATACAAAATCGAAAACTAGTACAATCCTGAAAATACTGAAAAATTTTGCACCAAAAGGTCAAACAGAAAGTGTGGGAAACTAACAAAAAAATGTCATTGGGCAGTATATCTCAATGCAAACCATAAAGCATAACCAAATTGAACCAGCAATATCACAGCCTCAAAGTCGCATGCACCAGCACCACAAAATTATTGAGCAATACACAATCGCATAAAAAGAGCATTTATCAGGGAGCTAGATGCCTTTGTAATGCAACAAGATCAAAGAAAATATAATTGAAGTGTCAAAATTTCAACAGGTTATTTGCATTAGCAAAAGTTCCCAATGAAACTAGTAGCGGAGGTATGCCAGCATATAAAGAAAGGATTAATCACAAAGCACAGCTTCAAGAGCAACGAATCAAAGTGGATTGAGTAAATTCAACAAGGTGGCATTAAGATGAAGTCATCTACAATTATTTCAACCCATTATCTGCCTTGTACGCCCTCTATTATCTTTTCATCTCCAAAGCTTTGATGTCCTCTCTGTATAGCTTCAAGAGTTCAGAAGCTTCCTCCTTGTGAGGCATGACAAACTTCCTCAGAAAAGTCTCATCAGGGCATTCAAACAATGAAGACATGCTAATATCCTTCTTCACCAAACCTTTAGCGAACAAAACTTGAATAACCAAACCCCTAGGAATCAATCGCTTTTCCAAGCTAAGAGAAACAAGTGACGGGCGTTTGACAACAACCGAAGGCTCCAAACTCATCTTGTTGACAAAAAAATCCATTACCCCCGTAATCTTATCTTTAGAAGCCATCATGCACCATGGATGTCTTTTAAATGCCACAAAAACCTCATCCTCAGACCAACCCCATTTCTTGTAAACATCAACCTTGCTTTCCCATGTTGATTTGCTCATTGCTCGGAAAGCAAATACCGCAAGAGAAAATTTCAACCTCAAAGGATTGAATCCTATTTCATTCACTTCCTCTACAATCTCTCTAAACCGAACTGGATTGACCATGAGAGATCTAGGCTGGTATTTAAGTAGAGTACGAATATGACACTCAGGCACTCCGTTCTCTCTCAGTGTATTGATATTAGGCGCCACATGAGTTTCAAGATCAAATACAAGCATACCCGGAAATCGTTTTATTGCATGAACGGTCACGTCCTCAGACTGAAGCAAATCTTTAAAGAAATCAAAAGACGGGATAATTTTTTTTTCTAAGCTTCTTCTAAGAAGAGTAGGGCACGCAGATAACATTTTGGCAAGGTCACGTCTTGAAATGCCTTTAGAGGCAAAGAATTCAATTTTGGGAAAAAGGGTTTTATTAGTATCAGACAAAAGCACCGTGGGGAGTCTTCTGACAACGTTCGAGATCTGGGTTTCAGAGAATGCAAGGTTCTTGAAAAAGTTAATCACGGAGTCTGCTTTCTCTGGGGTTTCGAAGCTAACATATCTGGAAGCTGATACAGCAACTTCTGGGGACAATCCAAGTGCATTTATGAGGTATGAAACTGCGAAAGGTTGTTGATCGGAAGTGCTTGAGATGTATTCCAGAGATAAAGATGGGGGCTGCAGAAAACCCAGTTTGTGCATCGGTAGGGGAGTTGCATTAGCGTATCTCCCATTTCGTATGGTTTTGCAGAGAAAATAAAACATGGGTTTTGAAATTCAGGTGGTGGGGAAAGAAACTCACCTATTCTTCAGAGGCAAATATCTTCTTTGGCTGAGCGAAAGCAAAATTTTCAATCTTCACCGGTGGAACTGAGTCTGAAAGTGAAACTATAACCCTGGCGTTATAATATTATATTAGGTCGCAGACAGGCTTTATTAGTTTTCTTACAACAACTTGTTTTTAAAGTTGAGTTAAAATTTATTTTTTCAAATATATTTAATTTACTTTTTTTAATCTTTTCAAGACTTCCTATATCCTAATATCTAATTTTTTCTTACTCTATTAAAATATTTTTTTTATATTCTTTCTTTTTTATTTTCCTACTCATTTATTTATACTTCTTTAACTTTTTTTTTTTTTTTTTGTCTTTGGGAATAAGAGCAAAATAAAATTTCTTAACTTATTTTTTCACATTTTCCTGATTATTAATTATTTCTTGTACCCATGTTTTTAATTTTTCATATGTAACGAAATTTTTTTAAACTACTTATTTCTCTAAACGATAATATTTTCTAAATTAATGCTTTCGTACCAATCAAATTAAAAAAAAAATCATATTTTTACAAATGGTTAATTTTTATTTTTATTTTTTAAAAAAAGATAATCTCTAGGGTGACATTTTTTTTTTCAAATTTCAACTATCACAAGTATGAACATTAGAGAAAATGTAGATTATTGGAAGAAGAATTTGTTTTATTGGTTAGAATAAAATATTTGTAAAAAATGATTTATGGATGAGTAGTAACTTCCTATATTCAAATTGCAAAACTTTCCTTTACGATGGTCAGCCGGATGGAGAGAGGTTTTTGTCAAAAAGTTGAAAAAATTTCCTAAAATTTAGGGAAAGAGATGGTATGCTCAAACCGGATGTAAATGCTTTTATGGACCGAGGTCGTTTCCTCTACCATTCTTTTAATGATGAGTAATAATAAACTACAAATGATATTTACAATTTTAGAACGTGTCTGTCATAGATCATTTATGGAACTAAGAATGTTGAAGGTGAGCAATAAGACAACAAGGAATGGAAGAAATGACAGTTAAATTCGTTAGGCCTTTGTGAAGAATACAATG
This sequence comes from Carya cathayensis, assembly GCA_011037825.1. NCBI lineage: Eukaryota > Viridiplantae > Streptophyta > Magnoliopsida > Fagales > Juglandaceae > Carya > Carya cathayensis. The sequence continues at coordinate 799,578 of QGSO01000428.1, forward strand.
TTGTTTAGCTATATGGTTACTCAGAACATTTACTTATATGGTTAAATACTCAATGTGATTTTGATCATAGAAAAGGGAATAGACCATTCAGATTTGAAGCCATGTGAGTTGGTGAGGAAGCTTGTGAGCAAATTATCAAAGAATCCTAGACAATGGGTAGTAGTAGCAATATGGAGAAAATTATGCAAATGATACAACACTGTGGTGGGAAATTGTCTATGTGGAATAAAAACAGTTTTGGTAAGGTTCAACATAAATTAGTAGAAGCAAAATTGAGTCTTAGGCAGATACAAGAATCTGACCCAACTTGTGATGGGATTGAGGCTCATAATTTTGCAAGAAAGAAGGTAGAGTTATGGTTAGAAAGGGAGGAGTTGATGTGAGCAAAGGTCAAGTCTCTTTTGTTACAAAAGGGTGATCAGAATTCAAAATATTTTCATTCAAAGGCATCACAAAGAAGCCAAAATCATATTATGAAGTTACTAGATGAGAGGGGTGAGTGGAAGAAGGGTGAGCATAGAGATAAACTTATAGTTGATAATCTTCAATCCCTGTTTATAGCTTCAACTCAAATGGACTCTTTGGATATTCTGGATGGTGTATAGCAGACAGTTAAAGGGAGATGAATGAAGATTTGCTAAAGGAGTACATTGTGGATGAAGTAACATATGCACTATAACAAATGCACCCCACAAAGGCTCTTGGTCTAGATGGCATGGCTCCCATCTTTTTTCAAAAACAATGGCACATCATAGGCCAAACTATGACTAATGTTGTCCTTAAAGATTTGAATAGTGTTCCCAAATGCTTTAAATCATACATTTATATCTTTGATTCCTAAGAAAAAATCTTCAATGATGGTTGCGGATTTTCGCCCAATCAGTCTATGTAATGTTATTTACAAACTTATCTTTGAAGTGATTACCAATAGATTGAAGAAAGTATTACCTTGCATTGTGTCTAGCACTCAAAATGCTTTTGTACCTAGAAGGTTGACCACTGATAATGTTTTGGTGGCTTATGAGTTAGTTCATTACTTGAAGCAAAAGAGATTAGGCAGGAAAGAATATATGTCATTGAAATTAGATATGAGTAAGCCTATGATTGAGTAGAATGAGATTTTCTGGAGAGAATTCTATAAAAGATAGGCTTTATTGGTCAATTGGTGCAGCTTATCATGAACTGTGTGCAATTAATATCTTTTTCAGTTTTGATAAATGGTGTGTCCATTGATCCTATAATTCCAAGTTGAGGTTTATGGCAAAGGGATCCAGTATCCCCTTATTTATTCCTATTATGTACTGAGGGACTTATAGGTCTGTTAAAAGCAGCTAAAAGGAATAGCACTATAATGGGTGTTAAAGTGTGTAGAGGAGATCCAAGACTGAACCATCTGCTATTTGTAGATGATTCTTTAATTTTTTTTTTTGAAAAGCAAATGCAAATACTAGTAGACACATTCAAACTCTCTTGAAGAAGTATGAGCTAGCCTAGAGTCAGAAAATTAACGGGGCGAAACAGCTATAATGTTCAGTAGAAATGTCACAAAGGAAGTGAAATGTGATATCATGGCTATGTGGGATCCAGCAGTATGAGAAATATCTTGGTTTACCACCTATGGTTGGAAGATTGAGATCACAAGCTTTTTCTGAAATAAAATAGAAAGTTTGGAGGAAATTAAAGTGTTGGAAGGAAGAACTCTTGTCTCAAGGAGGAAGAGAAGTTCTTATAAAGGTTGTGGCTTTAGCTATTCCCACTTATGCAATGAGTTACTTCAAACTTCTTGTTAGTTTCTTTTCTGATTTGGAGAATGATAGCTCGTTTCTAGTGGGGTCAAAAAGGCAATGAGAGAAAGATCCATTGGATTAACTGGGGGTAAATGTGTGAATCAAAGTTCAAAGGTGGGTTGGGGTTTCAAGATTTGAGAACTTTTAATATTGCTCTTTTGGCTAAACAAGGGTGGCAAATATTGTAAGAAGAAGGTACTAGGCTACATCAAATTTATAAAGTAAGATATTTTTCAACAAGCAGTTTTTTAAATTCTACATTGGGCAATAATCCATCCTATGCATGGAGAGGCAATTGGGAAGCAAAACATGTGTTATTTCAAGGCTCTCAATAGCACATTGGTAATGGAAATTCAATGAAGATGTATGGAGAGCTTGTAGGGAGGGACTTCCCACAAAAGTATATATGAGGAAAAGAAAGGTGGAGGTGAAAACTAAATGTGTTTTATGCAATAGTGGCTAGGAAGATCTTAAACATGTTTTAAATATGGAATTATCATATTCCTGCTATGTTGGGGATTGAGGATGATATGCCTATTCTGAATGTAGCTTTGTTTTTGTTGAGAAATAGCGGATATAAATGTTCTAACTACCTTCTTTTTAATTGATTGGGCTTTATGGTATAGGAGGAATAAGATGACTGTTAAGTGTATTTAAAATCTACACAGGTAATTGATTATGCCTTTTCTTTGCAAAAAATTTATAAGGATTTGGTGGTGGTCAACAGTCCTCAACCAAGGAATATGTGTTGCTAGAAGCCTTCACCCAATGGTTATCTCAAACAATGTGGATGGAGCAATGTTCTTTAATCTCCATAAAGCTGGTGTGAGAGCAATTTTAAGAGATGAGCAAGATAATGTGATCATGGCTGCTAATAAAATTGAAAAAGAAGTAGTTGATCCTGAGACTATTGAACTCCTTGCAATATTCTGTGGCTTAAAACTTTGTGCACATTTGGATTTCTCAAGTTTAACTCTTAACAGTGATAGTATGTTGATGGTGAATGCCTCACAAGAATCGGGTGTTTCTTTCTCACCCCTTGGCAACTTGCAGACAGAGGTGAAGAGTATGCTATGTTTTTTTTCGTGAATACAAAATTTAGCATGCATCTAGGATGGGAAATGAGGCAGTACATCGACTAGCTTCCTTTGTATGTTGATCAAGTTATCTGGATTGACAAACTTCATATGTAATGGTTATTCTATTAATGCTATTTTCTGCTATTAAAAAAAAATGAGATTTTTGTGTAATAAGTGGAACATTGTCGTTTAATATGTGATTTATGTAACTGGAACGATATCTTTCAAATATGCTCAACACTTGTGCGACGTCATCTGGTCTATAAGGAATTCTGTTATCAAATGAGGAATGTAATGAGGGAAAATGATCCAAAAGTTCATTCAAGCTATTTCCTCTCTCTCTCTCTCTCTCTCTCTCTCTCTCTCTCTGAGATTGACCATCTTGAATTCAATCACTTGAAGAAGGCCTCTTACATTTGTATCAGTTCTCATGGTAGACGGTACTCGGTCCTACGTGCAATTGAATCATCTATTGTAACAATAAGAAAGACAATAGAAGTAGATTGAAGATACAATTGCCATCTTGATACAACAGTAGGAGACTGCTCGTGTAAAGAGTGATAATCAAGAGAAAAGATTTAATTATTTGTTGTAGTAAATTTCTAGAATTTCAGTCAGTGGTTTAATGGGTAATGAGATGGTGGGACATTCAGGAAGGAATGGCATCGACAAACATGCTTTTGTGAGGAATGGTCATGTTAGTGAAGTTGTTAGTGAGATACGCCAAATTGAAACCTTTGACAGAGATTTAAGGGATTTAAGTAAGAATTTCCAAGATTTGGTGGCAAGAATCGTTCAGGTTGGATTTACAGAGCAAACCAATATTTCTTATATCATCAAGTACCTCCAGGTCAAAGAATCTTTATAGCTTCATTTCATATAGATGATAATGCTTTGATACGGTTCTAGGATACTAGTGAAGTAGGGGTTTTCTATACTTGGGAAGAGTCTGTACAGGCTGTCCAGGTCAGATTTGAATATTCTCCTTATGATGATCCAATGAAAACTCTCACAATGTTAAAACATGTGGGTATAGTGACTACATACAAAGTTAAGTTTGAAGTACTTTCTAATAGAATTAGAGGTATTTATGATAAGAATAAACTCAATTGTTTTAAGTGGTTTAAGAGATTAAATTCGGCTGCCTATTAGGATGTTGAACCCTACAAATCTAAATGATGCATTTGGATTAACCAAAATTCAAGAGCAGTATGTGTGGAGTACAAAAAGGCCATGGGAGAGTGGATCTTTTGGTTCCACTCAACAAGGATCAAGGTTGAATTTGAATAAGTTTGGCCAAACGAGTTATATTTTAGGAACTCCTAAAACCTAACCTATGACAAATATGTCCAATCATAAGGTTATTGAAGCACAAATGTTAGAACGAATGAGGAAGGGCCTTTGTTATTTCTACGAGGAAAAATGGCACCAAGGGCATAAATGCATCAAGCCAAAGTTGTGCTTATTGGAGAGTATGGAGGTGTATGATAATACTGACCATGAATTGGATTATGAACAAGCAACAGAAGTGTTATAAGTAGTTGCTGAAGAAACTATGGAGATTATTTCAATCTTACTACAGGCTACGGTAGGTACACTAAGCTTTAAAACAATGAGAGTAGTGGGGCAGTTGAAAAGCAAAAGGATGTAATCTTAGTAGATACTGGAAGTACCCCTTTCCAACTCTCACTTGGTAGGAAGAGTTGAAGGTTGCATATTCTAAAGACCCAGTGGTATAATAGTAGCTCTGTTTGTTGCAAGATGGTTCACCTCTAGTTCCTCTTTCACGTTGAAGCATGGAGTGTTGTTTAAGAAGGTGGGATTTACAATCCTAATTGTATTGAGTGGAAGCTGAAAATTTTATATTTTGTACATGCTAGCCCCTTGCAAGTCATTCTGGTTTTCATAAATCCCTACAGCGTGCAAGAGTTGACTTTTATTGGCATAGTCTGAAAACTAAGGTAAAAATGATCATTAGAGCATGTGAAGTATGTCAATAAAGTATAAAACATCCACCCTACAAGTTTATTGCAACCCTTGCCAATTCCACAAATTATTTGGATTGATATTTCAATGGATTTTGTGGAATGGTTACCTGAATCAAAGCGATATTCTGTCATCACAGTGGTTGTGGATAGGTTATCCAAATATGTTCACTTCATTGCCATAAAACATCCCTCCAAAGCATCCTAGGTAGCTTATTTGTTTTTGAATAATGTTTTAAGTTTCATGACATGCTTAAAAGCATTGTTTCAAATTGGGAGTCCACATTCACTGGCACATTTTGAAAAGAGTTGTTGTTTAAGTTTCAATGAGTGAATTTGTCTTAATCTTCTACTTACCACTCTCAAAGTGACTGTCAAACTGAGACAGTCAACAAATGCTTGGAGCATTTTTTGAGATGTTTTTTTGGTGACAAACCTAAATTTTGGTTTGATTGGTTAGCCTTGGCTGAATTTAAAGGTGAATTCGGTTCAATCAGGTCCGGAAAAAATATACGTTAAAATTATCTATGGACCATAATCCTCCAAAAAAGGTTATCAATCATACTAATAAAATTAAAAACAAAAAATAGAGAAAAAGAAATTAAAAAAATCCATTATCATCTAAATTCAAAATAAAAGAAAAAATCGAAAAAAGTAAAGACAACTGACACATAAAAATTATTATAATCCATGCATCTAGTCATAATCCACCTACTTATAAAACAATATTACAAATGACTTAATGGTAATAAAAATAAAAATGACTGAATGACAATAAAGCCACAGGCACCAGCTCAAACTCCAAGTCTCCAAGTCCACAACTTCAAGCCTCCACAAGTCACAAAAATGATTTTACTGCAAAAATATAGCAAACAAATATCTTAGTTTAAAGATTTTTTTCGTGCTAACCAAAATAATTAGAATGGTAGTATATTCCTCTTATCTCAATCATTTGCAATGGGTGTAGACATTGTCTTTGACGCTTCCATAGAATTTTCTACCTCCCCAACAAGTTTTATACATAAAAAGATAAAACAAAATAAATGATCTAAATCAATAAATCATGAAAAGATACATAAGGAAATTAATTTGTTACATACTTATATCTAGATGCTTCTCAAAACCTTCCATCTCATCTATTAAAGTCTTAAGGCTAATTAAAGAACAAGAAGAACGAAGCCAATTCTGTGCACAAATGAGGCTCTCGACCATCATCAGAGAGAAACTATTTTGAAAAGAATCAAGTACATGAGCCGTCATGCTAAATGCAGATTTAGAGGCCACTGTAAATACTAATATTGCAAAAAATCACATGCAACTTTTGAAAGTATACCTGATGAAATTAACATTCCATCAATTTAGAACGTCAAAATTTGTACTAAGTTCCTCACAGCTTTCAACTAGGTATCTATCAAGCTCTAACTTGCTTTCTAAAAAGTTTTTTTATTGTATCTATTGCTTAAATAGGGCCAACATCAGTGCCTTCCTATCCTCAAGTCTACTACCTTTAGTATTTACATCTTCATGTTGGGGACTTGTGCGCTGCTGTTGTTGACCGGAATTGTTTCCTTCAATTGCAACGTATGCATCATGCATACAGGTTAAATCACTTTTCACCTTTAAACTCAAATCAACCGCTTTTGTTGGGTCATGGACATACATTGATTCCAATGAAAACTCAAGATATTTGTATCAAGAATTAAGAATAATCCCAACATACAACAACATATTCATATTATCAAAGTTGCCACAATATTTATCAAATTTTTTCCTTTTTTTTCATTGCCATTAATCCCACCAAGAGGCTTCCTTCTTCACACTCCATATCAATCGCATCTTGAATTGTAATTAACTCTATAAAAAAAAGAGATGCAAGTAACATATTGACCCCCCAAGAAACGTAAAGTTATATCATGAAATAGTTGAAGAAACCTAACAATAATCTTACCTTCTCCCAATTATCATTGTTTGGAGGCCCTAACTTCTTTAGCGTTCTCCTCCTCATTGTATCATCATCATCTTCTTCTTCATCTCCAATATTAAGAAGGAATTCCGAATCTTCTTTCTCTAACCGTTCAAAAACCTTTCGAAATTTTTCAACCCTTTCCAACATAAGATATGTGGAGTTCTATCTACTTGGTACATCTAGGCAAACATGACTTTTGCATGTAATTCTTCTAATTATATACACTACTTAAATACACTCCACCTTTGAGGGAAAGATTTAACTTATTTCAAAGCCCTCTCACCTTGGTAACAGACTCATCATATTTTTTCAACCCCTCACGGAAAATCAAGTTTAAGATGTGGGCAAAACATCAAACACGCAAAAATTCATGTTTCAAAACAGTATCCCTCCTATGCTTGATTTTTTTTTTCAAAAAAGAAACCGCTCCATTATTAGAACTTGTATTGTCAAAAGTGATTACAAGTATTTTCGGCCAACTCCAATCAAATAATCACGTCTCTATGGCCCTACCGAGTGTATCACTCTTGTGATTTTCAACCAAGAAAAAAGATAAGATCCTTTTGTATAGATTTCAATCATCATTAATAAAGTGTGCAATGAAACACTTATAATTGAGGTTTTGCATGGCTGTCCATGTATTCATGTTTAAGGAAATCCATTGCCCTTGAAGAACACTTCTCAACTTTTTTTTTCCTTATATACACATTACAACAATCCAGAGCAGCCATAACACGAGATGAGATCCCTACTCATTTAGGTTGAACAACAAGTATAAACTTTTTGAAACCTCCCTCTCCAACCAACCTAAAGAACAACTCATCAAGAATAATCATCTCAGTTAAGGCTTGTCTACAAGTCTCAACACTAAATGATATAGGAACAAGTCTCCCAGTTATTAAGGGAGCTATTCAAATGGATCAAGCAAGTTTACAAGTTATACGACATCAATAACACTGTGTTTTTTGTTATTAAGTATGTTTTATTATTACTTTGTCTTACTTGATTATAGGTTCTTTGTTAAGCATGCACTTTTGTGTTTTTGATTTGACGTGTTTTCTGTGTATTATGGTTAGGGTTTCTTTTAATTATGTTATTGCATTTCATTTTGATACCTAATTTTAGTTTTTAAGATAATATGTAACCCCAAGTATCCAACTATAATCATGGTTTTTCTCTGCCATAAGTGAGGGCATTCTATAAAATTTGGGGTACCATCCTCTTTAAAAAAATATCTCACTACCACTTCCTCCATCCTTGGCCTTCCAACTTAAAGAAGTTTGAGACTTATCTGTCTTATTAAACGGACATTTCTTACATTATTTTGCAATGCGATACTTCATGAATTTTGTATCGTTGGCCTTCTTATCACATGCATACAAAGCACCACAGTAATTACATTCAGCCCTAGGATTAGTTGAATCACCTTTTGGTATTTTATTGAAGTGATCACAAACCATTGACCCAGTTTTAGTGCATTCTACCACTACTAGGTGCACTAGAACTAGATTTAGTATTTACATTAAGTGGAAGTGGAGGAATGCCTTGCCCTTATGTTTAATCATTAGCATCATCTGTCGTAGAGTCTCCCGAAATCGGTTCTTTTGAAGTGTTCATCTAAAAAAGTATCAAACATAAAGTACACACTAGAAAAAAAAAATAGATTCACAAGTAATTAACTATTAATTAAAAAAACTAATTGACAACACAAGTACACACTAGAAAAAAAAATAGATTCATATGTACACACTAAAAAACAGATTCATATGTACACACTAGAAGAAAACAGATTCACATGTACAAACTTTCATTCTCCCAAGTACACACTACTCACTAGTTAAAAACATATTAAAAAAACTAGATTAATTAATCTAACAAGCTAAAAACATATTCACATTTAAAATCACAAGCTAATTAAGCATTTATGCCATTCACAATAACAAGCTAAAAACAGTTCTGCAAAAAGGCACTAACTTAAACATTTATGCCATTCAAATCACTAAGTCCGACCAATGTCATAGATAATATGCCAGACCAGAAACCTAAGCGAGAACACTAACTTAAGCATGTATGCCATAGATATTAATGATGCCATTTGTAATCACTGAATGGACCAAAGACAATGACCTACAAAATTTTTATGCTTCAATAATATCTAATTAACACAATTAACAAGAATCGAAGGGTACTGACTACTAATTAAAAAACAAAAAAAATAAAAAATAAAATCACAAACACAATATACTAAGCATCAACGATTATGAGATTCACAATAAAGAAAAAAAGAAAAGAAAAAAAATCAATGTAATAATTATAGATTCACAATCAAATAATGGCATACTACTGATTAGGCCTGTGCAAAATACCCGCTGGGCCACACAACTCGCACAACCCGGTTGGGTCGAACCTGTTAAAATCGGATTGGGTGCATGTCGGTTTCATCAACCCTTCAATCCGACTAATATCGGACGAAATTTCAACAACCTGATCGATCTGGAGATCTAGAGGCCAGGAGCAAGTTTCTGATCTTGATACCATTCCTGCGAAGAACACGACGACTGATTGGTACAATTTTTAGCTTCTCTCCCTGTCTGTTTGTCTCACTCTCTCGCTCCATGGACCTTTCTCTTCCACGACGCCAAGGTTCCTATTCTCCACCGCCCCCCAAATCCATATGGTTAGGGCCAGGGTTTCAATTTCCCTCCTCAAATCTCGGCCTCCTCTTCCTCTGAATCTCTCACTCACTCTATCTTAACTTCTCTCCGTATGTATAATGGCAGAACCAGATCAAGGTGCGAATACAGCTCCCTCTTCTTCTTCTTCTGCCTCTTCTTCTTCGGCGAGGCGTAGGGAGTCTTCAGGCAATGCAGCATCGTCTTCGAGCTCGTCTCGAGTTCGCCAGTTGGAAGATTACCTCAACCAATACCAACACCAATTTCCACATCCAGAGCTAGAGCCGCAGTTTTACCAATACCAACATCCAGAGCTAGACCAATACCAACACCAACGCCATAATACAAACTGGGTAACTTTCATTTTGGTGGAAGAAGAGGAGGCGGCTGTGGGAAGGGACGCAAGTCGTAAGATTAGAGATAGGGTTTTGAAACTCTGCAAATAAAGGTTTGAAAGCAAAGTAAATAACGGGTTTGACCCGACCCATAAATGTCGGATCGGGTCACCCCGCATTTGTGAGTCTTTCCCTGCGGGTCGGGTCGGCCCAAAATCTGGACGAGTCGGATTTCTGTGCAGGCCTACTACTGATTAGTATAATGTTAACATAATTCACCTAGAAAATACATTATACATGCTTAATATGGCATCTATTTTGTTCACACCAAAAAAAATGCAATAAAAAAATAAACAATCTAATTCCATGGATATTAATTTGCAGTGGAATATTAATTTGCTAAAGAAAAGAAACGTAAAGTGGGAGGATTTCGTACCTTAGATGCAGTGGCATCGTGTAGAGGGGTTTGGACTTGGGAGTTGCTGATTGATCTTTCTATGAAATTAGTGCTATAAAAAATAGATGGAAAGAGAGAGGTTGAGATCAGGCAAGAACATGGCCAAAAATCGTGATTAAATCACTTGAGTGGGGATTTTGGTTTCCTAAATCACTTGAGATTTTTGGATTTTTTTTAAGGAACATATATGAGATAGGGATTTCGTACCTTAGATAACCAACAATTCAGATAACCAACAAAATTGGTAAAGTGGCTTACAATCTTGATCTTCTCCCCACACCCAACTTCATCTAGTTTTTCATATTTCTTATTTGAAGAAAAAATCGGGCCAACATGTATCACCACCATCCACTCTTCCACCAATTGATATTAATGGGGAGCTTATGCCTCAAACCTGAAGAGACTACAGCGCCGCAATAGGAAAGGGAACAACAGAGTTGTGGTCGAGGTGCTTGTGCAGTGGTAGGGTGCAAGGGTGGAGGATGCTAGATGAGAATCCTATTGTAAACTCTATCATTGATTCCCTTACCTTGTGGGCAAGGTGCTTTAAAGGAGAGGGTTATGTCATGGATCGGGTAATGGAGCTGAGGATATTGTTGAAGGTGAGAAGTAAGACAACAAGGAAGAGAAGAAATTACCTTTAAATTCGTTAAGCTTTTGTGCAAAATGCATTGTTGTTTTGCCTTAAAATCAACGGTGTTGTTTAATTTGAGGTCTTTGTGTAATAAGTGGAACGTTGTCGTTTAATACGTGATTTCTGTAAGTGGAATGATGTCGTTCATATATGCTAAACACTTGTGCAACGTCGTATGGTTTGTAAGGAATTCCGTTATAAAACGAGGAAGGAATTGAGGGAAAACAATCCCAAAGTTCATTCAAGCTATTTCCTCTCTCTCTTTATCGCTTCTTCTCTCTTTCTCTTTCTCTCTCTAATTCTTGTTTCTTGAAGATTGGCTATCTCAAATTCATTCACTTGAAGAGGGCCCCTTATAGTGCCCATGCATTCTTTAAAAAAAAAAAAAACTGAATAAATATGAAACTTGCATTAAAAAAAATAATTAATTAATTTTTTAATGACAAACCTTACAATTTTTCAAAAGGAGTGTCAAAGATTTGCACACATTAAATGTAACAGCCCGCTAAAATAATCAGTTTTGGATTCTTTCCCGACAGCAATCACATCTCTCTCGTCTTTACCCTCATCTGGAATCACGCGTATAGATTATCTTTTCCGTAAATCACGTAATTTGTTTTTCACCGACAGCTGTAAAATCATGAACAGTTTTATCCTAAGCGTTGTACCTCGATGGCGTTTTCCCGGATCTTATCCATCGAATTTCAAAGTATTAGATAAGCTTGTTTTTAAAGTAGCACAATTATAATAATTTAATGAGCTCTGAAAATATTATAATTGTGGATAATTACTTAGATTAAATATTTTAGTTGTTTTAAGATATTAAGATGTTTAATTTTACGTTGAAAACTCTTATTTAAATTAATTGGTTTTATCATCTTCGATTAATTAACGGTACTTTATCATTTTATATAATGATGAGGAAATATTATTTTATAAATTTTAGTTTATAAAATAATATTCTACCTTAATTCATCGTGGTGTTTTATTTAAAGTGTTTTATTTAAAATAAAACATTTACGCGTTTTTAATCAGTGTTTTAATTCACCGTTGAATTATTTGAGGATCCCAAAACGTAGGATTGAAGTTTATTACCTAGGCTCCTACCTTTTTCCTTCATTTTTCCTTTTTTCTTTTTTTTCCTTCTCTTTCCTCTCCTTCTCTCCATGGTCGACTTACACCCTTCCACCATAGCTGATCGGTTCTAGCTTCCTACCGGCGCCACCTCCGGCCGCCGTGCCTCACCTCCACCTCCGGCATGTCCCTCCCTCACCGGCGAACACATCTGCACCGGAGGTGTGCAACGCCGGCCACCAATTCTCTCTCTCTTCCCGTGCTCTTCCTTCTTGTCTCATTACCGTCGCCGCCCCTTTGACCGCCCGTTTCTCCGCCGTCCGGTGGAGGTGTCGTACACCACCCCCGCCATTCTCTTCCCCTTTCACCATAGTTCATACACACCAATTTTCAGAGCCATCGGACCAGCCGTTAGTCGCCGAGAGCCCCCGGAAGTTGCTGCCCCTGCCCTGTTTTCTCCCCTGTTGCCGATTTCTTTCTCCGCCCAGAACCGCCGCTCGCCGGCGGCGTGGACTACACCACCCACCCAGATTTCTTCCCCTCTCACCGGTGAACATCCCAACCAAGTTTCACCTCCATCCGAGCCACCGTTAGCCACCACTCTCGCCTCCAACAAATGGGTCTCTAAGGGTTTTTCACATTTTTGGACCACCATACGTGGCCAAATCAGCCACCAAGCACCACCAATGGACTCACCTCATCAAGGGCTTCCTCCCCATGTCTTTCTTTTTCCCAAACTCTCATTTTTTTCATATGGGTTTCTCAAAACACCCGTTCGGTTGCACCACCGTGCGCCGCCGTACACGGCCACCCGTGGTGTTTCACCACCACCATCTTGTTCCTCTCATCCTCATGAACCTCCCCAAGAAATTTCATGACCAACGGAGCTTCGTAGAGCCCTCACTCTCCTACACTCTCCAAGGCCAAAAATGGTTTCAAACGGCCGATCCGCCGCCGTTAGCCACCGTCCGACCACCACCTCGCTACCACAGCTCCACCACATGTTCATCTACCTATCCCTAGCTTGCCATGAAGTTCTATGAATTTTCGCTACCTCGCGTTTCCGCTCACCGTTCGGATTTACTGTTCACGGCGTGAGCCGCCGTGCTCCGCCACCTTTGACCATCACAAGGCGACCATGAACCTTCCAAGGCCACGCCTAGCCTTTCTCAAGCCCAAACTACCACTTTATGTGGTGGACAGCCACCGTACGCCGCCACGTACGTTCCTCCGACGCATGTTCGTGAGAACAACGAGCGACGCACGGGTTATCCCGTCGATGGTATAACCTTCTATCTCTAGTTATTTTACGTTTAAAATAGTTAGTTGGTTGGTTTGTGGATTGTGTAGTTGTATTTGTGGAGTTCGTTGCGTAGTTGTGAAGCGAAGTGTGGTTGTGAAGTGTTGAGTTTGATTGTGTATTTTGTGGACTGTGCTGTGAAGTATAGGCGTGAGATGGATGCCGTAGATGTGATACGGCGGGTTGTGTGAAGAGAATACGCGTGTAGCGTATTCTGTGTAATGCAGCGACGCGCCGCGCGACGTGCGCTGTAGTGATGTGTGTCGTAGAAGGAAGGGAGTACGCATGTAGTGTACTCCGTGTTGTATGGCGATGCATCGTGTGATGTGCATCGTGTTGATGAGTGTTGTAGCGAAGGAAGTACGCGTAGCGCGTACTCCGTGTCGCGTAGCGATGCACCGTGAGACGTGTATCGCAGTGATGGGTTTTGTAGTGTGGATGGAAGAGAGTTCACGTGAGTGTACTCTGTATTAAGTCGTGAAACACCGGATGGCGTGTCACGAAGGGTTGGATGGCGTAACAGAGAAGTGTAGAGCGTATGGTGTAGTGTTGGGAAACTGTATGACAGTGTCCCGAAGCAGTGGTGTTATGGATTATAGTCCGGGGTGACTGGTGTCATCTTGTGGTTGACTATGGCTAAGAGTATATGGATTGAGAAATGAGTTGTTTGTTTGGTTGTTATTGATAATTTTAATGAACTTGTTTTAGTGCAAAGGCTTTCTGAAGTCAAATTATCTCTTCTGGGTATAGTGAAACCTCAAGTTGCCGTGGTGTTGCAAGTGCTCATAATATGACAATTGAGTTCAGAAGTGAAAATCTTAAGGACTTGAGTGTTCCTCTTCCAGCTGTTGTGCAGTTCCTCGTGTTTCGCGCTCTATTCTCATAGAACGCGACGATCGAGGTAAGTTAGCCTCTAACTTACTATCAGTTTATTGTGTATGTGTGATGGGTAAGGGAACTACAATTTATGTATGTATGTTATCGTATATGCCATGTCATGCTATGTCATTATCATGTTTATCTGTTACGTATGATTTAATCTCTCATGAATAATTATCTGTTACAAATCTTTTCTGTCATACAATATGTATGTTATAAGTATGCCATGTTAAGTATGCCATCTGATACATGTATGCCATGAAATGTTTATGATTAAATCATATTGTGCCATTTACAAGTATACGCCATGTTAGAAAAGTATATGATATTAAATAATATCTCATGCATTAAGAAAGATAAGACATGTTATGTTACGTATAATACGTGGGGCCACAACAACTGTGGAGTACGTATTATATTTTATGTTACTTATAATGCGTGGGGCCACAACAACTGTGGAGTACGTATTATATTTTATGTTACTTATAATGCGTGGGGCCACAACAACTGTGGAGTACGTATTATATTTATGTTACTTATAATGCGTGGGGCCACAACAACTGTGGAGTACGTATTATATTTATGTTACTTATAATGCGTGGGGCCACAACAACTGTGGAGTACGTATTATATTTATGTTACTTATAATGCGTGGGGCCACAACAACTGTGGAGTACGTATTATATTTTATGTTACATGAAGTATGGGGCCACAACAACTGTGGAGCATACACTACATGAGACACAGCAATTGTGACATGTAGAATACGTGGGGCCACAACAACTGTGGAGTACGTATTATATTTTATGTTATGTGTATTCATGGGGCCACAACAACTGTGGAGCATACACTACATGAGACACAGCAATTGTGACATGTAGAATACGTGGGGCCACAACAACTGTGGAGTACGTATTATGTTTTATGTTACTTGAATACGTGGGGCCACAACAACTGTGGAGTACGTATTAACGCACGTTATTAATCAAGACAATTGAATAAGATTCCAAGTTTATGTTAAGTCCAGTTTCAGATCAAATACATGATAAGTCAAGTTTTAGATCAAGTCCATGTTATGTTATGCTCACGTATATGTTATGTTCAAGTTTATGTTATTTTCAAGTTCTTATTTATGTTATGCATGTTTACGTTCATGCTATATTTCAAGTCCATGTTATGTTTCACGTTCATGTTATGTTGTTTGTTCATGTTATGTTTTAAGCTTAAGTTCATGCCATGTTAAGTCAAGTTCAGTTCACGTTTAAGTTCTGGTTATGTCATGCTATATGTCAAGTTATGCTATCTTATGTACGACTATACTTATGCATTTATGTTTTTACTGCCATGCATGCATTTTTAACCTGTGTGTGAGTTTTATGTTAACTTACTGAGATTTGTAATCAAATCTCACTGTGGTAGTCCCAACTACCATTCCCCCCGAATGGTAGATCTTGTTACAGGACCCAAAGGAGAATTGGAATCTGACCAACTGAATACAGTCGACTAGGCCACGGTGCGATGTTGATGATGGTATAGTATTTAACTTAGGTTAATACTTGTACTTTTGGAGTTGTATCTCAAGTATTCTTTTGATCATAACCATTTTAGACTAGTGTGGTGATCACGGCTTTTTAGTATGCCTTTATGTATGAAATATGTTTCAAGTATTTGAGATATTTTTAGTTTGGTGCATAGTATTGCTAAAGAAAAAAATTATCCGCTGCGAATATTGCATAATGCTAGATGCATGTTAGGAACATTGCATCTTATATGTCATGAACGGGGGCAGATAACCTTGTATTGCATGTCTCGACGCTTCAAATGTCCGTTCAATCCCAAGCGGAATTTGAGGGCGTCACATTAAAACTGTATTCAACATTACTCATAATAAAAAGATGACGATTCATTCAAACTTACAAAAATGAATATCAATTCTCTTTTATTTTAATTTTCTACATAGCTCTTTATTATTTTCAGTTTGGCTCCAACACCCAAATTCATTCTAAAACAATTTTAGTTCTATTCATTTATCTATTTTAAATGGGTGTAGTTATTGAGATAAGGGAGACTCCAAATAAAAGAAAATGATTTATACAATTTTGGAATGTATAAATTTTGCATATTCTCTTGGAGAAATTTGGAGAAATCTAGGACATATATAAAAAATATATATATATATTTTTTATGGTGGACCCCCTATTTTAAAGGAGAGCGTGTGGAGCTTGGATACCCTAAAGAATGAAGTGTATTAAGTTTTATTACGTTTTACGAGTGAATATATTTGTAATAATTAGTTAGTTTTTTTTTTTTCACCTCTAAATCGATGCTTATCAAATCATATAGTTTTCTGTTGAACTTTTTCAATTTCATATGACCAAATGAAGATATCCACTATGATACTAAGAAGTATAGGGTCATCTTCCTTTGCCATACCTATTTTTCCTTGTCAAGGAAACTTTCTTGGTTCTATTTGAATAATGTGATGGAGAAAAATCCATTTTCGAAGTCCTTTAGAGACATATAAAAGAGGAGGAATCTCTCCCACTTTTGTGTTCATAGCTAGGGGTGGCAATTCGTATTTTCGGGTCGTGTTTATATTGTGTCAAGTCATGAACATTCGACTAAATAGATCAACCTAAACCCAACCTGTTAAGTTAAATGTGTCAGATTTTCAAACTCTAACTTAACCCATTTTGATAACAGATCGGGTCATATCATTCATTTTGACTCGTTTAATAATTAATTAGAAGTTTTACGTGTATGGAGTACCATGTTCGTCATATTTTTCGGGAAGGTAATGTTGTGGTTGATTTCCCTGCTAAGCGGGGTGCTAGGGGCTTAAATATGGATTGGATTGATGATACTAATACTATGCCTAGCCAGTTAAGAGGGCTTCTTCGCATGGACATGATTGGTCTCCCTTATTTGCGTATCTCATTGGCTTGTCCTTGGAAAGTTCATGCTTTTGGTTATTGATTTGCTATTGTTATTTGCATGTGTGCTCTTTTTTGCAGGTTTTGGTGTTGTTTATCTGGGGCTGGTTTTTTATGTTTTGTGTTGATTATGTGAACAATAGTGATTATCTTGGTCGGTTTGTTAGTGATGTCTGGGACGTACCTTTTTTTGTTTAATTTGTAACTCCCAGGTATCCAGTTGTAACCACAGTTTTCCTCCGTCACAAGTGAGGACTATCAATAAAATTGGGGTATTGTCATCTTTAAAAATAATAATAATAATAATAATAATAATTAATTAGAAATAGGTTAACATGACACGACTCATTTAAACCCGTTTCATGTAAATGAGTTGACATAATTTCACATAAAAATTAAAATCTATATTTAGTAGTAGCCGCAATATCTTGAAAGTGTATATATATATCAATATTTTTCAAATTAACGTATAATAAAACAATATTACAAATCATACAATAACAAATATGAGTATAGGTCTAGAATTACGATCCAAACAATAAAAATAATAAAAAGATAAGCATGTTAAGAAATACCAATATTACAACTTAACAATAATAAAATTCTAATTTTAAAATAAAATCTAAACGGATCAAAACGAGTTAATTTTGAGTTAAGACTTAAGTGGGTTGACCAATTATTGACCAATTTATAAATAATATCTTAACAGTCAACCCAGTTTGACCTGAAGCCGTTAACATGATCAAATCCAAACCTATTAATTTTGTGTCGTGTTTATGTTGGGATCACAGATCGTGTCACGTATTGCCACTCTTATTCATAACTGATATATTTAGTTTTCAACAAAAAGTGAACTTGGGTGGGTCCATCTCCAAGTTCAAAGAATGCAATGGGAGAAACTTCCGTGGCATAGCTTAGTGTGGTTCAAAGGGCACATTTCAAGAGATCGCTTGGTTAATTTTTTTTGAAGTAAACACATCAAAGATAGGGCTGTTCATCCGGGCCGGATTTTGTCTGGCTCGGCCAGTAAACCGGATAACCGATATCGGATCTCGTATGACTACAACTGGTTTTATCCAGTTCGATATCGGATGTTAACATCCATTACCCAGGTTTTTTTTAAACCCATATCAAAACGACGTGGCCAAAATCTGCAAGGCTTGAAACCCTTCAGATTCTTAGATCTCTCTCTCTCTCTCTCTCTCTCTCTCTCTCTGTGCAACTTGCGCCGATGTCCTCTCTCACTCTCACTCTCACACTGAAACCCTAGCCTCCTCTGCCTTCATTGCTCTGTCGTCTCCATCTCTCTCTCTCTCGCGTCGTTGTCTTCATCACCTCCTTGCTCTATCGTCTCCATCTCTCTCTCTCGCGTCGTCAAGATTCCATGACCAGGTGAGGGAAATTTCGGTATTTTTTGTCATGGATTTGAGTTTTAGACTGTTAAGTGCCGAAACCCTAATACTCTTAGATCTAAGACATGGCTTTGAGTTATTTTTGCTTTTTTGTTCTAGATCTACTCTTACATCTGATCCCATAATTTGCATTATATTTTCTATTTATTTGTAGATCTTAGAATCCTTGATGTGCTTTGATATCTGGGTTTTTTTTTTTGTTTTTTTGTTTTGTTTTTTGAAACGTGGATATCTGATATATGACTTTGATGTTCTTAGAAAATCAGTTTCTTGCATTATTTCGTGGAGATATGCTTTTCAAACAAAAAAACATAGTTTAAGAACATATGAATATGGGTTTTTTGTTTTTGGTGCTGGCATTTTTCTGTTTATGAAGTCCATGAGTTTAAGTTCTTTGCCCTCTCGGTGCTGTCAAGATCTTGAGTTTCAGAATGATGCATTGAATGAATTGCAGCTTCTAGTTATACGTTTTTAATGCAGCATAAAATTCATATGTTGTATAAGTCCTTAAAAACAATGTAGTTGTAGTCCTCAAAACGTATGTGGAGAGCTGCAAAGACAAGAAAATTGTGGTGCAAAGCCCATAATTCACCTCTGTTCGCTACTTTTTAATACATCCACTAGTGTTTTCTCTTTCTTCTTTTTTTTCTATTGGAATGTAACAACTTTGCCCTTCTGTTGGTGTTATCTTGTTCTTTAACAACAACTATTATTTACTAATAGTACCACTTTGTTGTGATTTGAATTACTGATTTTGATGAAATTGTGGCTATAGCAAGCACCTTTTCTAATTTTCAGATTAAAACAGGATTTTCTGTTAATTTGCTTTAGGCATGGGATATATTAGCAAGACTAGTTTTGGTTCCACATGGTGCATGCGGTCTTTCGGCCACTTTGGTGGTAAGTCTTAGTAGCAGGAAGCTTTTTTATAATATTTATTATGTTTACATCCATTGCATGTTGTCATCCTCTATTTTTCAACTTTTATGCAAACAAGTTGTGTGTGTTATCTTTTATAATAGATTTGTGCATATATTGGGCGGTGATGAGTAAACTTTTAAGATGCTTATTCATCAGGCTCTTTTTCAATTAACCATGTTTCCATTTAAAATGGCTAGCTATGTGATGGATCTAGGGATGTCACTTTTTGAACAAGTTATTTAATTTATTCCACCAACTAGCAAATAATCCTTCAGAGTTGGACTCCTTCTTTTGTGTAAATGACAATATGCACTAGATATATATAAGATCATGATTGCCATATTAATTGTGATCTCCATTTATATATGTTTCCATCTCTAAATTCTTTGAGTATTAAATCACTTTCTAGAATCACTACCAACTTGAGCCTATATATATATATGATCGGTGTGACTTTTTGTAGCACAATTTTTATGTTGACTAAAGCTTGTATAAACCAAGAAGGTTGAAACTTGCAATTGATTGACCTTGAATAAAATCAAAGAGATCATGGTTATGCAGAAGTTGACATATCATACAAAATGAGTACCATGAAACCAAATCATATTGTAAACTAATTATAAAGATCATATAAAGAAATATTGGGCTTAAAAAAATTTTTAAATACTAATTTATAAACTTACCATGTGGTTATACATCTAATATTGTAAATTAGGTTTGCTTAATTCTTTTTATTTTTTTGGAGTTAGATTTGACATATTACGAGTTTGTAAATTTATGCTTTATCATGACCCTGCATCTAGCTTGGGAAAAATGGTGGTGCGAGATGATTGATACATGATACAAAGTTGAGGAGAGCTTGATGAAAGGAAGATGATCATCGAGCATATATGCAATTATAAATTAACTGCTGGTATCTCTTGCTTTTCGGATAAGCCACTTCTTGCAGTACTAGTAATCTCATGATGCCGAGAGGAACAAAATGTGAGCATTGATTGATCTTTGGTTGTTTATTTTGGATCACATGGATTCTTCTGTACATTTCTGACATCCAAAGCTATGTTGTCCACACTTGGGGGACTACTTTTTTTGTGATTAGCAGTATCTCAATAGCCTTTTACATTTGTCGACATTGTTTTGATGAAATACTTTTGTTTGTTTGTCACTGGATGAGCTACTTTTTTATCAATAATATATATAAATTATATTATTAAATTAGAAATGAGGTAAAGATCTTGTACATCATTGTCGGATGGTTTGCCAATTGAGAGTGGTTTTTTCTTTAAATTATTATTAGTATTGTTATGATCGTCGTGCTCTAAGAGTGGGATATTGAGTGAACTTTATATTGAGTATAACTAAAAGTTTCATGTGATGTTCATTAGGTGAGTCGATACTTTGACTATGAAGATCCAAATAGTGGAGGGAAGGAGATCTGGATTTGGCAAAGTAGTGCAAAAAGCTCTTTCTAACTGAACTAATGATAATACAATGGCTTGTAATTTTGTATTTTGTAATGTAATTAAATACAAAATAATGTAATATGAAGTGGGTTGTATTATGTGATGCAGGAATTTTATATTATAAATACTAAATTTCTATTTTTTAGATGCATTTAGTTAAAAAGATAATTGGTTTTCTATATTAAAAAAAAAAAAAAGTTTTTCAAATGTAATAGAATATAGGCTTTAGATTTTTTTTAAAAAAAAATTGCTTTACAACATCTTTTTCTGGAACAAAATTTAATGGTATATAGCCTTTGTAGTTAAAATAAAAAAAAATTAAATAAAAAAAAGAAAAAAAAAAGGTACAGCTCCGAACCCAGATTTTCGGATTATAAAAAGGGTTTCGAACCGGGTCATAACCCAGTCCGGGTTTAGAATCCAGATTCCAGGCCGGGTATACCCGAATACCCAGTCTGAAATCCAGATGAACAGTCCTAATCAAATACTCAAAGCCAACCATTTCACCATATTTGTGTGTGCATAGTATGAAAGAAACCGCAACTTACATACTTAATTTGTAATTGAATTTAAAACTTATCAACTTTTAGTTTAAATATATTGGCGCACATATGCAAATAGGGTACTGAGATTATTTTTGTTTATACGTAAATGAATATATCAAAGAACTTATAAGTTTCAAATATTCGATGCCTAATAGTTGATCGCATGACTCGTGTATAATGATATTTGCGATGAAGATTTGCATCCATAACTTGATAAACGAAGAATACTAAAATGCGTTAGTTCATGTCAGTTCCCACCAGACTGAATACAAAAAATTGTTGTTGTGTGACTTATGTGTCGTGTAGAGAGGAAATGAAAGAAATGGAATGGAATCTTTATTGTTTAGATATTTTAAAACAAGGGAAGAGATATCACCTTAGAGTAATCTAAATGAAAGCATTTATAAAATAGATGGGTAGAGAGAGAGAGAGAGAGAGGCAGAGGAAAAAAGAGGCGAATGTCATGTATGGTTACCACAAACAAATGCAGTTGGGTACAAAAGCTTTGCTGCAGTGAAGGAAAGGGCCTTTTGCAAGTCCCATTCTTTGATCATTTCCTTTAGGCCAGATAGATGGAGTCCTATCAACTGCTGAAGTTTAGGGCTTCATATGTTTCTGCACTGAGGTTGTTTCACGCTATTGAAAACTACATTAATATATTGGGTTGCTTAAAAAGAAAAACATTAACGTACATAGAAAATTCTACAACTAGAAACACGAGCAGAAACGCATCATAGTTATAACGATATTAATCTTACAGTCGGATTCAGACACCAGTTTTATGTTAGTGCAGGGACAGTTTACATCATGTCATTCTTCTTCTGGCTCTTCCTCTTCTTGGAGAAGATTTTCTCTGTTGTCATGGGCCCAGAAACCACGAACATCGATAAGCATGCTGGCTACAGTCCCACCCTGTTTGCAATTGAGTAGATCCGCCAGTGTAATCCTCAGCGAGTCTGCTGGTTTTACCATATCCCAAATTTCATCCCTTACATCCTCGATGCACAATTCATAGTTCCCGCCGTCAATCCATTTCTGGTGTACATCCCTGTTGTAATTCATAAAGCAATGAAGGTAAATCAAAATGCTACTCACATGCTATAAGCCAAAAATAATTAGATTTTAATAGGTAAACCATAATTTCAATAATTCCTGGGTCTGATATCTGGACCCATGTCTCTGGTAATTTGACAAGTGCATAACTTGCTTTAGTAGCACAAGCTGGAAATTAAAGAGGTCTTCTGTTGGAAGGTTGTACAAGGAAACATCTCTCAGCTTTGGATGCTTCCCTTTTTTCCATACTCGGCTTAAACTTGGTTTGCTCAGAAAATGGAGGGAAAATTGTATGCATATGTGTGTGTGCGCATGCGCGCGCATGTGTATATATATATATATAAGTTGTTCATGACAACCAAGAGAAGCACACCAGATAGATAAGTGAGCGAGACTATCACCCACAACAGGAGGTTTTCACCTGAAAAGAGAGTGAATATCGGCTGTAGTAAGGAAACCCCTTCCATGAAGATCAAGACACCGAAACAAATAAGTTAACCCTTCTGGAGTGTCTTTGTTTTCTTGGGCCAGTACGAAGTCCAGGAAGCTTTCAAAATCCATCTCCCTAGAATTTCCTCCACCACTTTTTCCACGGCGAACATGCTCATCAAATACTATTCAAAAGCAAATCAATTGCAAGGAATGAATAAAAGGAACTTAAAACAAAATGCAAACACACACACATATGTGTGTGTGTGTGTATATGTGTGTATTTGCAGATGTACAGTGTTTGATGTAGCAAGAAATGTAAAGCTATACAGGATCTTTGGATATGTTTTGGTGCGCTCTATGCTGTATAGGGAGATAACTTTTCAATATATTTTTCTGGTAGGACCTTTTTTTGGGACATGTTATGGACATTTCTTCCATTGAAATTTCATTTAGTTCTCAATCATCCATGCAAAATATAAGAGCTACCGTTTGAGTCTATAATGCACATCTTAATAGAAGGCCACCACACAATGGTCAAACTACAAAGCAGCAATGTCGGAGGGCAAGACCTATATGAGATAATTTGTCAAGGATTATAGCCTTTTTCAGTAAAACAAACTGGGACATTTTAAAAATTGGCATCCACTTTCAAATAGTAAGAAAGGGAAACAATGCAGAAAATGGTGTTGATTCCTACCCCTTTCAATGAAAATTTCAGTCAGTGTCCCATCTGCATATTCTCGAAGCTCATGCTTGCTCAATGTTCCATTCATATCTTTATCAAGGGCAAGAAACATGTCTGCACAAAAGAATGAGAGTGCAGTTAGCCACATGATCCCAACGGCAGCAGTTTTAATTACTCTAAACACAGCATAACATCAATTCCAAGATTAACAGCGACATACATGCTGCTAATGAGAGAAGCATTTGCTTTTTTAATAAATGCAGCTAATATAATTCATTGAACATACCACCGTAATAAAGTTCACTAAAGTAATACAACATAAAAAGGCTCCTGTACATTGGTAACGATTGCTGACCATTAATCTTTAACTTGCCAATTGTCACTTGTTATTTTTATTCTTATTCTCAAGAAAAATCATGAGATGGATCCAAAACAATACCCAAGTAAAGAACTTTATCCAGGGAAAACAATATTAATTGTCAAATATGCACTTCAGCAACCCACTGAATCAGTGTAAACTCATGATCTACAATTAAGATCATTTAGACAACAGCTAAAGAGGGAGCAAGCTGAAACTAGGAAATATCAAATATCGGAACTTCAGCATGCAAAACACCCACCACATATGCGTTGAGCAGATGTCAAGGAGAACCAGTTTTCAGCTTGTTCAGTGTCAGTAACTTCTTCCTCGCTTTCCTAACATAGATAAAATGTAGAAGATAAACTCAGTTTCAGCTTCAACTACTTATTAATTAAAAAAAATCAGCTTCAAATCTCTTTCTATCCATCAATACGAATGGGTAACAAAGATTTCAGCAGTTTCTTCCACATAAATATGTACTGCTTCCATCCCTTAGTAAAGATCATAATTAAAAGTTTCAAGCAAATTTGTTTCCAAAAACCTTTTTTTACAAGTAATTTGTTTCCAAAAACTTCTCACAGATTGAGAGAAGCAAGCCACAGACAGCTTTCACTGGCATTCTTCTTACAGATATATTAGGCTAAACACAATCTACCTGGTGCAGTTCCATTAGTTCCTGGAGACAGTTACTCAGCAGCACTTTTTTAATGCAGGCTTTGCCTGAAAGAAAAATCAGCCATAGATTATTGGCAAACACAAGGGCCAGAAACATTATGAAAACTGCACAAAAGTTAATCAGTGAAAAAAACTTATTGACACTAAAAATTGCCAAACGAGACATATTATCATGATAACCAGACCATATCTGTTCTATAAATATTTAGCCAACTTATTTATACTCAGTAAATTAAAATATATGTAAAATTATAATTTTTTTTCTTTTTTTTTCTTCATATCAGCTATATTCTCTACCACCACAGAAACAACATTATCACACCATTATTTCTGAATTCTCACAACTCACCTCATGCTTTCAAAGAGACAAATTATAATTTTCCCCCAAGACCCAAGCCCTCTCATTGTTAAATGATAAAATGTATTTACTCATCAAAAAAGTTTCACACAGCCCCAACATGCTCAGGTATGAAACATTTCACTTGAAGAGATTTAATTTCCTATTACTCAACTTCATCATTATGCAGGTATATTCCACTTCTTATGCCAAATTATAAAGTCAAAGATGTAGGATACATCAAACTAAAGTAAATGTGCAGACATACAATGTTTACCAAACTGTACTGAGAAGAATAAATAATTGCAACTAAGAATCAAACATCAGTACCAGATTCAATCAATAGGAAAAAATCTATTGCTATTGCTTCTTAAAATAGGACAACCAGACAATAGAACATCAACTCAATTTCATGACTAAAGGATATGCAACAAACCTCGTCTATGAGGATCACAAAAGAAGAAAAATTTGTGTGCCGCTATGCGGCAATACATTTGAACAAAGGCTGCAGGCATGTCCCGTAATTGTGCCAAATTAGGAATAAGGCCTCGTATATAGGCTTCCATTTCCTGGAAGAAGAACCAGATATTCATGGATTATAGAAAATGGTAAAAAATAAGCTGACATTGAATTATATTGATCATATAACAGAAGGACCCAATAACTCATTTAACAACTGAAGGCCCAACAATGTTGAGAAATCATACATGAGCTTGTAGAAAACCATCAGAATCCTCATCAAGTTCACTCATATCGATTCGGGCCTGTGTAAGCGATACCTGAACAACAAAGAAAGGTGACATTAGTGGGGAGAGAGGGAAAGAGAGAGAGAGAGATCTTTGTCAAAACAAAAAAAAAAATACAGCCTAATCAACACAATCTACTGCATGTTTCAGCTTAGTAATAGAAATGGTTAAGGACTCACAGCCCTACACCCATTCAACAGTTCCAGTACAATACATAGAATGAACCACATGGATCATATGCCTCAGCAAAAAGGGTACACAACCAGAATCCTCACCAAGAAAGTAAAGTTAAATGACATACAACCATGGAAATTCAATTCTGCTACTTATCAAAAACAACTTCCAGTACCTAAGCAAAATCATACTATGCATTTGGCATCAAAGAACAATACCCACCGTGCGCATCACATAAAGGTAAAATGGCAGAATGGCAATTCTTCCCGACTCATCTTTCTCAAATTTCATGAAATTTGAAGGGCTAAAAAATCGTCGGCATTTGGGCCCTATTTGCTCTGTACATACAGAGGCAATGTGGCAAAAATCTTCATAATTCATCTACAAGAAAACAAAGCAAAAAATGTATTAGCATGAGTATATTACTAGAATACACAGCTTGAAAAGGTTTTCTGACATGAAATAAAGCCAAGAATTACTGCATGACATAAAAAACAATAACAAAGCTGAAGTAGCTCAGAAGTGAGTCGAATGACATAGAGGAGGAAGTTTCCCTTGAACTGTAGGTAACAATCTAAAATCATGCATAATGGCAACCAACTAAAATTACTTAAAATCTTGGGTTCCAAGCTTGAAGCTAGCAGAAACTAAGGCCTTATTGCAACTAAATCTTCTATATGTAAGGAGTTCAGTTGAAGTGGGTTATGACATTCTGATGGTAACAACTGAAAGGTAATATCAAAAGATAAGCAGAGAGAAAACTCATGATTTAGGAGTATATTACTTAACAATGGTTTAGAAGTATAGAAGATATAAATTTGAAAAGAAAAAACCCACATCCTGAACTTACGGGGGGAGGGGAAAAAAGATAAATTACACGTATGATTTGATTTTCTTTCCAGAAAATATATAAATAAAAGCATAATTAAGTACTACAATATTGTATAAGCATTTGTAGGAAATTTGAATCAATCTTCTAAGAAACCAACATTGATCTTTTTGAATATTCAAAGAAAAACTGAATTTCTATGGATGATGTTGACAACATTTGACAGAGGAGACTTATAAAAAAAACATTTGACAGAGGAGGGGCTGGATAAAGATGATGAGTATATATACCTTCTCCGCACCAGTAGCATCATCAATTACACAATTCTCTCTTAGACAAAACCACATTGCATCTAGATCGTCAGCATTAAGCAATAGATCTGATTGCTTCTGCAATAATGTTGAGATAATGTCACCAGTCAAGCAAATCACCAAATAATTGATCAGTAAAAACTAAAAAACTATTAGCAAGCTAGACAGGAAGATGTGGAACATACCTTTAAAAATCGATATTTTGCCAGCCTCTGAACCCTGTGGCTGATGGATCCTTCTTCAGGTTTCTGAACCCAGAGGGGAAAATACATCAGAGTAAAAAAAAAAAAATGAAAGACAATAGTGCAATATAAAAAGGGTATAAAAATAAAAATAAAAATAAAATAGTCCAAAAACAGAGTACAAAAAAATTGAAATGCAGTCTGAGAAAAGCTTGTCACCGGCTTTCTGTTAATGAACAAATGCACCAAGAAATAAAGAAATGAATTAAACCCCTTAATATTTAGTCCTTATCCATATTAATAAAAGATCTTTCAAACTCAAAATAAGAGCTACAAGTCTAGCACGTGCCTTCTTATAGAAACTTGGGATTGTGCCAGCTTCAGCACTTTTTTGTTGCTTCTCTTTAAATATATCAAGCAAGATTCTCTTCGTTTCAAGCTCTACAAAGGAAGAGAAACAAAATTTACCAAGTTAAATAGTCAAATCAAAAGGAAATGCACATTTTGATATCAAGGAGTGGATATCAAGTCTGCATTTACATACTATGCATGAAATCATACATCTACAACTGATGTATTGGCATACTAAGAATAATCCGTAATGAATATAATAAGGGAACCATAAGATACGTATTAAAAACATCAAAAGGCAAACTAAAATCTGAAGATCACATAATACAGTGGGCTACTCTAGTAAAATTATGCCAACAGAAAAAATACCATTGCATTAGTTTGGGAAGGCCTTTGGCTGCTTCACCAAGTTGGGCTTGGGATGAGCTGTAGACTCATACACCACATCCTGGATTTGATCCCGCACCAACAGTTCCCCTCAATTACTTAATATATTGTTCTAGCAGGTGGGATCTTATATCTGGGATTTAGGGCCCGTTTGGGTACTAAGGAGATCTTAGATCATATGAGATAGTTTCGTACGAATGGATATACTCTCCATCCAAATACACAACTTATTTAATCTAAAGTAACCTCACTTTTTTCATCTTAACTCAACAATGTTTATTAATGGGACTTTTATTATTATTTTTTCTATAAATAAAATTTTATTCAACGAATGTAATAGGCGAAGGCCATGTACACAGGAAGTATACAAAAGAAACACCTAAAACATTCAACTACTAAATCAATGAGGACAGAAACTCATGAACTGTAATGGGACTTTTATTATTATTCCATACAACAAGAAGTCAATCATTAATGGGGCCCACTATTTTTTCAATTTTCAATAAAAAAGTTAAATATATCTCAACCTACTTCATACATCCAAATACATCTTAAGGGACTCACAAAAACCCACTCAAACATCTTATCTCACTATTATTCACAGATAAACTCAAATTATCTAAGATACTCTTAACATCCAAACAAAACCTACTCTCCATGGGTGGGTCCAAAAGAATCCAGCCTTTGCGAGGTTTCATGTAATTTTTAATGAAAGAAGAGTAAAAGAAAAACCTAGTGCACCATTTTTCGTTTCGCATACAACATTTTTCCTAGTTGAAAGACTCGATTGACCTAAGCCAAAAGGCCATATTGGGCTCGGCTGAGCATGTGCTCATTACTTCAGCTCCCAAATGAAAACTAACCAGTTTTTTTTAACTGGTCCCAAATGAAAACAATCCAAATAATCAAGATCGTCCTCCATTTTCTCCTCAACCCCACAGATGTTGCCCTCAGTTGCTAATTGAAGTTGTCTAATAACTTAAACCTATTCATCTTCCACACCATTTAAACCTCATTTGGTTACATAGATGAAATGAGATGATAATTAAAAGTTGAATAAAATATTATTATAATATATTTTTTTAATATTATTTTTGTTTTGAAATTTGAAAAAGTTGAATTTTTATTATATTTTGTGTGTGAATTTGAAAAATATGTAATGATTATATGATATGAGATGGTATGATATGGTTTATGTAGGTGGCTAGGTTTGGGTATCAAGAACACCTCCAGTATTCTCAAAATACTTCACTATTATTCATTACTTTATTCTTACTTTCCACCTACTTTTTACTGCTATTCATTATTTTTCACTACTATTTAATATTCTATTATTACTTTTTCACTACTATTCACAACCATTCTCAATACTTCTCACTACCCAAACTTACCAAGTCTTTCTAAACCTTCGTGGAAAAAATAAACCGACAAAAAAATAATGCAGACCAAACACAATTTATAGGAGTCACCGGCTCCAAATACAATGGACTACCACACAAACACATTCACACAAACGACATTTGGATATCAGGCTCGAAAATTTTGCATAACAGACAGGAAAAGGGAATTCACGAAAAAAACCTAATTACCAACCAAATTTCGACAAAGGAATAAATGGGAAAAAAAAAAAAGAAGTGAGATAGAAAGACAGAGACAGAGCATACGCACCCATCAATGCTTCGGATCCGAGTCCGGCACCGGATCCGATGAACCGGCGAAGGTTTCGGACCCAAGGCATTGAAGCAGCCGGCGGGATCCTCCTCTGCACGGCCTCGTGGCTCTCGCCATCACTGGACCCACTGTACATGGCCGAATCACCCCCTTTGAGTTCCCGACTTGACTCGGACCAGCTCCGCGTTCACTTTGAGAGCAAATCTACGATTATTACAGCACTAGAAGCGGGTGCATTACTTAGAAAAGCCCTGGTTCTTGGAGCCCTCGGATCTGTGAGCTCCCACGCAGAGGAGAAGAGCAAACTTTTGTCTGATTTCGACTTCTCGCCAAGGTGCACCGGATGGCCACGGTTACCTTTTTCCGTTTCCGGGTTTTAGATTCGATTCTTCCCACGCGTGCTCGCAGTTGGGTATATTTGGCTATAAATACGCTTCTTGCCTTTATAATTATTAACAATTATATACTTTACCCATTATAATTTTTAAATTATTTTTAAATTAAAATAATTTAAATATAATAAACATATTATTCTTGAGAGATCATTTGGATTCAGAAAGTGTTTTGCTTATCTCATCATTATAATTTTTTTAAATTTTCATATAAAATATAATAAATAACTCAATTTTTTTTAATTTTAAAATAATAATAATATTAAAAAATAATATTCTAACAATATTTTAATCAATCATCAATTTTCATTTTAAATGGTCTCCTTTCATTTTTAAATCTAAACGAGCCCTAAGTTAACAATAGCAGCTTCTCTACTCAAATATGATACCTAGCGTCAAGGTCCTTTAGATTAATTGGCAACACTTTGATTTCTAATTAAAAGAACCAAGAATCAAATTTTCTCTCTCCCATGTATCAAAAATATCTATATATACCTAGCATGCATAGTAGCTAGATATTTTAACATTAATTCATTTAAAGTTTTGTATTCTCCAATTTTATTAATTGACATATTATAATTATTAACAATTATATACTTTACCCCTAAATTATTATAATTGACATATTATTTTTAAATTATTTTAATTTAATACTTTATGTTATTAAATAACATCATATATTTTTTAGTTCATCTTAGACTCAATTAGTTACAGAGATGAGATAAAAATTAAAAATTAAATAAAATATTATTAAAATATAACTTTTTTAATATTATTTTTATTTATTGAAGATATAAGAGTTGTTTTCCATGGATGTCCAGATTGGAGCAATCACTTTGCATATAGAGCAAGCGATGAATAGCAGATTATTTAGCAAAATTGGCTCTAGTACAGGATGGGGAACAATGCTGGATTGAAGTGGACCTGTTGGAATTCACAGACTTGTTGTTCAAGTTATGGCTTGTACTTATTGAATTCAATTTAATGAAATGAGTATGTTTACTTTCAAAAAATAAAGTATGAAATTGGATAATCTAAGGATGCAGCATGTTGGTTCAATTTGAGATGCAAAATATAAAAATAGAGAAATATTTTAGCTACAAAAAGATTATACAAAAGTAAGCCCACAAATTTTATTTTTATTATAAAGTAGATCTAACATATCAGATGAAGTCACGTTAATTTGTGAAATTATTTTGTATAAACTTTTTATGGATATAGCAGTACTCATAAAAATATGATAATATGAGGGTGCAAAGTCTATTTTATCAAAACCAAACTAACCTCATAATATATAAATTTGACCTCTCTTGTTTGTTTATAAATATTTATTTGTTTATGACTCAAAGTGTGTCCCAAATTTTTTTTAAAATTATTTTACTTTAATGATTAAGGAAGTATTTTTAATGATATTATAATTTTTTTTAAAAATATATTTAAGAATATAAAAAATATATATATAAAGTAGCACTATCCTTTGTTTATGGATTTATGCTTCCTTCTTGACGAAGGAGGCAAGTGGGCATGCTAATGACTTCACAGCGGCAGAATTGCCAAGTAAGTTTTCTATTTGTGTGGCTGGGATTTTCTTTTTGCCCTTTTTCTTTTCACTTATTGTTGTTAATGTCTGTTAGCCTCCCAATTACGATGTGATAAGACTTTTTACCAAGCAGAAAGATAGCAATTAAGATAATGATATCTAATCAAACCTTGCACTAATATTGTAACCCCAACCACTCTGGTATGGGTGTAACCAATTCGGACTATTTTGAAATATTTTTTTTAAAGAATCGAATTGATATATACTCATTTTGAAAATTTAAAAAATAATATTAGACTAATTCATTATCAAAATTAAAATTTTTGATTTTTTCAATTTTACAAATAAAGAAAATCATATTTCAACAAAATCTTAAGAAATGATTGACCCATAAAATTAAAACTATTGTGTTATATCAAAATTTAAATGTTATATTAAAAATTATAAGATTAATTTGTGATATATCATAATAAAATCTTATATTAAAATTTATAAGTTTAATTTTATTTATATCAAATCTTGTCATATTAAATTTTATACTAATTTTATATTATAAGATTAATAGACATGAATAATAAGGTTAAAACTTTATGTTATATTAATTAGTAATTAACATATAACATATATAATATAATATTAAAATTATATATAATATAAAAAATTATAAAAAAAAAATTATATATAATGTAAAAATTATATATATACCGGTTTGGTTCGATTCGGACCGGTGTTCTAAATATCAAAACTGGTCCTTTTGATTATTAGGAACGAAATTGGACATGACTGGTTCTAAACTGGACCGTACACACCGGATCAATCCATTTTATTGGCTCACCAATTTTTTTTATAACCCTACACTTTGGGTTTCACCCATATGTGATTAAGGTCAATCTGATTTATCGAACGAGTAACGGGTCATTCAGATATAGATATGAGATACATAATTGTTAAAAAGGATATACATGTGCATCCCTTTCTAAAACAACCAACTGGATTAAGCAATTAAAGAGGATACTTGTTTAAATTGAGTGATTCAATAAAAAAAAGGTATTTATGTTTTAATTTTTTTTATAACTATTCTAAATCACACAATAATGTGAATGGGGCTTGAGGATGGCAAAATCCACCAGTACATAGGTGAGTATAAGCCCTAACCAGCTAACGCATTTCCAAATTATGAGATATTATTCCTTAGGTGTGAACAAGAACTGTCGAAACTGATTGAAACTAGCCGCCACATTTTGGAACGAGCCGAAATTGATGGAGATGATGTTGGTTGGTTCAGTCTAGTTTAGACCATGTTTAAATTAGTGAACTGACTCATCTAATTTATATATATGTTATTTATTAAATTCTTATATAAAACAAAGCTATTTATTTATAGTAAGTTAAACGGCTTCGCTTTGGTTGGGACTAAAGTCCTAACTCAAAGCCCTCATTCCCCTATTCTTCATTTCTCATCCTCTCTAGCTAGCATCATATCTGTGACGCCCACAAATTTCGCTTGGGATTGAACGGACATTTGAAGCGTCGAGACATGCAACAAAAGGTTACCTGCCCCCGTTCATGACATATAAGATGCAATGTTCCTAACATGCATCTAGCATTATGCAATATTCGCAGCGGATAATTTTTTTCTTTAGCAATACTATGCACCAAACTAAAAATATCCCAAATACTTGAAACATATTTCATACATAAAGGCATACTAAATAGCCGTGATCACCACACTAGTCCAAAATGGTTGTGATCAAAAGAATACTTGAGATACAACTCCAAAAATACAAGTATTAACCTAAGTTAAATACTATACCATCATCAACATCGCACCGTGGCCTAGTCGACCGTATTCAGTTGGTCAGATTCCAATTCTTCTTCGGGTCCTGTAACAAGATCTACCATTCGGGGGGAATGGTAGTTGGGACTACCACAGTGAGATTTGATTACAAATCTCAGTAAGTTAACATAAAACTCACACACAGGTTAAAGATGCATGCATGGCAGTAAAAGCATAAATGCATAAGTATAGTCGTACATAAGATAGCATAACTTGACATATAGCATGACATAACCAGAACTTAAACGTGAACTGAACTTGACTTAACATGGCATGAACTTAAGCTTAAAACATAACATGAACAAACAACATAACATGAACGTGAAACATAACATGGACTTGAAATATAGCATGAACGTAAACATGCATAACATAAATAAGAACTTGAAAATAACATAAACTTGAACATAACATGACATGAACATAACATATACGTGAGCATAACATAACATGGACTTGATCTAAAACTTGACTTATCATGTATTTGATCTGAAACTGGACTTAACATAAACTTGGAATATTATTCAATTGTCTTGATTAATAACGTGCATTAATACGTACTCCACAGTTGTTGTGGCCCCACGTATTCAAGTAACATAAAACATAATACGTACTCCACAGTTGTTGTGGCCCCACGTATTCTACGTGTCACAATTGCTGTGTCTCACGTAGTGTATGCTCCACAGTTGTTGTGGCCCCATACTTCATGCTCCACAGTTGTTGTGGCCCCATGAATACACATAACATAAAATATAATACGTACTCCACAGTTGTTGTGGCCCCACGTATTCTACATGTCACAATTGCTGTGTCTCATGTAGTGTATGCTCCACAGTTGTTGTGGCCCCAACTTATAAGTAACATAAAATATAATACGTACTCCACAGTTGTTGTGGCCCCACGCATTATAAGTAACATAAAATATAATACGTACTCCACAGTTGTTGTGGCCCCACGCATTATAAGTAACATAAAATATAATACGTACTCCACAGTTGTTGTGGCCCCACGCATTATAAGTAACATAAAATATAATACGTACTCCACAGTTGTTGTGGCCCCACGTATTATATAACATAACATGTCTTATCTTTCTTAATGCATGAGATATTATTTAATATCATATACTTTTCTAACATGGCGTATACTTGTAAATGGCACAATATGATTTAATCATAAACATTTAATGGCATACATGTATCATATGGCATACTTAACATGACATACTTATAACATACAGCATTGTATGACAGAAAAGATTGTGTAACAGATAAATATTCATGAGAGATTAAATCATACGTAACAGATAAACATGTAATGACATAGCATGACATGGCATATACGATAACATACATACATAAATTTTAGTTCCCTTACCCATCACACATACACAATAAACTGATAGTAAGTTAGAGGCTAACTTACCTCGATCGTCGCGTTCTATGAGAATAGAGCGCGAAACACGAGGAACTGCACAACAGCTGGAAGAGGAACACTCAAGTCCTTAAGATTTTCACTTCTGAACTCAATTGTCATATTATGAGCACTTGCAACACCACGGGCAACTTGAGGTTTCACTATACTCGGAAGAGATAATTTGACTTCAGAAAGCCTTTGCACTAAATCAAGTTCATTAAAATTATCAATAACAACCAAACAAACAACTCATTTCTCAATCCATATACTCTTAGCCATAGTCAACCACAAGATGACACCAGTCACCCCGGACTATAATCCATATCATCACTGCTTCGGGACACTGTCATACAGTTTCCCAACACTACACCATACGCTCCACACTTCTCTGCTACGCCATCCAACCCTTCGTGACACGCCATCCGGTGTATCACGACCTAGTACAGAGTACACTCACGTGAACTCTCTTCCATTCACACTACAAAACCCATCACTGCGATACACGTCTCACGGTGCATCGCTACGCGACACGGAGTACGCGCTACGCGTACTCCTTTCGCTACAACACTCATCACCCCGACGCACATCACACGGTGCGTCACCATACAACACGGAGTACACTTCACATGCACTCCCTTCATTCTACACCACACACACTACAGCGCACGTCGCACGGCGCGTCGCTGCTTTACCTAGAATACGCTACACGCGTATTCTCTTCACACAACCCGCCGTATCACATCTACGGCATCCATCTCACGCCTATACTTCACAGCACAGTCTACAAAACTACACAATCAAACTCAACACTTCACAACCACACTTCGCTTCACAACTACTCAACGAACTCCACAAATACAACTACACAATCCACAAACCAACCAACTAACTATTTTAAACGTAAAATAACTAGAGATAGAGGGTTATACCATCGAAGGGATAACCCGTGCGTCGCTCGTTGTTCGTCACAAACATGCGTCGGAGGAACGTACGTGGCGGTAACACCGCGTACGGTGGTTGGCCACCACATAAAGTGGTAGTTTGGAACCGAGAAAAGCTAAGATTGGCCTTGGAAGGCTCATAGTCGCCTTGTGATGGTCAAAGGTGGCGGAACGCGGCGGCATCACGCCGTGAACAGTAAATCTGAACGGTGAGCGGAAACGCGAGATAGCGAAATTTCATAGAACTTCATGGCAAGCTAGGGATAGGTAGATGAACATGTGGTGAAGCTGTGGTAGCGAGGTGGTGGTCGGACAATGGCTAACGGCGGCGGATCGGCCGTTTGAAACCATTTTTGGCCTTGGAGAGTGTAGGAGAGTGTAAGCTCTACGAAGCTCCGTTGGCCATGAAATTTCTTGGAGAGGTTCATGAGGATGAGGGGAACAAGATGGTGGTGGTGAAACACCACGGGTGGCCGTGTACGGCGACGCATGGTGGTGAAACCGAACATGTATTTTTGAGAAACCCATATTAGAAAAGTGAGAGTTTGGGAAAAAGAAAGACATGGGGAGGAAGCCCTTGATGAGGTGAGTCCAATGGTGGTGCTTAGTGGTTGATTTGGCCATGTATGGTGGTCCAAAAATGTGAAAAACCCCTAGAGACCCATAACTTTGAAGAGAGAAAGAGAGAGAATGATAGGTCGGTTTAGTACACCACCGGTGTGGTTGTACTCGCCGGAGGGAGGGGATGAGGCCGGTGAGGGAGGTGAGGTCCGGCGGCCAGAGGTGGCGCTGGCTGGAGCTTTAAAATGAACGGCCATGGTGGAGAACAAGCAACCCGTCGGCCATGAGAGAGAGAGGGAGAGAAAAAAAAAAGAAAAAAAGAAAAAGAGAAAAAGTGAAGAGAAAAAGGTAGGGTCTGAATATATCGCTTCAATTCTACATTTCGGGATTCTCAAATAAACCAACAGTGAGTTAAAACACTGATTAAAAACGCGTAAATGTTTTATTTTAAATAAAACACTACGAAGAATTAAGGTAGAATATTATTTTATAAACTAAAATTTATAAAATAATATTTCTTCATCATTATATTAAATGATAAAGTACCGTTAATTAATCGAAGAGGATAAATTCATTTAAATTAATAAAACACTTAATTACTACACTGAGAAGAATTAAGATAGAATATTATTTTATAAACTAAGGTTTATAAAATAATATTTTCTTCATCATTATATAAAATGATAAAGTATCATTAATTAATCAAAGTGCATAAAACACTTAAATTTAAATAAGAATTTTCAACGTAAAATTAAACCTCTTAATATCTTAAAACAATTAAAAAAATATTTAATCTAAATAATTATCCACAATTATAATATTTTCAGAGCTCATTAAATTATTATAATTGTGCTACTTTAAAAACAAGTTTATCTAATACTTTGAAATTCGGTGGATAAGATCCGGAATACGCCATCGAGGTACAACGCTTAGGATAAAACTGTTCATAATTTTACAGTTGTCGGTGAAGAACAAATTACGTGATTTAGGAAAAAGATAATCTATACGCGTGATTCCAGATGAGGGTAAAGACGAGAGAGATGTGATTGCTGTCAGGAAAGAATCCAAAACGGATTGTCTTGCCGTCTATTATGTGTGAAAAGAAAAGAGAAGAGAATGGTACAGAGATAAGAATTAGCGGGCTGTTACAATATCTTTCTCTCATCTCTTAGAACTCTTTCAGCTCTCTCCCTCCGTTCGGCAAGACTCAACTCTCTGGCCCCATCGCCCTGATGCCGCCTCTCTCTCTCTCTCTCTTCCTTGCATCCATTCTTTTTCTCTCTCATATCTAAGACCTTCTCACGCTATCGATAAGTGCTACACTGCCAAACTTGGTTTCACTAAGTTAGTTTTGAATCTTTGATCTATATTTTCAATGTCTAATTTGTTAATTCAAATTATTTGTGTATGCTAACAAATGCCATTTTATTCTTGAAATCTCAAATTTTGTTCATGCGTGTAACACTGTAAATTGCCGGGTAACAGGGTTTGGTTTGCTGAGAGTCTGAGAAAATGTAGAAAGTTCCAAAACTGACCGCCAAAGCGATCAGAATTGGTTCGTTCGGTTTTCTCCCCCTTAGTCGATCGGTTCAGTTTTCAAGCTCATTATTCCCAAAGCCATGAAAATCATTAGGGGTCTTGGTTGCCATGTTGGTCGCAGTGACAAGAGTGGTGGATGTGGTAATCTTAATGGTGGTGACCACGACAACGAAGACTCATCTTTGAACTCAACAAAGGCAAGGTTGATCATGTTGCAACGATTTGTTGGGAACACTACAATCTGCATTCTCAAATGCCATAATTTTTTTGAAGCTTTCTCTTTACATTCTGTCAATGGCCACAATGCTCTAGACAAGTAACATATATTCTTGTTGTGACTTGTAACAATAAGAATCTAATTAACCATCAATAATCACTGCTCGATCACTTCTTCTTTTTTTCTAAGCAAGCTTGCATATATTAAGTACAAAATAATTTATAGAGTTTAGGATGGATCTTTTCCACTATCAATAAACAACATGCATCTAGAAAGAAGGCCAGAGGGTATGCAACAAAAAACAAGGTTTGTTGCTGCCCATTGAGCCACAGAGTATGCACATCGATTTGCATATCGATGAATTTTGAGAAAGTTCCAAAGGCTATAGGGAGCAGAGATATGTTGAATTTCTTCAATGATTGGGTTTATATGCCAGTGAGGAAGAGCTTCTTTACTGTCTATGGCTTCTATTACTATCTGTGAGTCCCTTCTATGACTGCCTTTTCTTGCTATCTTTGAGAGGCCATTTTCATAGCTAGGAGAGTTACTTTTGCTTCGGCTACTAGTGGATTGAAGTTGAGGATCTTTTCAGTCTGGATTTTTAAGATTTTTCCGCTATGATCTCTACAAACTGTTAAAGCTACTAAAAATGAATCTTTGACAGCTGCATCAAATAAAAAACTCTGGAAGTTGATTGGAGGAGTCTTCCAATTTTCTACCTGGCTTTGCTTTTTTTTTTTTTCTATGCTTCCTTGTATTCCTGATAGATTCGGTTTAGCTAGGTTTTTGCTTATAAAAATGAGAAAGAAGTATGATTATGGAGTATTTCATTTCTTTGCTTCCAAATGAAATCCATAATTATCACCGCA
Organism: Carya cathayensis; assembly: GCA_011037825.1. Lineage (NCBI taxonomy): Eukaryota > Viridiplantae > Streptophyta > Magnoliopsida > Fagales > Juglandaceae > Carya > Carya cathayensis. Next base: position 838,526 of record QGSO01000428.1, read on the forward strand.
AATAATTAAAAGTGATGTGTTTCTTCCTCTCTCAAACCAATTCTTTAGCCAGAGAAGTGATCATTTTCATCCAATCCAATAAGGATTGAATTGGTAGAGTTTCCAACTTCAATAGCCATTCGCTTTGATACCACAGAATCCTGACAATTGGGCACTATATGAAAAGATGGAGTGATGTTCCTTCTTCTTGGTTACAAAGGAGACATTCTTTTGATTGAGCTTCTTGAATAACTTCATTGATTCTTGATCTGGTAGGCAATATATTCCATTGAAGTTTCTAAAGCAGTAACTTGTGTCGGTCATGGATTTTTAGTTTCCATATGCTTTTGTAGATGTTCTGCGTGGCTGACTGATGAATTTTCTCTTGGTTGTTGATTACCATTTGACAAACTGTTTTGACCAAAAAATCACTTGTGTTGCTTGGGGTCCAAATTATTTTGTCCTGGCTTCTAGAAAATGAAGGCAATGGTATCTTTCATATTTCATTTATGCTTTCTTCATCAAACAATTCTTGCATTTTTTTGATATTCCATGATCTAGGGCCATCATTAAGGAGATTAGAGACTTTCAAATTTGGGTTAGCTTCTTCTATTCCTTAAAGTGGCGTTGGCTTGATACTACGCGTAGTGGGTATCCATGGTTGTGACCATATGTTGATCGAGTCTCCATTACTAATTTGGTAGCACCTTCCTTTTTTAATCGTGTCTCTTGTTTGCAGTATTCATTTCCATAGGCTAGAGTTCGTCTGTTTCAGCTTGTTTGCTAGAAATCCGTGCTATTGAGATACTTTGCAGATAAAATTGCATGCCAGAGTTTATCTTTTCCTTTGCTCATTTCCCATTCCAGTTTTGCTAGTATCGCTTGATTCTTGTTTACCATCTGTCTAATTCAGAGTCTTCCTTGAACTTTTGGTTGGCATATGGACTTCCATGATTTGAGAGTTAAATTATGATGTTTGTCTTTGGGGAAGTCCCACTAAAAATTTTTGAAGCTTGTGTCAAGTGCCTTGGGAATGGTGCTTGCAACCGTTTATGCTAAATGAAGTTGGGAGGCCTAGGTATTTCATTTTTGCCATGGATGCTTTATACGATAGCCATCATTTAATTGTTGTTTTGATTTCCTGGCTAGTATTCCTTGTGACAAAGATGGAGGATTTTTGTATGTTGACTTTTTGGCCCAACCACTGTTGGTACTTGTCAAGACTCACTAATATTGTTTGTGCATTTCTTTCTATGGCTTTTGCAAAAATAATCATATCATCCACAAAGAGGAGATGAGAAATTGGGGGGCTATTCTTGCTGATTTTGACTCCTTCCATTTCATCGTGTGCTTCTGCTTTTAAAAGAATTCTTGATAATGCTTCCATCACCAATATAAATAGAAATAATGATATTGGATCACCTTGCCTTAATCTACGTTGAGCATTGAAAAATCCCCTAAGTGAACCATTTATTAATATGGAGAAGGTTGTTGTCGTGATACATTCTTTGACCAAGTTGATCCAGACTATACTGTAGCCCAACTGCTTCATTACCATAAAAAGAAAGTCTCATTCTACTAATCAAAAGCTTTTTTCATATCCAGTTTTATGGCCATCAATCATTTTTTACCTTTCTTTTTTTTTTAGATGGTGAAATAGTACGTGAGTTATTATTGTGTTTTCTTTTATATTGCATTCGGGAACAAAAGCTGTTTGCAATGGGGATATGATGTTGCTCAATGTGGCTTCAAAATGGTTGGCCATAATCTTGGTAATGATTTTGTATATGACATTGGTGAGGCTAATGAGGCGATATTGGCTTGGATTGTTTGGACTTTGAATTTTTGGGATGAGTGCAATATTTGTATGGTTGATCTGTCTTAGCAATTTCTCATTTCTGAAGAAGGTTTGCACTGTGTTAATGACGTCCTTTTTGATGATGTGCCAATAATGCCTAAAGAATAGTATTGTCATGCCATCTGAACCTGGTGCTTTGTGGCTCATAATTTGCCTTAGGGCTCCATATATTTTCTCTTCAATTGGTATCATTTGAATTGCTTGGGTTTGAAGAGAAGTAAAGGTATCTAAAATGAGTTATGAAAGAAGATTCAATTATATTGGGATCTGTAGACCAATTACTTAGACTTAGCTTGATTGAGTCAATGGAATTTTTCCTTCTTCTAATTGCTGTTGAGAGATAAAAAAAAATCTTGTATTTAGATCTGTTGAGGTGAGCCATGAGATTCTTGATTTTTGCCTCCAAAGTGTCTCTTCATTTTCTCGCTAATGGTGAAGATTTTATTGTACTTATTTCTCTCTCTCTTGATTATATCTATCTGCTGGGTTACTTTGAACTCTTTTCATTCCGTTGAGTAGTCTCTTCGGTTTCTGTCACGGGATTGCATACGAGTTCTTGCCTATTATTTGTTTGACAGTATTCTTGAGTGGGCGCTGGGTTGATGTATTTGGATCTGAGCCAGGGTCCGTAGACCAACTTTGTGGAGGAGCTTTCTTAGTAGTCACAGAAAACTTGTGGATGGCCCAACCGTCCACATGCATAACAAAAATCATATAGTCATTCGTATTTCAGTGCAATCCGTGTTTCTTTATTTCCCCTTCTTGGCACCATAAATCCTTGTTGTAGTGGCTATGTAATGTCTAGTTCTACCTTTAGTCTAATGAATTTATGCTAGGCTACTCTAAAGATTGGGTCCTCCTCTACCATAATTAGTTTTCCTAAGGCTTTCCCTACATTTGTTGCATTTCTAATAGTCATGTAATCAAAAGGGAAACCGTGAATTTGGACAGTAAAAGTAGAATGTTGAAAACTTATTTCTTTAAGAGTAGCACTTGGGAACCATTGTTTTAGAATTAGAAAAGAACCTATGAAGTTCCTTGGTGCTTGATGGAGTATTCTGATCTTATCTTAAGGGGATTGGAATGTGACTAGGAATTTGTTGGCTTCTAGATCTCCTATTATGAACTGCTAAGTGAAATTCCATAATGCTCGAATACTAGAGTGGATTGCCTACTTGTTCAGAGGCCTGTCTGCTACCAATCTCCCTACTAAGATTAAATCTGAAGTTTTCTTTGTTGTCTCTGGTGCAGGTAGGAGGTCTAAGTCTTGCCATGATAGAGCTTCCGTTTGAGTGATTAGTTTTTCCAAGTCCATCTATATGAAGTTGACTGACTAATTCCTATTTTGGGATATTTTCTATAGGGTTCGTTTCTGTTAATTGGGTTCTAAGAAGGTGAGACACTACTAGAGTGTGGAGCGACACTAGAGAGAGAGTGGAGAGAAGCCTTTTCCCCTCACTGCTCGAGCACTTATTATTATTATTATTATGGTCTTACCGTACAAGATTTCATGTGTGACAATTTGAGCATTGTTAAAAATGGTACTAGATCATAGACAACATTGTTTCTTACAACCATTCATGATAGTAAATCATATGTTCCTTTTGTTATATGACATGCCTGATTGGGACACGCTTCTTATAGTATTGTTGGGCTCTTGAATAAAAATGATGCTACGTCTTGTTATTTATTTTAGTACCTAATGCAATTGTTTGTCAAGGGTCTCGTGGTAAAAGCCACAGGCTTTCTTTTCATTTTAGTAAAACCGTAAGTTTATTTACCACTAGAACTGTTCACCCAACTTGAAAATTCATGTCTCAACCTGACCCAATTCAGGTGCATTTTGATTAGCTGATAAACTGATTGCCCAACCCCGGAAGTACATTTGGAATAATCAGATGTTTAGACCTTTTTTGTTTTAATATATCATTCTTTAATTGCAGTCAATAGTCTTTCTTGGAGATGGGTTAAATATGTGGCCTACTGAAGAGACAATCCCCATAAATCTCCATGAAAGACTCCTATCACCCTATATTTCTCCTCTGTTTTTTGCATGATTCTTGTTGTACATGCATTACATATTCGATAGTCTAGCTGTACATTCAATGTTTACTTCTCAAACAGCTAACAACAAAAAGTTGTGCATGATTTCTGTAAATTCTATATATATGCAAACATACAACCATGCATGTTGCGGGTTTTTCACATTTACATGGTATCAAGAGCAGGCAAGATTTCAGACAAAAATGGCGTCATCATCTGTAACAGCCCGCTAAAATTATCAGTTTTGGATTATTTCCCGACAGCAATCACATCTCTCTCATCTTTACCCTCATCTGGAATCACGCGTATAGATTATCTTTTCCGTAAATCACGTAATTTGTTCTTCATCGACAGCTGTAAAATCATGAGTCTTCCAAGACCACGCCTAGCCTTTCTCAAGCCCAAACTACCACTTTATGTGGTGGACAGCCACCGTACGCCGCCACGTACGTTCCTCCGACGCATGTTCGTGACGAACAACGAGCGACGCGCGGGTTATCCCGTCGATGGTATAACCTTCTATCTCTAGTTATTTTACGTTTAAAATAGTTAGTTGGTTGGTTTGTGAATTGTGTAGTTGTATTTGTGGAGTTCGTTGCGTAGTTGTGAAGGGAAGTGTGGTTGTGAAGTGTTGAGTTTGATTGTGTATTTTGTGGACTGTGCTGTGAAGTATAGGCGTGAGATGGATGCCGTAGATGTGATACGGCGGGTTGTGTGAAGAGAATACGCGTGTAGCGTACTCTGTGTAATGCAGCGACGCGCCGCGCGACGTGCGCTGTAATGATGTGTGTCGTAGAAGGAAGGGAGTACGCATGTAGTGTACTCCGTGTTGTATGGCGATGCATCGTGTGATGTGCATCGTGTTGATGAGTGTTGTAGCGAAGGAAGTACGCGTAGTGCGTACTCCGTGTCGCGTAGCGATGCACTGTGAGACGTGTATCGCAGTGATGGGTTTTGTAGTGTGGATGGAAGAGAGTTCACGTGAGTGTACTCTGTATTAAGTCGTGAAACACCGGATGGCGTGTCACGAAGGGTTGGATGGCGTAACAGAGAAGTGTAGAGCATGGTGTAGTGTTGGGAAACTGTATGACAGTGTCCCGAAGCAGTGGTGTTATGGATTATAGTCTGGGGTGACTGGTGTCATCTTGTGGTTGACTATGGCTAAGAGTATATGGATTGAGAAAGGAATTGTTTGTTGGTTATTATTGATAATTTTAATGAACTTGTTTTAGTGCAAAGGCTTTATGAAGTCAAATTATCTCTTCTGAGTATAGTGAAACCTCAAGTTGCCGTGGTGTTGCAAGTGCTCATAATATGACAATTGAGTTCAGAAGTGAAAATCTTAAGGACTTGAGTGTTCCTCTTCCAGCTGTTGTGCAGTTCCTCGTGTTTCGCACTCTATTCTCATAGAACGCGACGATCGAGGTAAGTTAGCCTCTAACTTACTATCAGTTTATTGTGTATGTGTGATGGGTAAGAGAACTACAATTTATGTATGTATGTTATCGTATATGCCATGTCATGCTATGTCATTACATGTTTATCTGCTACGTATGATTTAATCTCTCATGAATAATTATCTGTTACATAATCTTTTCTGTCATACAATGATGTATGTTATAAGTATGCCATGTTAAGTATGCCATGAAATGTTATGATTAAATCATATTGTGCCATTTACAAGTATACGCCATGTTAGAAAAGTATATGATATTAATTAATATCTCATGCATTAAGAAAGATAAGACATGTTATGTTACTTATAATACGTGGGGCCACAACAACTGTGGAGTACGTATTATATTTTATGTTACTTATAATGCGTGGGGCCACAACAACTGTGGAGTACGTATTATATTTATGTTACTTATAATGCGTGGGGCCACAACAACTGTGGAGTACGTATTATATTTTTATGTTACTTATAATGCGTGGGGCCACAACAACTGTGGAGTACGTATTATATTTATGTTACTTATAATGCGTGGGGCCACAACAACTGTGGAGTACGTATTATATTTTATGTTACGTTATAATGCGTGGGGCCACAACAACTGTGGAGTACGTATTATATTTATGTTACTTATAATGCGTGGGGCCACAACAACTGTGGAGTACGTATTATATTTATTTATGTTACGTATAATGCGTGGGGCCACAACAACTGTGGAGTACGTATTATATTTATGTTACTTATAATGCGTGGGGCCACAACAACTGTGGAGTACGTATTATATTTATGTTATGTTACGTATAATACGTGGGGCCACAACAACTGTGGAGTACGTATTATATTTATGTTACTTATAATGCGTGGGGCCACAACAACTGTGGAGTACGTATTATATTTATGTTATGTTATTTATAATGCGTGGGGCCACAACAACTGTGGAGTACGTATTATATTTATGTTATGTTACTTATAATGCGTGGGGCCACAACAACTGTGGAGTACGTATTATATTTATGTTATGTTACTTATAATGCGTGGGGCCACAACAACTGTGGAGTACGTATTATATTTATGTTACTTATAATGCGTGGGGCCACAACAACTGTGGAGTACGTATTATATTTTATGTTACATGAAGTATGGGGCCACAACAACTGTGGAGCATACACTACATGAGACACAGCAATTGTGACATGTAGAATACGTGGGGCCACAACAACTGTGGAGTACGTATTATATTTTATGTTATGTGAATTCATGGGGCCACAACAACTGTGGAGCATGAAGTATGGGGCCACAACAACTGTGGAGCATACACTACATGAGACACAGCAATTGTGACATGTAGAATACGTGGGGCCACAACAACTGTGGAGTACGTATTAATGCACGTTATTAATCAAGACAATTAAATAAGATTCCAAGTTTATGTTAAGTCAAGTTTCAGATCAAGTTCATGTTATGTTATGCTCACGTACATGTTATGTTCATGTTCATGTTATGTTCCAAGTTCATGTTCACATCATGTTATGTTCACGTTTATGATACGTTCAAGCTCACGTTCATGTTATGTTATATTCATGTCCATGTTATGTTTCACGTTCATGTTATGTTGATTGTTCATGTTATGTTTTAAGCTTAAGTTCATGCCATGTTAAGTCAAGTTCAGTTCACGCTTAAGTTCTGGTTAAGTCATGCTATATGTCAAGTTATACTATGTTTATGTATGACTATAATTATGCATTTATGCTTTTACTGCCATGCATGCATTTTTAACCTGTGTATAAGTTTTATGTTAACTTACTGAGATTTGTAATCAAATCTCACTGTGGTAGTCCCAACTACCATTCCCCCCGAATGGTAGATCTTGTTACAGGACCCAAAGGAGAATTGGAATCTGACCAACTGAATACGGTCGACTAGGCCACGGTGCGATGTTGATGATGGTATAGTATTTAACTTAGGTTAATACTTGTACTTTTGGAGTTGTATCTCAAGTATTCTTTTGATCACAACCATTTTAGACTAGTGTGGTGATCACGGCTTTTTAGTATGCCTTTATGTATGAATTATGTTTCAAGTATTTGGGATATATTTAGTTGGTGCATAGTATTGCTAAAGAAAAAGATTATCCGCTGCGAATATTGCATAATGTTAGATGCATGTTAGGAACATTGCATCTTATATGTCATGAACGGGGGCAGGTAACCTTGTGTTGCATGTCTCGACGCTTCAAATGTCCGTTCAATCCCAAGCGGAATTTGGGGGCGTCACATCATCTACCTCTTCGATTCCTCCTGTGGATGAAATCTCATCTCTTGATCTATTTTTCACAAAGACTAACATGCCTAACGTTTCTATCAAATTAGCTTCCACAAACTACCTTCTTTGGAAAGCTCAAGTGGTTCCGGTTCTTCGTGGCCATGGTTTACTTGGTTACGTTACCAATGAAGTGCCTTGCCATTCACCCATCATTCTTGGCGACAATGGTCTTATGAGTCCAAACCCAACGATAGCAAAATGACTGCGTATGGATAAGTTGATTCTCGAATGGATGAATAGTTCACTTCCAAACATTCGTCTTTCACAAGTAATAAACTGTGAAACAGCCCATAAGGCGTGGGAGGCTTTCGTAGCTCTGTATGGTTGACATACAAGAGATCTTGTTCAGCAGATGTGTGGTGAATTGCAAGCACTCACCAAAGGTTCCTCTTCAATGGAAGAATACCTGCACAAGGCCTAGACTTTGGCCCATTCTCTTAGGGATGTTGGCAAACCGATGGAGGATGCAGATTTTGTAATATGCTTGTTACAAGGTTAGACTCTGAATTTGATCCAATTGTGACTGCCATCAATGCCAAATATAAATTTCCACCTCTTGAAAGTGTTATTGGCAAATTGAGAGATTTTGATCTTCGCATTTCCTCACCCCGTGACTCATCCTCTGTTGTTGCCCTCTACACAAATCATGCTTCTGTTTCTAAAGAACGAGGTGGTCAACAATATTGTGCTTGTGGTGGTCAGCAGTATGGTTATCATTTTTCATCACATTCCAAAGGAAACCGTGGTGGTGGCAAGACTCACGATTGCACCTCTGCTGAACGTGGTCAGCAGTCTAAAATCGTGGTAACTATGCTCGTGGAGGCTATTTTTCACAAACCACATATTTTTGGTACGGTGGTCCAAACCATAAATCATATAATTGTTGTGCTTCTGATGAGGAAGCCAAGCAATACCAAGCCTTTCTTGCAGTTCAGGCTAGCAACACTATTGGTGAGGCACGGTATCCAGGCACAAGTGCAAATCAACATATGACTCCCTTTCAAACTGAGACACAAGGTATTTTTCCCTATCATGAGAATGATACGATAATGATCGGTAATAGCTTTGGCATCACTATTTTGGTGTTGAAAACTCTTACGTGCCTCACACAAATCTTACATTGAAAAATACTCTTATTGTTCCTGATCTTCAAAAGAACTTACTTTCAATATCTCAATTTACCACTGACAATAATTGTTGTTTTATGTTCTATCCATGGGGATTTCTCATCAAGGATTTGAGGATGAACCAAGTACTACTTAAAGGGCTTGTTGAAGATGGCTTATTCCCTTTGCACTTTAAGTCTGCCATTGCCTCTCCAGTTAGTTTTGTGGCAACTAAAGTATCTAGACATCTCTAGCATGCTAGATTCGGCCACCCAAATTTTCGTGTCTTTCACTATTTGTTGCAAGATTTTCCTACTTTGAATAAAAATAATGTATTTTGTAAAAGTTGCATTTTAGGCAAATAAACTAAATTACCATTTCATGCTCGCAATGTTTATGCTTTGTCATTTCTTCATACCATCCATACTAATGTGTGGGGACCTACGCCTATTGCCTCTTATGATAGATTTTGTTTTTATTTAGTGATTGTTGATGAGTACTCACACTATATTTGGTTCTTTCCTTTGGCTAGAAAATCAGATGTCATTCAGATTTTTCCCAAGTTTCTTACATTGATGGAAAATCAATTTCATACTCGGGTTAAAATTGATCAAATCGATGGTGGTGGTGAATTTGTAAATCACACTCTAAAAAATTATTTTATTTCTCAAGGAATTGCTCATCAATTGTCTTGTCTTGGAACTCCAGAACAAAATGGTTTTGCAAAGAGACATCATCGTCACATTGTTGACATAGCTCTTACCTTAATGGCACATTCCTCATTTCCAAAGAAATTTTGGTCCACTGTCTTTCAAACTACTTCAAACTACAGTTTTCCTCATAAATCGTTTGCCGACTCCAACTCTTAATAGTCGATCTCCATATGAGTTGGTATTTCACTCACCTCCATCCTACAATTTTTTGATGATATTTGGGTGTGCATGTCACCCATATCTTATTCCCTTTGGTCGGACCAAGTTTGATTTATCCACCTTATGTGTCTTCATTGGTTACTCTCCTGACCACAAAGGCTATAGATGCATGGCTTTGGACACTAGAAGAATTTATATATCCCAACATGTTGTTTTTAATGAAGAAAGCTTCCCTTTTTCTTCTTCTCAACAGGTGCAACCATCATAAAATATTAAGTAGTTCAAGACTCAGCCTCTTCCAAAGGGCCTTCAAAATGATCACCATCAATCGGCGCATGAGGGTACTTTATTCACTAACCCTTCTCCAAGTGCTAAATCTTCACATAGCACATAACCACATACAGAGAACATTGCTTTGCCTTTAGCACCTACAATCCAGCAATATGATTCTACACAAGACTTGGATGCTCATGTTCCCTCCTCTACACATGAAAATGCACCACTTCAGACTCACACAATGGTGACCCGATCCCAAGATGGTATAAGGAAGTCTAGTACCTTCCTCTCTACAATACATCCATTGCCTGCTTGCTTTCTTGCAGAACTGGTTGCCACTTCAACAGAGCCTAAGACATACAAGAAGGCTCTATAGGGCCCAAAATGGCAATAGGCCATGCAGTCCAAAATTAATGCTCTTCATGCAAATTGGGCTTGGACCCTTGTGCCCCCTTCACCGAACATGAACCTTGTCACCAGTAAATGGGTTTTCAAAATCAAAACTTGAGCCGATGGTTCTATCGAACGCTACAAGGCCCACCTTGTAGCACGAGGCTTCACTCAACTTCAAGGGCTTGATTATGATGAAACATTTAGTCCCATTGTTAAACTTGGAACCATTCGGTTGATTCTCAATTTGGCTCTCTCTTATGGATGGTCTTTAAAACAATCGGATGTGACTAATGCTTTCTTTCATGTGGATTTACAAGAAAAAGTTTATTTAACTCAACCTCTAGGTTTTGAGGATTCAACTTATCTCGACTGTGTTTGTCATCTTCACAAGGCCCTCTATGGTTTAAAACAAGGGCTTGAGCATGTTATCTCAAGTTTAGCAACTACTTTCAACAATTGGGTTTTCAACGATGCACATATGATACTTCATTATTTTTTCGCCGCCAAGGATCAAACATTCTTATTTTGCTCATTTATATGGACAATATAATCCTCATGGGAAATTCAACTTCATCCATTGCCAAACTAATCTCTCATTTGTCTACTACCATATGAAAGATCTTGGCGAATTACGTTATTTTCTTGGAGTGTAGGTTGCACAAGATTCCACTTCGTTAATGAAAGCCAACTCTTGTTTGATCCAATTCACTATTGACAAATGGTTAGAACATTACAATACTTAACTTTGACGAGGCCCGACGTAGCCTATGCTATAAACTTCATCTGCCAGTTCATGCAAACTCCACAGGCTCCTCATCTTCTTACTGTTAAAAGAATTTTTTGATACCTCAAGGGCACCATAAATCTTGGCCTTCATTTCACAAAGGCTCCAATCTTAACACTTCATGGCTTCTGCGATGCCGATTGGGCAGGTTCAAGAGATGACAGACGCTTCACCATTGGCTTTGCTATTTATATGGGCATTAACTTGCTATCTTGGGGTGCAAAGAAGCAAGTTATAGTTGCTCATTCTACAACCAAAGCAGAATACTAAGCTTTAGCCTCAACAATGGCTGAACTCATGTGGTATATGAACTTGCTTAAGAGCATCGGTTATGAGCTTCCTTTTCCTACATTACATTCTGACAATATCAGTGCTGTAAGTATGGCCAAGCCTTCAATTTTTCATCACCGCACCAAGCACATTGATATTGATGTCCATTTTTTCCGAGAACAAGTTGCAAGAGGTCTAATTAATTTGAAGCATGTTTCTGGGCATGATCAAGTAGCCAACATCTTCACCAAGCCGCTCTACAATCCCAAGTTTGAACCCAATCGGACCAAGCTCTTCGTCGGTCCTATACCGCCTCGAGCTTGAGGGGGAATGAAGAGACAATCCCCATGAATCTGCATGAATTACTACCGTCACGATCTGTTTCTCCTCTATTTTTTGCATGATTCTTGCTGTACATATACGTTACATACTCGATAGTCTAATTGTACATTCCATGTATACTTCTCAAACAGCTAACAACAAAGTTGTGCATGATTTCTGTAAATTTTATATATATGCAAATATATAGACATGCATATTGCGGGCTTTTCACATTTACACCTAATATACAACACTAGTACTTGAGTTTGCTTTAGAATAAGAAGTCATGTCATCGATTAATTTGCAATTCTTTACTCTTCTCTTTTTTGTCGTGTTCTTCATTTTATATTTGCTTTCTCTTTCAAAATGAGTGGGTTATCTTCAGAATCTTTAAGAAGATCTCAGCTGGGAAGAAACCTCATGTTTCAGGATTGGGTAGCCCGAGTTCCTATGCGAAGGAGTCACATCCTTTAGTGTTGCCCCGGTTGATAAATTCATCTCTATACAACAGAGAAACAAGAACCTATTTTGGTGAGATGTTTCTTGTGGCCTCTTTCTTTGATTCAATAGAGGACCACAAGATCAAAGAAGATATGGTTGAGAGCTTCGACACTCCTTTCTAAGCCGCTTCATATTCCTCAAATCCGTCTTATATTTCTTCTGCTCCTAACTCATCCGGTCATTATTCAAACATCGAAACTTTGCACTACCCAGATGCCATGTTCATGCATAAGCAATACTTCGTATTGAGGATATTGCTCTAAAACAATGCTCCAGACATGAAGTGGAATACAAATGGAGAGTTATTGCCCAAAATTGACTTTAGTATTGATATGTCTTCAGCGGTGTCCAACCATGATATGGCTCAAAGGTCTTTTGAAGATCAAGAGTTTGGAGAAATCGAAGAATGAAGATGGGAGGGAAGTCATGGAGACTGGATTCTAGAAAAATGAAGGCTAACTTTACAGGTATTAGGTAATTACTCAATCCCAAACCCTTTTCGAACGGAACAAATCAGAAGTGGAACACTTCACCTGTTTTCTATTTCGGGTCAGCTACGGAACATGAGTAAAATGTTCAGCCCTATTTACCATTGAGGGGTGGGGGATCAATCCTCTTTGGGTAAGTGGTTTGGTATCTATGAAGTTCTAGATTCGAATCCGAATATAGATTCACCTTAGACTATTAGTATCAATTGTCTAAAACTTTATCGAGTTCCCTAGTGGGACTAAGGTCTAAACCATGGCTCAAACCCGACTTGAGAATTACAACCTCTTGTCGTCTAGGCCTTTCCTGTTTGTAGAGTGCTACTATGGTCATATCTAAGTAAGGTTGTTCTCTCTTATCCTTTTTATTTAAGGAAAAAAACTATACTTTTATTTTCTCTAAATTTAATTCATTGTTATTTATGGTTGATTTTTAAAAATAAAAAACATGGGGTCGAATTTCCTCAATTATTTCTCTATTTGGTTCTTTGATACTATGTGATATTTGTTGACAACAACTTGTGCTTTACTTGGTCTTTTGCGTTTAAAACAACTTGTACAAGGTATCTTAAAGTCTCGAGACGCATCATGTGGGCAGGCTAAAAAGAAAAACATCAAAAAGTGAGGTGGGATTGGCCGGAGGAGTGTCACGGGTGGAGAGAAAATTCTGCTTGGCAAAGGTGACATGACAAGAGATATTCGCCTTGAGTAGTGCGATCAAGATGGCAACAAAATACTTTCATGGAGAGCGCTGTAGACATCACAGACAAAAATAACACTTTTTGGAGCAAGCTTATGGGGTCATTGTATAATAATGTAAAAGAAAAAGTTATATTTATATATATATTTTTTATTTTATTATATTCTCAATATTCTTGGCATCAAATGATTAATCCATAACTAAAATACAACAACTAATTGATTAAAAAGAAAATAATACAACATCTAATTTCCAATAATTTGATAACTCATTTTGAGATGATGACATACCGATAGAAAAGAAGGTAAATAAGATCACTCCAATGTAAAAGAATGAGAAAAAAGCAACAAACTACTTGGAAAATGAAAAATAAAAATAAAAATGATGAGGTTTCTCACCATACTAGGATTGCATAAGACGAATCATCCTTTAGGATTGGTGCTGAGAGTATATTAATGATGAAGGCACTTGAGGAGAAGAACTAAAAATTAGTGTTTTCATTTCCGTTCTGTTCCGACCGAAATTTATTGTGCATGTACAGTAATTGGCATAGATTAAGTGATTGTTTCGTCCAGATTTAAATTTTGGCCATTCCAGTTTGTTTCCATCCATTCCGGTCAAATTTTGATATTCTAACCAGAATTTATGTTTTGGTTTGAAATCTACCTTTGTGACATTTTGATAAATATGTTGAAAATCGAGGGAGATATTTTAATTTATCGAATTCTCCTATTATCTCCCTTTCGAGATTATCAAATGCCTAGTATACAAACTACAAAGCTTTCTATTATATATATATATATATATTTTTTTTTTTTAAAAAAAAAAAAAAATTATAAAGCTGTTTGTGTCCAAAAAGAATTAGAGAATAGAAAGTATCCAAATAAGATGTTGTTTATAACATAACCCTATATACTTGAAATATAATAAATTATTACTCTAATTATCATATTTGAATTATTATTTTTTATGTGCATTGTATTATTAATTTTATCTTGAAATCACTTTGTACTATTTATTTAGTTAACATTGAATGACCGAAATATTAATAATAAATAATAAATAAGTTTACAACTCTTTGCACATATGTATTTTAAGATAAATGATATTTACAATCGTGGAATTGGCAAGCGTCACACAATCCTTTTAAAAAAAGTGAGTAAATACGAAATCTATACGAAAAAAGAACTAATTTTTTAATGGTAGTCCTAATTCTTTTTTTAAAACGATTATATGATATTTACGTAATCGACGACTATATGTAGCATTACTTATATTTTAAAGTTGAGGTTAAAATGATAAATTTTAAAATATAATTATATAAAGAGTTGTGAAAATAGTTGTACATCTTTCATTACTTTTTTTAATAGATTCTATTTTTGAGCTGGTTTGTAGAGTACCTCATCTATATTATTTAAAGAAAATTTTATTTAAATAATAAGATTTAATTTGTAAGTTTGCTCTACAGTTAACTTGAAAATAAAAATTTTCTTTGCTTAAAATTTAAATCCTCCATCCCTGTCACGTGCCTGGTGACGTGCCGCCTCGATTTGAACCTAAAGGCCCCAAATTTGGAAAACCACTCCCCCCACTTTTTCTCTGAATCGAATCGAAGTAATGGAAGCAATACTCCGATCCCTCTCACGTGCCTCCGGGATTTGAACCTGAGCCCCCGGCCGCCCAAAAACCAGATAAACCCTCCCCCTCCCTTCCCCCTCTCTCTGTCTCTGAGAATCGGAGCAGCCATGGAATCAATACTCGTGGACTGTGTACAAAACAGTCTTCGCCATTTTATGTACCGGAACGCGATTTTCATGTGCGAACGCCTATGCGCTGAGTTCCCCTCTGAGGTACCTTCCTTTTCCTTTTCATCTTGTATCTTTCAATTTCTCTTTACTTCTCGCCTCTTTGCTTGGTTTTCGAAATCCGTGGCAGAAATTAAGGGGAAAAAGTTATTTCCTTCAAATCTTGCGGCATTAGGTATTTGCTTCCAATTTTCTCTTCTCTTAGTACTGTGTCTCAATCCTCCAAGGAGAAATTTGGCGTCAATTACCAGTATTAGTGCTTCGTTAGAGTAAAACGCTTAGTTTAATCCATTCCCTACAAATTCCGTTATTATTATTATTATTATTTTTTGGTATCATGAGAAATTTGAGAGGTTTTTTTTTGGGGGGGGAGGGGGGCGGTTGCAAACGCAGAATAGGATGTAGGAAGGTACTAGATCATTTTGCTTTTCTTTTCCGTTTCCTCCCTCGTATAACCGTAATCAAATACTTATTCACTACCTAGAAAAGGAAATTCGTATAATGAGTGAAAGTGCAAAAATGGTTCATGGGCTCGATTTACTTTACCCACTTTTCTACTTCGTTGGCTTCAACTAGGAACTCTTTATTTTCAATTTAAATATCAATTTCTGTTCATGGCAGCACACATCATTTGACAAAGTTTTCACAGTGGTGAAGCATACTGAAGGATATAACTATTACAGTCTATAATTGAATCTCGTGATTATTGTTATTTTGTTTATCTTAGTTTTACTCGACTCCTTGACACTTACTTTTTCTTATGTGCAGACCAATATGCAATTATTGGCTGGCTGTTATTTGCACAGCAATCAATCTTATGCCGCGTACCACATTTTAAAGGGTATGTGTCATAGTACTTAATTTTCTGCCATTATTGAACCAATTTAGTATTAGGATTTTTCTACTTTTATTTTTGGTGGTTTAATTTATTGAAAATGTTCTTATGCATAAATCTCTCTTCTTTGTTTGTTCATTATTTTATGAAGGCACGCAAATGGCTCAATCGCGCTACTTGTTTGCACTATCATGCTTTCAGATGGATCTTCTTAATGAAGCTGAAGCAGCATTATGTCCCCCTAATGAGCCCGGTGCAGAGGCAAGTGTATGCTTTTATTTTATTTTTTATTTTCTTGGTCTTTAGTTGCCCCAACCCCCTCATTTTCTGGCAAGCATGTACTTGCTCAGATGCCTTTCAGACGATGATGAATTGCTTGGTGTTGTTATCTTTATGCAGATTCCAAATGGTGCAGCTGGTCATTACCTTTTAGGACTTATTTACAGGTTGCTGTTTTATGTCTTCTTCTTATTATTGTTATTGAAATAGTAGGTTGCCATTTTGTTTTCCCATACATCATTCTGTGAACTTCTAGAGATGTATTTCCCTTTGCTTGTCATACGTGTACAGCACAAATGAGAGACACAAATAAGTCTACAATACATTATTATCATTATTTCTTTTTGTGAATCTACAATATATTATTTTCTAATCAGATAAGTCAACGTGTTACCAAACTTGGAAACATTTCTCTTCACAGAATATCAGGCAAAAGAAGCTTATTTAATTTACATTTCCCCCTTCCTTAAGATACAGTCTCTCTTACTCTCATTGTATGCTTTGTTGTTTCCTCACTGACTATAGTGGCGATACAAGGGGACATTCTTTTATTTGTGTTTGTTAGCTTTGTTTCTATTCTTCTTTTGGTGGTGGGTGATGCCTTCAAAGGTGGTAGAGCTATTAACATGTTGAAATGGAAAGTTGAGCGCCATCTATATGTTTCATTGTGAAAGATGGTCCCATTGTGCATCCTATGGTGCATATGGAGGGAAAGAAACCAGTGTAACTTTGATGATTGCAAGTGGTCGGTGTCGGATTTAAATTTTTTGTTTTAAACACCTTGTATCAGTGGACAAAAGCCCACTATGGTGCTCCCTTTTCTATTTTTAATTTTCGGGATTTTATATCTCTTTCCCCCTTTTCTTTCCCACTTTCTTGGTTGAGTGTGGTCATGTATACTTCCTGTATGCCAGGATAATATCCCTTTCCTTTTTAATAAAATTTATCTTGCTCATTACAAAATATGTCTGTTTTTTTGGCAGCTCTAGCTGATCCAAAGTATCGGGTTTAATTTAAAATTTTAATTGAAAAACTTTCTGCTTCAATACTTTTGTCTATTTGGGCATCTGATATAGATAATGGGTTGGGTCTCATGATTTCTTTGTATCATTTAAAGTTCCTAATTAGGTGTTTCTCCTGTATACTTCCTATGGAAATGGGCTAAGCATTTGCTTGATTTGATAACATTTTTGGTTACTTGTAAAAAAAGTCCTGGATTGAATTAGTGCTTGGACAATATAAATGGGGCTACTAAATCCAATTAATTGAATTCCATTACTATACGGCATTTATCCTTTGTGGTCTATGCATTTTCTTTCCTTTGTCTTATGACTGGTTGTTGGACTGAATTCATGCAGTTCTCATCTTTGAATTCCATAAGTGACATAAATTCTGAAATGGTTAATTATTTCATGTTCAGATTGCAATATCATGTCCATTTCTATAGTCTTTGGTTATGTGCAACTTCTTAATTCAGCATATCAGCTTTTATTCATTGCGATTTTATTTTGTTTTAGGTACACTGACAGAAGGAAAACTGCTGTGCATCACTTTAAGCAGGCATTATCAGCAGATCCTTTAATGTGGACTGCATATGAGGAGCTTTGTGTCTTAGGTTTGTGCAAAGACTACCCACATGGTTTCGAGTCCTTCAACTGCTGTGTAATATCATCATTGATAATTTTGAGTAGTTACTGATGTTTTAATTCTAAGGGCTTTAACTGTTATGTTTAGGAATTTAAGCTGATCGTGAACCAATGTACTTCGTAGGTTCCATTTTGACTTGTTAATCAGTACATTTAAATTCAATCCCATCATTACTATTAGATGTTGTCTCTGCAAATATACTTTATTTCTATGTATTATCTTCATGGTGGAGCCTTAGTTATTCGTTGATGTTTTCTATGTCATTTTTCTTGCTCTATGATCGTACAACTCTTAAAATTGTAATTTCATATTTCTAATATTCAACTAGGTCATGTGGATGTGCAATATCATAATCAAAATATGATTTTGCAGTTAAAGGTAATCTGATTGTTAAAAATGTTGCCAGTTGAGTTTGATAGTTAAGGGTTAAAAGTAATATTCATGGCCCTTCACTTCCAATTTAAATTTTTTACTTAACTTTTTTCTTTAAAAAAAATGTATAGTGAGGAATTTAGCTATAATTATACCTTTCTTAAAATAACCCTCTATCAGGAAGTTGGAGAGTGTGGCTATCTCTGTATCATTGGTGGAGCTGGGGTAATGATATTAAAATTATTATATATAAAGAATGCCAATGCAATTTTACTGTCATTGTAGGTCATCTTGATTGCTTTTTGTCTTTTAATCATGACTTTTAGTAATTTTTGTGTATTTTTATTTCTGTCCAATCATGATCATGTAATTGTAAATGTGATTTATTTACTTCCCCCTTAAGTAATATTTTCCTGTGTTTGTATTTTAGTTCCTTTGTAGACTTGACATTAATTTGGTGTATGTGTGGAGTTGTTGCCACAAGGCATAGGACATGGTGTACCCAGATGAAGTTTGAGACCATCTGGAAGTTTAACTAAGCCAAAAGAGCTATAGGGGATGGATTGATTATCTTTGCAAGAAATTTGAGAAGTGCATTTTATGTTATGGATATGACAGCAACTGCTCGCAGTTTTGCTTGATGACTATGATATTCCATATCTGATTAAACAGTTTGCTTATGATTCAGAAGTATAGTATTGATCTCTTGGGTAATAAGAGGCATATTTCTGTGCAAGGAAGTTGATTCACTTTGCCTTGGTAGCATTTCCCAGGCACAGTAAATGACACCTTGCCGAATCCCTTTTGGCCTTACATTATTAAAGCCAGTTACTTTTTTTCTTCATACATGAAAACAAAAGTATTGGTTCCTTTGGGAACTCATGCTTGATTTTGTAATTTTGTTCCGTGTTAAGCAAGCTATTCCTTTTTATGCTTTTAGGTGCTGCTGAAGAAGCAACTGCAGTTTTTGGTGAAGCAGCGGCTCTTTGCATACAAAAGCAATACTTACCCCATGGATCAGCTTCCCAAAGCTTGCACACGTCAACTGAGGATCGTGGCTTAGCTTCTTCTGGAAACTTTGGCCCAGGGGCAGATGATGCCAGTCCACGGCAATTGAAACACATGCAAGGCAATAAACAAAGAGAAATTCCTGGCAATTATCATGGAGCAACTGCACTAGGAGGAGCTGCTAGTCAGCCTTCAAATGGTGGTTCATCAAACATATCATTCTATAATACTCCTTCACCTATGGCCTCACAGGTATGATAATCTAAATTAAACCTAACGTTAACTCTGTGTAAAGTTTTGCGTTCTTTTTGCCTTGTTTTGTTATTTTTCCCCTTCTTTTGAGTATATTAATACCAGTCACCATTATAAATTTTTTGATGGGTACAATAGAGATTTTATTTATGCTGAAAAAGGTTGTTACCCCAATAGACATAAAGTATGCCAAACTGCTGTTTCCAACACGTTAGGAGTTCAACTACCTGAGAAAACATCACCCAAACTATTACAAGCTGACCAAAGATCTTGTTCCTTATGATGCTAGCAACCTCATATTGTAAAATAAGATGATTCACCGATTCCTCATTTTTCTTTCTACATCTTTATTAATGTGTTTGTATTTCTTATAAAAGGATGCCTAACTTTCTGCCAAAATTTTAGTTAAGTTAATCATTTGTTTTTGTTTTTTGTTTCTTTAACGAATATATTGAGCTATCTACATATTTATTAGTTTATATGTCCTTTTTACTGTAAAGATCAATCACTGCACTTAGATCCCCTATGTTTCACAGTTGTCAGGTGTTGCTCCGCCACCTTTATGCAGAAATGCTCAGCCAAATGGGCCAAACCAAAGCATAGTCACCGTTGATAGCTCTCCAAGGTCCACTGTGAACTCTACTATTCAAGCCCCTCGAAGAAAGTTTGTGGATGAAGGAAAATTACGGAAGGTTATAGCTTTGAAAATTCATGCTTTTTTAATCTTATTCTCTTATATAGATATAAATGCATATTTATGTGCACTAATGGTTTCATATGTCACGCTTTTCTTAGAGTAATGTGGTTTCCCTATTATCTGGTTCCTTAAAATTTCACAAATTAAATTATTAGGTGTCCTTTTTTTTTTTTTTCATTTGACAAACTATTGATCAGATTTTCAGAGGGCAGGTATTGTGTACAAAACTATGGAGAGCCCATATGAGTTATTAATAACATGTATGTTTTTTGAATGAGCTAGAATTGAGACGAGGGAGTCTTATCAGCTTTAGACTTTATATATCATCAAAAAGGAGAATCTTTTTTGAAATTTATTTAGCGAATTTGGAAACTTTCAAGGTAAAGTTGCAAGCTTTTGCAGAGGGTACCAACCAGCCTTTATTTTTCCCTTTTGAGATCATTTTGTTATTTGGTTCTCTTTATTTTTGTTTTTCGTGACGTTCTGTGGTTCCGGTATTCTCTGCTTTTCCTTGCCTTTTTTTGCTACATAATTTAAGCTCATAGTTAGGTTATTTTGTTTTTGAGGCTGATACAGCCTGCAGTTCATTATATAGTTGCACTATTGTACTTAATCTGCTGGTTTAACTTGTCTCTTCATTTTATGGCATCTTGCTGCCTGATATTATTAATTTGGTTGGCATGTTTCTTCTCTTGTGCACAGCGGGTGACCTGTACATTTTTTTCTTCAAGTCATTTGAGCTTGTCTTAGTAATCAATTTTTTTGCAGTAATTAATTCCACTGCTTTCTTGGCCTATCAACGTGCATGCAGTGTTGGAGTGGTTTTTACGTCATTCTTAGATCTATTTGATGCATTATTTGGATCTTCTTCTACCTTGAGATCCTTTGTTTCCTTTATTTTCAGATTTCTGGGAGGTTATTTTCTGATTCTGGCCCTCGACGAAGTACAAGGCTTTCTGGAGATGCTGGGGCCAACTCAAATGTGAGTGCTACAATGGTAGTTGGAAATGGAACGAGCAACTCTTCTAAATATCTTGGAGGTTCCAAACTGAGCTCTATGGCATTTCGTGCTGTGACAATTCGTAAGGTTCAGTCATGGACCAATGAAAATATTGATGAAGGTAATGGATCTCTTTATCTGTTATCTTTTACTAACTCAGCCATTAATTGAAAATGGAAATCTTCACTGAAAGTCCTTTATGTAGGTGGGTGGCTCTACAGCCACTGCTGGGGGCTCTTGCTGGTTTATTTTGTGTATTTTTTTTTGTTTTTTTTACATGTATTTTTTTAACACTTTTAAATTTAGTTTTTTTAAAAATTCGCAACATTATTAAAAAACGCTTACTTAATTATTAAGTAAAAAAATAATAATAAGAAAGTAAAAAGTTCCAGTGGTAGCTCCCACACCGGGAGCTACCAACGGGAAGAATAGCATTTTCCTTACATAGTTTTTGTCTATCGCTTGTTAACAATGAAATGCCCATTACTTAGCTCTTGCCTATTCTTATGATCAATAAAATTTTGTTTGCTGATTAAAAAAAAAGCAATGAAATGACTTTATTTAAGTCTGTTTAAACTCAAGTTAATTTTACTGTGGATACAACATTTGTTCTTATAAATTACAGTTGATGATTTCCAATATGCCAGTCTGAAATTGGCCAGTCATGAACTAGTTTGTTTTATTAGGAGATGTTTCTGCCTCATGGCTAATAAATGACTCCCTAAAACTGTCTAATTTGATCTCTTTTAGGGATACGCAATGAGACTTTTGATGATTCTCGTACAAACGTCACATCAACAACTTCTAGTTTGTCTCCCTCTGGTGATACTAAATCTCTTGAACAAGAAGGAACAACCATTCCAATTAGTGGAAGTATCATGAACGGCTCAAAAGTTATTAGTGGTGCTTCAGAAATACTGGGTCTTTTGAGAACTCTTGGGGAAGGCTACAGACTTTCCTGTATGTACAGGTGTCAGGTATAACATGATTATTTTTTAATAGATAAAAGATACTTTTTTCTTAAATGGAACAGAAAAGAATACATATTATGACATTAGTGGAGTTATATCAGAAAGCACCAAATATGGAACTAAGATATCTTGTATTTCCTGGCTCATGTTTCATTGTCTGACTGCTTCTGGGTTACAGGAAGCACTGGATGTTTATCTTAAACTTCCACACAAGCATTATAACACGGGCTGGGTGCTTTCCCAGGTAGTTTGGTAGTTCAAAGCTATTTCCTTGACCCTTTTCTGGATTTTATACTTTTCTCTACTGCTGATCATGTGCTTGCGTCAGCTGTGATTTGTGACTGTTCATACAGATGCATGGTTTTTTAATAAACTAGTTTATTTACATCCTTTATACCCACTTTTTTGGGAGCACCTTAGACTTATGCTAGAACGTTAGCATGTCTGCATGTTCCTGACCATTGGACCTCTTAATTTGTTCATGTTTAAATGCAGGTTGGAAAAGCATATTTCGAATTGGTTGATTATTTAGAGGCTGATGGGGCGTTCAGTCTTGCCCGCCAGGCATCCCCTTACAGCTTAGAAGGAATGGATACTTATTCTACTGTACTTTATGTGAGTTCCCACCATACTATATTTGTAAAAAATCCTCTTTTATCTATTGTAAGGAGAGAGCGGGTATCATAAGTTGGGGTGACAATATGTTACACGACCCGTTAACCCAATACAAACACGACACGATAATAGCGGGTTAAGGTTTAGTCTTAATGGGTTCGGGTCAAAACGGGTTGACTGGTTAAGACACGATTGCTTAATGGGTTGATAACGGTTCAACCCGTTATGACACGTTAAGAAAGTTAAAATTACAATTATACCCTTATACCTAAAAGTAAAATTGTTAAAATTTCAATTTCGATATTTTTATTGTTTGAATTGTAATTTTAGATTATAGTTAACTTTATAATTTATGTAAATATTGTGATTTTAAAATTTATATAAAATTATGCTAAATTTAATCAGGTCAAATTGGTTAATTTTGGGCATATTCAACCCATTTACATAAATAGTTTGAAATGGGTCGTATTGTATCGTGTTAACCTATTTCATAATATTTACTAATGGGTCAAAACGGGTTGACACGACACGACCCGTTATGTTAATGGGTCGTATTAGGGTTTGAGATTTTGACACGATAAGCTTAACGGGTCGGGTTAGAGTTGAGCTATATAGTATAATATACATACTTTGACACGACACGAGCACGACCCGTTAACACGATTTGACACCCCTAATCATAAGCCCCGTTTGATGCAATCTGAAAATTTAATTCCTTAGATGGGTGACTTCTGCAAATTCATCTAACCACAAGCTGCAGGCTTAAAGTTATTGTCATTCTACTTATCTGAAGTGATAGCTCTCTTATGATATTTTCTTGTCTTATAATACTGGATGCTTGCAGAAAAGTTTTCCTCAACTTCCTTGCTTCGCTGACAGTTGTTCTATTTCCATTGCAGCATTTGAAGGAAGATATGAAGTTGAGTTATCTGGCTCAAGAACTTATCTCAACTGACCGTTTAGCATCTCAATCTTGGTAGCCTTTTCAATCTTTCTTCATATTACACAGTGCATTATAACCTTTCTTCTCGGTGTTAGATTTCTGCAAGTAACTTTTTTAATATTTCTCATGCTCCAAAATGTCTTAACCCTCAATTTCTTTGGTACTTCTATCTTGTGTTTAAAGTTTACCTGCAATATGCAATTACTCCTATTTAGAGAAGTATATATTTTTCCTGCGTACCTTTTTTTGGTCGAGGAATGGGTAGGTCTTTTGGCTTTTATCTTTCTATTTTGTCTTATGAGCTGTGTTGTGTTTGTTTCTGCCGTCCTGTTACATGCTTCTATTTATGATGGCCATGATTAGCAATGCAGTGATTTATTGATTTTGTGGCATTAATCCACAACTTTTGACGTTACTAGGTTGTAATGCCCCAAACCACATGGCCTATTCAAAAGGACTAATCAATGATACGATTAGAGCCCCATTGGAACTTTATAAAGAGCAAGAACTTCTCATTCTCAAGCAATGTGTGATCTTATACACCATTTACCCTTATCCTTATCATATCACAATCTCTCTCTCTCTCTCTCTCTCTCTCTCTCACCCTTCTTAAATTCCCGATGTCCTCGTTGGGCTAGTCCATCGTAGGTGGCACAGCTCAAGTCCCATATTTTTTGTTGGAATAGGCTCTGATACCATTTGTAACGCCCCAATGGAAAGCTCAAACCACATGGCCTATACTGCAAAAGGACTAGTTAATGATACAATTGGAGCTCCATTGGAACCTTATAAAGAGCAAAAATTTCTCATTCCCAAGCAATGTGGGATTTCATACACCAACTACCTTTCTTCTTATCATATGGGGTATCACTAAGTGTCTTTGCAAATTGGAGGGTCAAAGGTCATGAAGGCATTAGGTTTTCATTTTTAGTGGCTATATTCAGAGTTTGTAGTTTTTATTAGTGATAAAATTATTCTTTATAAGTTTCTTTTGAATGGACATGCAGGTGTGCTATGGGAAATTGCTATAGCTTGCAAAAAGACCATGAAACTGCTTTGAGAAATTTCCAGCGAGCTGTTCAACTTAATCCAAGATTTGCATATGCACACACCCTTTGTGGTCATGAGTATGTGACAGTCTCTTTTCCTGCCCTGATTTAGCCCCTAATTGAATACCTTTTGGAGTGAACTTCTGCTCTGATGGTCAATTTTTACTTTTGCTGCTTCAGCTAGTTATTTATGATCTTGCAATTGCATTCTTATTTATAGATATGTAGCTTTGGAGGATTTTGAGAATGGAATTAAGAGCTACCAGAGTGCACTTCGGGTTGATGCAAGGCATTATAACTCCTGGTATGGGCTTGGAATGATATATCTTCGCCAAGAGAAGTATGAGTTTTCAGAGCATCACTTCCGGATGGCTTTCCAAATAAATTCACGTTCTTCTGTTATAATGTCTTATCTTGGTACAGCTTTGCATGCCTTAAAGGTTGGACCAATTGCTATGTTGATTCTAATATTATGATTTCAGGAGCAACAGTATATGAAAGCTCTCTTAATTGTGTTTGTATCGCCTGACAGAAAAGTGATGAAGCTCTGGTGATAATGGAGAAGGCTATTTTAGCAGATAAGAAGAATCCTCTTCCCATGTATCAGAAGGCTAATATACTAGTGAGCTTGGAAAATTTTGATGAAGCCCTTGAAGCCCTGGAGGAGCTTAAAGAGTTTGCCCCTCGTGAAAGCAGTATATATGCTTTGATGGGTAAGATCTACAAGAGGCATAATATGCATGACAAAGCGATGCTTCATTTTGGTCTTGCCTTGGATTTGAAACCACCTGCGACAGACGTAGCTACCATTAAGGTGATTTGACTTATTTCCTAGCTATCATCTTGCCTCTGAAACTAGAGATTATTGTCAAAATGCACCTTCAAACTTCCCTAAATTTTTTGGTAAGGAAAATATTTCTTTTTTTGAGGTTTGTTGGAGTTTAACTGAATGTGCACAGATCACAATATGCAACTAATTCTCACATGAAGTTGTGGGCTCTATGGAAGTGGTATCATCAAATTTCTCTGGAACTCATTCATCAAGCTTTGGGTTTGATCCAATACGAGAACAGGATTTATGGGGATGGGAAGTTTTTTATTGATAGTGGGAAAAAGAGCTGTTTACTGTTATTATTGTTCCTGTAACAGAGAAGGGAGAGCAGCCTTTCCTCACAGGCCTCACCCCTCTTCGTGATCAAGATAGATGGGAAGGGGCCCTATCAAATAATGGCCGTATATAGCCTTTTTTCAATAAATACATCATTTTTCTGGGGTGTGGCCGCACTTCCTCCTGCAAGTCTGGCCATCTCTGAACCTCTCACCCATCTCATTCAATTCTATTGAGGGGTTCTCAATTGTTGCAATTCCTACTCGTCTTACTGTCTGACATGAATCATGCATCTTTTAGCTTTTTCTGCGGCAATACCATCAGTGTTTTCAGAAGTAAACAAAATCTCTTGTTTTTGTTCCGATTACTTTACAAATAGATTGTAGGTTTTCTTCTGTCTTCCTCTCTCTTCACTAAGTTGTTTCTTTCCTGAGAGCAAGGAACTTCTGCTCTATGATCCTTTCTTGTCCTCTGTATCTTTTGACAGGCTGCCATTGAGAAGTTGCATGTGCCAGATGAACTACAAGACTACGTGTAGATCTACTTACTTGCACTGGACCCGGGACAGGGAGAGTGATGTAAATTTTCCGGCTCAGATCATTAGGGCCCCAAGAAGTTTGGCCTGGCTTGTGCTTTCGACAGACAATGAATAAAAATGGTTTAATGCTCGAGGCCTGATTGTTTCTGCCAGCGTCCTGTCTAGCTGGCAGATCATGCGGAAGTGACGACCTCGGCTCTGCTGGTGATTTACATACTGAGGTTCTGATGTTACAAAGGTATTAAAAAGCTACCAGGCTTATGCTTTTGTATGGATGGTGGTTTTATGATGCCAAAGAGGTCTTTGTATGATTAGTCTGAATTCGTTGTTCATAGTATAGTTGGCTCGCCCATTCGTTGAGTCTAGGGCTTAATATTCAGTATTATTTATTTCCGTTGATCATCGAATGCCAGCAGCAATATTGATCATCTGCATCCACTCGAAACAATCCTCCTGCACCCATCCTGTGACAAATGAGTGATTTATTTTTGGATTTCAAAATTGTGCAACATTTTTATCCTTTTATGTGTGTTGGCTCTTCAGAAACTAGCTCTTTGTATTTTTGCCTAAGAAACAAATGTTACGGGCCCCTTGCTGCACCCGTTACACTGAACAACTCAAATGAAGTTCATCTGAACCATAACACGATGAAAGGAAAAATAATTGATATTTATAGGCCTTTTAAATTTTTAATCATAATTATTCGTCTCTGACTCTTTATCAAATAATTGACAGATAAATAATAAATAATAAATAAAAAATAAATTTTCAACTATTTAATACTACATTAGAAAAAGAAATGATGAAATAATTATTAAAATATGGTAAATAAACATCTTATAACAGTGAAGGATTTATTATTTTTATTATTATATTGATTTTTTCAACGAGTATTTTCTGACGTTCTTTTTATATAATTAGGGCTTCCCTTGTAATTTTCTTTTTCTCTTCCTTATCTTCTATGTTTTATGGGTGAAGATGTTTACTTGAGTATGTGTGAATTATTAGTAATTACTCAAGAAGGGAAAAATATTAGCCGTGAAAATATATATATATATATTATTATGTTTGCATTGCGCAGCCCACAATAATTCTTATATATATATATATATATATAATCTTTTTTTGTTCATATAGGAGTCATAATATACATGAGCACTAAAGAAACGCAGCTTATATAATAAGAATAATGATCCATGTGTAATCTTCTTTATAATTATTTATATAATCATATATTAAAATAAAGATATTTATATAAAGTGACGTTACTTTTTAAAGTTATTTTATAAAATTATTTTTTAATTTAAAACATAATGTATAAAAAATTATAAAAATAATATATTTCTATCATTTTCCATATTTATACGTGCAGAATTTTGTTGCACGTCTCCCCCGTCTATCTTTATCAGAGTCCGAGTCCAAGTCCAAGTCCTGAGACAGTCCTTTTCCCTAAAACCCGGGTAGCCTTTAAACTAGAGACAGAGGCCTTGTGGCCCCATCTTATCCTTATTCATAAAAGTCAAATTATCCAATATTTTATATTTTGGATAATGTTAATCCTACCGCTTCTTCCTTCTGCTGGGAGCTACAGCTGGTAATTATTTTTTGAACTTTTTTTTAATTTCGTGATTAAGAAAATATTTTTTAATAATGTTGTAAATTTTATTTTTAAAAAAAATATTTAAAAGTGTGAAAAAAACATATAAAAAAAAGTAAAAAAAAAAAAAAAACATATCAAAATAACTAACAACAGGTCTCAGCGGTTGGGAGCAGTGGCTCTAGTGCCACCATTTATATTTTACACTTCAGACTATTAAATCTAAAATATTACCCTGTCAGATTATTAAATAGTGATGCTTTAAAACCTATTTCAATAATAAATATTGAGATGAATAAAATGTGAAGTGGTTTAATCTTGATGGTTAGATTTTAATAGAGAGTAAATACGGTCAGTTTGTATTTGTTTAGGATACAAAGTATAAAATCCATAAAGTGCTAAGGCTATTTATCCTTATATTTTGACCTTCCTATATTATCAGTTTGTGGTACAAAATAAACTTACAAATTGACGTGGTTTCATAAAATCTGTTAGATTTATTTTGTAATAAAAATAACTTTACAATTTGACGTAACACATCAAGCCACATCAGTTTGTGGGTTTACTTGTGTATAATTCTATTTTGGTTAAAGTATTTTCCTTTTCTAAAACCTCTGCATTATATTTTCTATTCTATTAAAATAATTTTTATTTACTTATTCTTTATTATTATTATTATTATTTTAACTCATTTATTTTCAAACAAGAGTTATTTGTCTAACTATTCTTTTCAACTTTTCATCTCTAACTAATATTTTTCAAGATTTTAAATTATTTATTTCTCACAAAACAATAATGTTTTCGAAGTTTATAATTTTCTATTAATGATAAGCTCATTTGTAAATGATGATAAGAATATAAATAACAGTAGAAAAATTAAGTTAAAAAATAGTTTAAGAAATGACAAAACAACTATTATCGCATTTGTAGGGAAAAAAAAAAACATTTAAAAGAAGCAAAGAAGATAAAAAATAATAATAAAGTAAGTTTAGCTAAGTTAAATTTATTCTTCAAAATACACAGCCAAGAAGATTTTACTCGTTTACTCCCAATTTTGGCTAAAAACTCTCTATAGGAGCGTACCGCTTTCAAATATGAAGATTATTTTTTTTTATCATTTTTTTTGTGAATATTTTTTTACATCTTTAATCATTAAAAAAAATAAAAAATACATAATTTCACTAATAATAACTTCTTTAACCATTAAATAAAAATAAATTAATTAAAAAAATTAAAATACTTGAGTAATAAGTTTGAGGGGGCGCCTCTAACTTCAACTGCAAGTACACTACAAACTGCACTCCATTCCAACTGAACTAGCTGACTCCGTTTTTTAGGTGAGCCTTGACTATATAAACCTTTCTGCTTTTCACATTAACCTAGATGCAAGAGCCAAAAGATGCATATGTTATATCCTACTTCACCAGTATTGATTGCCTCTTAATTTCAAAGTGGGACAGTCTTTTTCCTGATCTTCTGTAAGCTTTTGGTAACCATTTAGCTCCCTTTTGGTCTCTCAAAAGTATACGCCAGGAAACATATTTTCTTAAGTACAACGCCTGGTTCTATGTTCTATTGGACATGAAAGCATTGTGACACAAATGGGGTCAAACAGAACCAATATTTTGAACTATTTCAGTGTTTTTTTTTTTCTTGGAAATCTAAAATAAATTACTCTTTATAATCCATCTCTCTCTCTCTCTCTCTCTCTCTCTCTCGTTTTTTGCTGTAATATTCAATTATAATTTCTTCATTATCTTAGCCTTTAGACAGACCATAACATGAATGAGCAGTGACCAAGCATTGATAACTTGGGCAGTTCGATGCTTTCTTAAGCTTTTGATTGCCCTTTTGACCATATCCTTTTCTAATTACTTTTGAGGGGTAAGAGATAATGATCCATGTCTCTAATAATCTAGCTTGGAGAATTTAGTTGAACACTAAAATGGGATTAATGGCTGCCAAATGGGATTAATGGCTGCCATCTCCTTGTATCACTAGCATTCACTAGCATTTTTCTCCTATTTAACCTTTTATCATAATTTTAGCATACGCTAAGAAGGATCAGATGAAAGTCTATTACATGAATAAAGAAATGTTATTTATTATCCATTATATAATCGTCATTGATGTGACGTTAAAAGATTAACAAATAAATAAAAGATAGTAAATAATCTTCTAATAATTTAATGTCACATTAATAAATGATAAAATAATAATAAATAACAATTTTTTATAAATAATAATCGTTGTAAGATACATGATCAGGATAACATGAACTGACAAACAACAAAGCCATACAACTTTGACTTGTGGGCCTTTGCTGGGGGAAGCCTTTGTGTTTGTACTTTGATGTGGGGTTAGTTATTTCCCTGATGCAGGACAAGGACTTCAAGCCTATTGGATAATTTCTGTTTGGTGAGAGATAATCTCAACTGCTCCTTTGAGAATCATGTGAAGCAGACAAGAACATAGGAGGAAATTGATTGATTGATTGATTATTAATATTATTTTTGCATAAAATGCGGATTCACATGGGTATATTAGGCAATATATGACTATCAAATTCAAATATTTGAGACTCTCTAGGTGTATGCTGACAAAAACAATATTGATGCTGTGTTAGTTATCATGGGGAGGTATCATATTGCTTGCTAGAAAGGTCAGCCTTCGTGAGTGTGTATATGACCAGGCAGAAATTTGTATGTGGCATGAAAAATACAAAAATTTATGTATGAAACAAATGAAAATATAAACATATAAGAAATTAAGTAAAAACTTACAAAAAATAAGAAAACTTAAAAAAATAAAAAATTTGAGGGCACCCTTACCTGACAATGATACCACTTCCCCACCCAAGAGGGGTTGAAGGGGAGCCTCTTGTATTGTTAAGCAAGGGCGGCGTGAGGACGTCCCTTGCCACCCTCTCTCAAGATGAGGGGTGGTCGGGAAGGGAGGTTGTGAATATGGGTAGGGGAGGGGATTCCTCCATCACCATTAAGGATGACAAGGTCACCCTGCGAGTCCCCTAATGATTGTCGAGCCACCCTCATATGGATGAAGGAGTGCCTCACCCCTATACTTCAAATGATATGTCACACATGATGCCACATGGACGGTCATGGAATGAGGATAGCTATGGCTTATGATGGAATGAGCATGTAGTTCTAACATCGCTATGGCTTATGATGGAATGAGCATGTAGTTCTAACATTGCTATGGCTTATCATGGAATGAGCATTTTTTCTCGAGAAAATCTATTTAACACCTCCAACACACTGCTGATGTTGAAGCTTTTCACATTAGTTATGCTAGCAAATGATTGGTGCAAAAGTTTTTTTAAAGTTAAAATGGGTCCCACTATAAGTTGTTGGGTTATTTCAAATATTCCCTCCAAAAATTGACTTTGACTTCTTTTGAAATTTCCCTCTAATGTGATTTTTTGTTAGTCCCATATTAAAAAAAAAAAGCAAGCGTTTAGTAGTTTATAACTGAATGAGTTTCACGATATATAAAACAAAATATAATGGTAGACATACAATAGGGTATGTTAGCACACCGACTTATAATCTACTCCATGCTAGCAAGTCAAATTTGAAAATCCAAAGGCTATGTTTCAGGGCTTAAAACTAGGGATGCTTCTTCTATATTCCTTGATAACTAGCTGTGCACCCGCAAAATGTGTGAGAAAAATTGTTAGCCTTTAATTCTATTCTACTTTTTAATGTTATATCTAAGCCGATTGCAAAGTTGTTTGAGTTGCTTTCTATAATTACTAAGTTTTAAGAAATTATACATGATAACTAGCTGTGCACCCACAAAATGTGTGAGAAAAATTGTTAGCCTTTAATTCTATTATACTTTTTAATGTTATATCTAAGCCGATTGCAAAGTTGTTTGAGTTGCTTTCTATAATTACTCAGTTTTAAGAAATTATACATAGAGGAAAGCAAGTGAGATGTTATAGATAAAAGAAGGAATGGTCTTCTTGATCCCATGATTTTTCAAATTATATGGCTCAATGGGAGCAAAGCTATCATCCTTTCGAAATATATACATGTTAAACATAATACATAACCATATTATGGGCTCAACTTGTAGACCTTCATTTTGAGTTTTAGGTTACGTTTAGATGTTGAGCTGAGTTAAGATGAAAGTTGAGAGTTGAATAAAATATTATTAGAATATTATTATTTATTTTGGGATTTGAAAAAGTTGAATTATTTATTATATTTTGTGTTGAAATTTGAAAAAAATTGTAATGATTAGATGAGATGAGTTGGGATAAGTTTCTCATCCAAGCTATCCAGACAACCGTAAGAGGCCTTTACTTTCATACTTTAAAAGAGATTTTAAAGTATCTATGTGGAAAAGGAAAAAGGGTCTTAATTCCAAAGAATGACATCCGCAGTGTGCTTTTCCTTCACTCCATGATGAGATCAGTGTCTTTATAAGAGCTCCCCAAGGCACTTACACTTCCATTAAAAAACAAGACCTTCACTTCCCCTGTAGTTTGCACTCGTATTCTGCCTATAACTCTTTTGACATCATTTTCTCTTTTCCCTTGCCACTTTTTAGTTATCTTACCCAATTTGACCCCATTTTCTTCGCTACCACTAGCAATGTCCACCTCCAAAACCTTGGATAAACCCTGCAAGGGCTGTGAGCCTGTTACAGTAATGGAGTGTAACATATCCCCATCTAGAAGAGGCCGGAGAAAGCCAGCCGAGCCAGGGAGGTTTCTCGGGGTGAGGCGGCGCCCTTGGGGCCGATATGCTGTTGAAATCAGGGACCCAACAACAAAAGAAAGGCACTGGCTTGGCACATTTGACACTGCTCAGGAAGCAGCTCTGGCTTATGACAGGGCTGCATTGTCCATGAAAGGCACCCAAGCAAGAACCAACTTTGTCTACTCTTACAACTCTACTTTCCACTCTCTGATGGCTCCATTTGATAAGCAATCCCACTTACTAACATCACAGTTAAACCTCACTACTACACAGAATGAACAGCCCTCAAATTGGAATAGCACTACAATCAAGCTCAGCAGTGAGGGGGCAGAAACTTCATATGGGAAAGCAGATGATAATAGTTTCTTCTTCTCTAATGATTCTAACTCAGGCTACTTGGGATGCATAGTTCCCGACAACTGCTTGAGACCTCTTTCCAATCCCAGCGAGCTCTCAGCCATGAACAGCAGCCCGTCGATGGAGTAAGATGGAAGCATAGGAGCTTCGTGTCCAATTATGGACAATCCTAGTTATGATATGGTGCCTCTGGACGCCTCCTCAATCTCTTGCCTCCATAATTTCTCCTTATGGTGATTTAGGGCTATTCCATCTTTTGAGTGTACGTTAATTATAAAGTCATTTTACTCAAATGAAAATGGTGTTGTTGTAGTTTGGGTTTTGCTTGCAACTCGTGACAGCAATCCTACTCTTCATCTTTGATCATATTATTCTTAGCCATATCACTTGATGTTGTATATTTTAAATTGTTCTATAAGTTAACAATGAATGAAAAAATTTAGCTTATAGAAAATTGAGAAATGATGGTTGCAGTCGTGAGTGTATAAACGTCACGCAATCATTTTGAAAAAAATAATAAATACGAGACTCACATGAAAAAAATTAATTTTTTAATAGTGAACTCTACTATTTTTCAATGCGACTGTACGGCGTTTGCACATTCTATAAATATATATAGCATTACTCAATAAAACGAGCTTCCCCATTTCATTTATTTTTGTTGGTATGAGTTCATAAAAATAGGTTTTTGAATTGTGATAGGTAAGAAATTCTAGCATAGACGGAGGTTAAAAAAGTCCAGGCATACGACGAGTACTCATATTACAGCCATTTCACTCTATACCAAAGAAACTTCAAACAATATCTGAGACTTGGAAATAATCGAAGCAAGTGTCAGAAGTGACCAGTATATATCAAGCAATTTTGTAGTCATGATCTCCTCCATGTCAAACACTTAAATAGTAAGAGCAATGCTACATACAGTCGTAAAATGTGTAAATACCGTGCAATCGCTTTGAAAAAGAGTGAGGTCCACGATTAAAAAGTTAGTTTTTTTTTTTTCATGTGGATCCCATATTAATTCACTTTTTTCAAAGCGACTGCACGCCGCTTGCACAACCTCGACTGCAAATATCATTTCTCAAATAGTAATTCCATCCTACTTTTTTTTTTGATGTGTTTGACAAGATGTGTACAGATTTATTCAAGTCTATCTTCGGAGTTGGATATATACCTGACATTTTCAAGCTTGGTTTAGATTGAGAGATGAGATAATTTTAGTCTAAAAATAAAAATTAAATAAAATATTATTTTATAATATTATTTATATTTTAAAATTTGAAAAAGTTAAATTAGAATTTGAAAATTTTGAATTATTTACTATATTTTATATAAAAATTTGAAAAATATTGTAATGATGAAATGAGATGTGATAAAATGAGATACTTTCCGAATCCAAACTTACTCATCTATTGTAAATCATCGCCTTTCCTAGAACAGTGCGTGAGAGAGGGAGAGAGCACCCTTCGTCAGTTATTAAGCAAGCATGACAGGATGCAATAAGATAAGATCACATTTATAAATGGAGAAAAGGAAGGGAACAATTATTATACATCCTAGGGTGTTTCTTCATATATTTGTATTTCATAATAAACTTATCAAGAACCAAGTCAAGCATATTTGCAACAATATGACTCTATCTGATCTCATACAATGAAGCAGCCTGATGCCTCCTTGGAGTTTCTTGATTCCTTCCCTTTTTCACGATGGACCCTAGACAAAAAGTGAGGGAACAATAAGACCTTCAAAGTCCTTTCTAAGATGAATTGGATGCTTTTTTCCCCATATCAAAGTAAAATAAAAAAGAGAGACATTGACGCAGTCAATGTAAAAGAAAAACACTATGGAACACATCTTTTTTCATTGAAGAGGGATTGGATGAAATAAACACAACTCCTCCAAAAAATGGAGAGAGATGGACACAGAGTTGCCTAATAGAATTGCAGGTTCTTTCAGGGTTATTCAGAATTAAGGTGGAATGCTATACGGAGTATGCTAAACTTTTAAAAGTTGGCCATGGTTTATTCAAGATGTAGGACATGGCCATAAAAAGACTATGTGAACATAGAGAAGATTAAAGCTGCTGTGTGCTAAATCTGAACCGTGGAACATTGGTAACTGAGAAACGAAGCCTCCTTTTGAGGACTTCCACCAAAAAATGATGTTTTGG
The DNA here is from genome assembly GCA_011037825.1 of Carya cathayensis. Taxonomy (NCBI): domain Eukaryota; kingdom Viridiplantae; phylum Streptophyta; class Magnoliopsida; order Fagales; family Juglandaceae; genus Carya; species Carya cathayensis. Next base: position 873,862 of record QGSO01000428.1, read on the forward strand.
CTCATGACATTTGGTCAAAGAGTAATAAAAAGGATGACTTGATGTGGCTTAGTTTGAAGAGCGAGCCCCTGTACCACCACTGCTGCTGCCAGTTGAAGGGCCAGAACCCGGAGCAGACTGTTCCATAGTCAAATGTGGAATAGGTTCACTCTTTGAGAAAGTTGAACCGACTGATCCACTAGATGTGCTCATTGACGAAGACATTCTCGATGAAACAGGGTCCTTGCTGGATCCTGAAATAAGTTCAGGCCTCAACTCTGAAGATGAAGATGACGGGGCTAGCGTACCAATTGAAGATCCCACGGGGTAGGGCGCAACTTGCATATCGGCAAGAGAAGATGCAGATGAACTGTAGCTCAATGTTCCCAATGAGTGATCATATTTGCATGCAGAGCCAAACTTGCATACTCCATGTTGAACATAATGAATACAAGCCGGTGCACCCTGAGTAAAACAACTGATCAATAAGCCACTCAAAGTATAATGAAGCACATAATACATTATAAAACAACAGACAACAAATATCTATTAATTTCATATCATAATTGAAATCATAGCTCTGCAGTCTTCTCCTTTCCATATAAAAAAACCTTTCATAGGAACGAGTAAAGATGATATGGACCAACCATTGATTGCTCCTGCTAAGAGCAAAAGTTCATCTAGATTTAATACTTCTAGATGTTCAACATTGTTCCTGCAGAGATTTCTTGTCCAATTCAATAGTTTAGATGTAATTGAATTCACAAAGTAATTGGTTCAAAACCTATTTCAGCATTTCCTATCTAAATCAGAATAAGGCATCAATCTAAGTCTTACTAAAATTATTAGTCTTCAGCTTCCTCTAAAAACACTCATCTGCATCCAGTTTTCTCATTAATTCCTATGTATCTTCTATTTGTGCAAGGAAGTAGTGTTTCCAGCTGTAAAAATACACTTTCATAACCTTATATGTAGCTCAATAATGTGTTTGTTTTATCATCTCGCTAGATCTTATGAATGTGGGAAAACCAGAAAAGTTACCTTAAACATCATAGTTTACAGATTACACAAAAATGAAGAAATTGAAATTACCAATTTAGGATGGACACGAAGAGGATTCCCTCCAATAATCCAAAGAATGATAATATTATAATATTGAAAAAATCATTAATAATGTTTCTTCAACGCATTCATTGGCCAATAGGCCCAGCAAAAATAAACATGTTCATATTGGTATCAAACAAGTACAATCACATTCCAGGACAAACAGCGTTTGACACGCTAACATTAATAGAGGTAAAGTGAAAACACAAGGTAGCATCAATCTAACATAGATTCTTAAATAGATAGACTTGGAAAATGGTTGGCCATGATGTTATTTGAATCATATAAAAGATATCCACATCAAACTTTATATTCAGAGTATGTCTACAAGAGGCCTAAGATATATATATATATATATATATATATATAATATCCTGAAGGAATCACATGGGATGATGCGAGATGAACTGCAAAATTCTCATCAAGACATCAACCATAAAATGGAGCCCGATAAATCCGGATCTCAAGGAAAAAGATAAAGAAGAATGCATATGTTTACAACGTATTTGACTACACTAAGAAATATAGAATTCGCATGAGCCCTTCAGTAGAAGTTCAGGAAAATCACTTCCAACCTTACATTAAACAAGCAATGCCTAATACTAATATGTTATAGTTTTTCTTTTAACAAAGGAAAACAAAAAACAAAAAGTGCCTGATTCAAAGGAAATTTTATAGGTTTAAGTGAAAATACAAACTAACAACATGCGCCAACATAGAAAGCATCAAATGCAAATAAGTTGTAAAAAGATGCCTACAGGACGTAGAGGAAGACCAATGGAGCTATTTGTTTTGGATGCAACCAATTCAGGTGGATGATGATATCTACATGAGGAGCCATATTTGCAGTCTCCTGTTCTCATGTAATGCTGACATTCTGGTTGGCCGGGTCTTTCTGGAAGTGAGTATTCCTTCTGACTACTGCTTGAGGGACCAACAGAAGAAGGTAAAGACTGATAAGTTCCTGTATAGGTGGGTGTTCCAGGATAAAAGGGTGTCATCCCATAAAGCTGCCCAGAAGCGACAGTGGCCTGAGAATTAGGAGAGGGGACTGGGCTTATGGGTGCCTGCACAAGTTGGTTAACAGCATAAATAAAACGAATACGGTAGCAAAAAATAGAGAAGTAAGAAAGCTTCACCTACCGGGTAAGGACCCCAACCCGGAAAGGGAACCATGCTTGGTAGCAGCACATGACCATAAGGGCTTTGAACATATGAGCCCGGTGGCAGAGGAGGCCTTGCAACAACTACCCCATATTGTTGTGAGGAAGGAACAGATGAAGAATGCACACCTGGATGTAATGTGGGTGTAGGCATAGCTGCAATTGGTGGTGCTAATGATGCTGCTGGAACTTGTATGCCAGCTGGCTGTGGATGATGGAATTTACATGTCGCACCAAACTTGCACTGCCCGGTTTTTACATAGTAGGAACACTCTTTTTCACCCTGTCAAAAAAAATCCTGTTTAGATCAAACTTAAGTGCACACTGAGGAAATGTTTATATTTTAAAAGTGATGCCAACATAACATAAGATTCAAAAAATTAGACTAAATGTCCGGAATACAGACCAGACGAAACGGGTACCCATAATAATTTAGTTGTACAGGGGTAGATTCTCCTCCGTGCCGAGGATGGTGGTATTTACAAGAAGCACCAAATTTACATGTCCCCGTCCTCATATAATACTGAAAATTGAGCAAGAACAGTATAGTCAACACAATGGGAGCTCAAAATCTTGATGAATCATCAAACAAAGAGACAACCAAATAAAACAAGTTTAATTACAGATTACAAACACAAACGGTAACAATCAAGTAGGACCGAGTTACCGAACAGACATAGTCTAATATGAGCCACTTGGCATACAACCCGAGTTTCAAAATCAACTAGAATAACCAAATAAGTACCTGGCACACAGGCTGGCCCAGTCGCTCTGGGTACCCCCCTCCAGGTCTTGCAGCTCCTATTACCTGAACAGTGTACTTCCATCAAAATCAAATAAGGAATCACCATATCAACTATGCAGATCTCATTCATTTAACTTTCGAACAATCACAATTCCGATACAACTAGTAAAAAAAAAAAACTAAAAACTTCAACACAAATTACACCGACAAAAATGCCCAAGTTTCACAAACCCATCATGAAACCCAACATAAAGCTAAGATCAAATCAAACTCAGCCCAAAAATCCGAATTGATCACAATGAAAACGAGTAGAAACGTTCCGATTAAGCCCTAAATTCAAACACATGGAACGAAACGAAATGGAATTCCAAAAATATTACCGTGCCGCGGTCACGGGGATGATTGAACCGACACCGCGGGCCGTACCCACAATAGCCGGTTCGCAGATAGTAGATACAATCGGCCTCGTCCGGCCGTTCCGGGTAAGAATCTACACCGCCCAATCCCAACTGCCACATAGGCTCTACATTCCGCAAAACACACGAAAGATCAAAACCCAATAAAGTTCGCACACATTCCACAGCAATTTGGGAATCCTAATCGCCAGAACGCAGAAAATTTTGTCACAAAACGACAATGAAATTGAAATGCAGGGTCTCTGAGCTTACCTTCACGTCCGCTTTCGGGTCCCGGAGCGGTCCATTCCGGCGACGGATCGGACTGAGAGCCTTCAGTAGCCCGACCATACCGCTCCATTGTACGAACTCCCGGGGGGGGGGGGGGGGGGGGGGNGTTTCGAAACCGGACGAGAGGGGCACTGATCGTACAGTAACGAGGACGGTTCTCGAACCTTTCAGTACAAAGAATGAGAGGCTCCGATCAAATGGGGAAAGAAATAAAGACAGGGACAGATACAGATACAGAGAGAGAAAGAGGGAACTGCTTGGATTTCTGGGTTTTCTTCTCTCTCTCTCTGTCTGTCTCTCTCTCTCTCTCACACTCACAGAGTACTGTGTCCCTGTTTCCGTTTGGTTTGGTTTGGTTTGGTATTTTGTTGTTGGTTTTCATCTTGTTGAAAAATTATTGGGTAATTATTAGTTATTTTTGTAATTCCTATACCTGAGTCAGCCCTGTATATATTACATCGGCCTCTTATTCTCGCCACAATACCTTCATCTATCGCTTGAAATTTTCATTGACGATTAGATAAGTTTTTATTTATTAACAAAATAAATTAAAAAAATTTTAAAAAGGGAAACTTAGGCCTGATTGGAATTTATTATCTCAGTTTAATCTAATTTAAAATTGAATTTAATATTTAAATTATTAAAATTATTAATAATTTAATAATTTTTTCAATTTTTAAATTGAAAAAATTATTAAAATTTTCTCAATTAAAATTTTTTTTATGTAGAATTCATAATTTTTTTAACTCAATACCTTTTTATACGCATGAGCTACAACCTTATTTAACTTTTCATAAATATATTTAAACTCATCTTAACATTCAGACACATCTAAACTGATCTTAGGCTTGGTTGAAAGTTAAATAAAATATTATTAGAATATATTATTTTAATTATTTTATTGAAATTTAAAAAAATTGAATTGTTTATTTTATTTTACGTGAAAATTTTAAAAAGTTGTAATAATTAGATGAGATGAAAAGTTTTATAAAAGTGAAAAAGGCCAATAGACTCCACAAAACTCACGTTATTATTTAGACTCGTTACTGTTTACAAAGAACTTAATTCATCTCAATTAACTCAACATCTAAACAGATTTTAAAATAAATGAAAATAATATTTTAATATTTATTTCAACAATCCTGTCGTTCATAACGCGCCAAAAACAGAGGAATTTACCTTAAGTGGTAACCTGAATATTATTTTTAGAAAATAAAGAAGAGGAATAAAAAAACGTGTTAGAATTATAAGAAAAATAATAATGTGGGGAGCAGGTGTGACAGTGTAGGTGTCAAGTGAAATGACAGAAATGGCCTTAGTCAAGACGGGAGTCCAGCTCGTGGATTGTGTGATATGACAAGGTTGTCCTTTTTGGTCAGAGTGAAAATAATCATAAAAAGCTCGTGATGGGGGGATTAATTAAATTAAAATCACCTTCGACTACTGCGAGACCCTAAAAAGGTGGTGGGGAGGGAAGAGAGTGGGTGCAGTGCCGGTGCTTCTATTTCTCAACGTGGCAGACAAATATACAGAACAATGCAATAAGCATTTAAAGGAAAAAAAAAAAAAAAAAAAAAAAAAAGGAAGAAGAGTCAATTATCCAGTTGAATAATTCTTATAATTTAAAATAATATTGACAGTCGTGAATATAAAAACATCATATAATTATTTTAAAAAAACTTAATAAATATGATATTTACGTAAAAAAAAATTTAATTTTTTAATAATAGATTATATTATTTTTTAAAAATAATTACACAATACTTATACACTTTACGATTGTATGTAACATTCCTCTTTATAAAAAGTGCAATTTTAGTGTGTTAGATATAGTTTTAAAATTTATAAATTTTGTGTATTTTCTTTAAAAATAATAGAGTTTATGGTTGAAAACGATTTTTTTACGTAAATTTCAAAATTTATCTCATTTTTCAAAAGAGTTACGCAATATTATTACATTCTAGAGCTATACATATTATTTCTATTATGAAAAAATGAGCGAGAATTGAATTCATTAATATGTCTCTCTCTCTATTCTTTTTTTTTGTTGTTGCTGTGATTCATGTGATTATGGTAATTTTAATTAGAAATACTATATCTAAAATTAAATTTATTAAAATTTAATGGTACCATATATATTTAAACGCTTTTCGTATAGCTTTATTTTTCTATCTATTTTTGGGGCATCCGATTTAAATTTTCAGGAATTTTTTAAACAGTGTAATATATTTAATTCTTTTGTTTTTATGGCATTAAGTCGATCAACTTTACCCGTTTAATGTCGACCGACAACCAATATAGAAATGAGCATTTGTAGAATATACAACAATGTAGATTTTAATGATGAATTAGAATGAAAATTTGATCAAATGTATCATCACTTCCACTATTGGCTCATAAAGAAAAAAAATTTATAGGAAAAGTCACAAAAACTTATGATTTTGTGTCTTATCTCTCCACATTTCAAATAAAAAATAATAGGACAATATACTTTTACAATATTTGTTTCATCCGTATGCTAATGATCATGTTGTATAACTACACCCTTTTTTTAATGCCAAAATTAAGGAACAATAAGGGGGAAACTTGATCATTATATTTTAGAATAATATTACATATAATCATAAGGTGTGTAGATGTTGTGTAATAATTTTAAAAAAGAGAATGGTGTACTATTAAAAATTAATTTTTTATAAGGATCTCGTATTTATTTAATTTTTTTAAATTGATTGCACGATACTTGCGTACCCACTACTGTAACTATCATTTATCTTTATTTTATTTGTAGCCTTTATTTTCTCAAATTAATTGTATCTAAAAACTTTGTTTTGGTCCTTAATTTGGATTTGGTTTGGTCAAAATTAGAGTCATTATATGATAATATGTTTCGATATATCTTATTATAAAGAGTAGGATGTTTTTCGTTGTTGTTGTTTTTTTTAATCTTTAATTAATTTTATAAATTTATATAAAGAATTGCTTAAAATATGATATATATCAAGCAATGTGAATATAAATTAAAAAAAAAAAGATTTCTTTATTACAAAATATTTATTTTTTTATTCAACAGCTAGAATTTTTTACTATATTCAGTCCAAAACTTAATCCTTGTCTATTTTCGTAATCAGACGACTTCGCACCAACCAGAAAGCATCAAGAGCAAACAGTTGCCGATGGATGCGGGATAAGGACACCGAGGACTGAACACTTTTTCTGTGTACACCAACGAGGGACTGACACGTATTTCCAAAGAAGTCTTTTTTGTCAGGCATATTTTTGACAGAGATGTCCTCCCACGCGTCCATGTAGCGCGTGTTCACGTGCCAATTGTTTAAACAAAAAGAATAGAAAAATATGGCTTTCACTGGTCGTACGATGGCGTGGGAATTGCTATAAATCAATCTGTCTATGTGACAAAAACGGTAAGCATCGTATGGAGGCAGTTTTAGCTGCATCCTGTTGGACGGGTGAGATCTTTTGAAACGTCAACGAGTGTACAGTATCAAGGTGGGAGTTGTGCAGTAGGTAAGGAAGTCTATTGATTCATGAATCATAATTCAGGTTAAACGTGTGACCGGGTGTGGGCCGTCGGTGGAAGGCGTGAACGCGATGGAGGGGGACCGGCTTGACCGGTCACCAGGTGGATAGTGGGGTTTATTTCAGTTGGACAAGCTTTGGCCACCAGTGGCACTTGTTGAGTTTGCTACCATTGGTCTGTTTTGGACTGATAGTGACCGTATCTTATCCACCCCAATGTCGGCGAGTTTTTTCCCATATTTTATTTTTATCCTAGATTTCTTGTGTGTGGGGTTGGGTCAGGCGGCTCAACGGTAAAGTTATTTAAGTCGTTGTCTAAGATTTTTAATTTATTCAAGATTTTAAAATTTTAAAATAACGTGTATTTAAAAAAAAAAATTATTTGATTAAATAAAATTTTAAATAACTTTTATTTTATTTTTATTGTGTGTAACGCCCATGTAATACTAAATTTAATATTTAATACAATAAATTATTTTATTTCTTTAAAGTCTTGCTAAATTGAGGTACAAAATTTACATTGGAGTCTTATTTTAAGTTGTTGTATTAAATATAAATTCAAAAAAATATTAATTTAAATATTTTATATAAAATCTCGTTTTATTGAAAAATTTGAAAATATTTCATATAATAATTTATATTTTATTATATTCTAATTACAAATGATTAACTTAAATTTCGTCTTAGATCTCAATTTGTATTAAGCTGCTCCTGTGTGAGTAGAGTTACCTTTTATTTTAACTTTTATTAAATTTTTAATCATTAATATGTGATATTTAAAATGATTTTGTAGAGTAATAATCACTTAAATAAAAACTCATTTAAAATATAAACTAAAAACATCAATTAAGATAAATAATTGTATTTTTATATGCCAAAGTAACTTTGGTTCTATATATATATATATATATATTTAAGTAACGTTTAAAAAAAATTATAAAATTTTTTTTATTAATACTGAAAAATTATACTTCTCAACTCTACATACTGGAAAATTACGCCAATGAAGCCTATGAAAATAAATATCTACACGTTTATAAACATGAGTTTAATCATGTAGGAGCAACGCGCCATTGGACATTCAAGAGGCAGTTAAAGACAAAAATAATCTTACTTTATCTATATTTAAACTAAAAGTTAAAATATTTTAAATTCAATTACAAACTAAGTTTGTGAGTCACGGTTTCTTTTTGTATACATAAAGATAATTAAATGATGTTTTCAGTCTTATAGTACATAAGTCTTGCGTATTCTCTTTGAAAAAAAAAATGAATAAATTTAAGATTTATATAAAAAAAATTAATTTTTTAATAATAAACTCTACTTTTTTCAAATAAAATATATGAAATTTGCACACTTTATAACTGTATCTAGCACTCACACAAATATAATTAAATGTTTGGCTTTGAATCTTTGATGGGTTTACTTAAATAAAAAGATTAACTAAGTGACGTCTTGAAATGTGCCTTTTGAACCACACTTAAACTAGGAGATGGATCCAAGTTCTCTTTTTGTTGAAAATAAGCATCTCACCTGTGAGACACAAGTGGGAGAGATTCCTCGCACTTATACGTCTCTTATGGACTTCGAAAATGGACTTTATCCGTCACGTTATTGAAAGTCAAAGAGTCATGACATATCTATAATTATTTTATAATTTATTTTTAAACAATCAATTAAATTATGCCACTCTATTAAAAATAAATTTTAATATTATAAAACTAAATTTAAATTCATTGAGAGTTATAAAATAGTTGTAAAGTTATCATTTTTCATATTTTAAGTGTTTAAATGTGACCTAATATATATATATATATATATATTTTTTTTAAAGTTTGAATCGTCATATTTTTATTATGAAAAATGGTAATTTTACAACTATTTTACAATTCTATATAAATTAGATGGTAGTTTTATAATATCAAAATTTATTTTTAATAGAGTGGCATCGTTTCATTGGTAGTTTGAAAATGAGTTGTAAAATAGTTATAAGAATATTATTACTATTCTTACTAAATTAATCAATTCATAATTTCTATATCACAGATTTATTTAAAAAAAATAAAAAAAATCATATGTGCTTGAGCATGGATCATTATTAAAAATTTTCATAATATTATAACGCAAGGGTTACGGTATCACTTTAGAGTTCCATCAGTAAAGATTGAGACTGCGTTTGAATGTTGAGCTGAGTTGAGTTGTGTTCTTTATAAATAGTAGTGAGTTCTATAGGGCCAATCTAAGATGAGTTTAGATGTTAAAATGAGTTTAGTACTATTTACAAAAAGTTGAAAAAAGTATGAGACCCACCGATAATTGGAAAGTTGTTGTAACGATTGAATAATTAATTTATTAAATATTTTATTAATAAATAACATAAATCAAACATAAATTCTCTATGCATAAAAAAAACTACAACAAAATAAAAATAAAATTTTCTTACTCCAAATTTATAAAAACAAAATAAATAATTATCAATAAAATTAAAACAATATAATGCCCATATTTTATTCTATTATTTATTTACATATTATTAAATTAGTGGTACAAAAAAATGCATGTAATACGGGAGAAAATAAAAATTTGAGTCACCTAGCAAATTGAGCCTCACTCGATTTAGTGTTAGAGACATTTGTCTCTCGCTCGAGCGGGCTTTGCCTCTTGAAATGGTTGCTTGAGGGTTTTATACACCACACGAGCGAACGTATTTAAGCGCCTTTTACCCAGCACAGCTCAAGCCATTCGCTCAATTCCCCCAAAATTTTGAGTCTGTGCGATTTTCCTTCCATTTTTCACCTCGAACGTGCGTCATTCCAGTGATTTATATAACAAAATCCTCTTTCACTCACGGTAAGCCTATCCTCTTCAAATCCTTTTGCATTTTGAACATTGTTTTCCATTAGGGAATTCGGTTTGGATGGTAAATTGGAGATTTTGGTTTTTTATTAGGAGCAATAACTAAGGGATTTTTGGGATTGTTTTTATGTTGTTGCATGCCTACATTGAGTCCGTGTTGTTCTTGGGAAGTATTGTATCCAACATGAATGTTTCATTCTCAACTTGTCTTGAGGGCGCACCAAGCGCTCGAGAAAATGCCAAAATGACCTATGTATTTCGGATTGAGAAGTGGATTGACCATAACGTTTTGGTCATCACATGTGAATCACAGATTTTTTAGCATACCCATTTGGGAGGTGTTGTGGGTCAATCACCATTGAGTGCTATGTTGTATTTAGAAATTAGAAGGGTGATGGAACACCCATGGGGTTTGAAACCCAATCTTCGCAGAGCATGCACACCAAGTGTTCGATGTGCTGCCTATGAGAGTCATCGCACATGTATTTACATGGTTTTTCATCATGCATTGCATTTGAGTAGTTAGGAGAGTCATAGCACATGCATTAACTTTTACAACTCACATTTACACAGACTGCATATGCATTGGGCATTTTCTTTCTCATCATTTCAACATCATAGATTCGACATGCATGCATGCATTGTCTACACATTAGGCACATTGTCTGTGTTTTAGGCATGCATACATTGAGTCATTCACATTAATTATTGTAATATCTAATTGTCATTATTATGCCTATAGACAAATATCATACGACGTGTGCAAGGCCGGACAAATTCTTCTAGTCCCGACCAAGCACACTTCCATAATGCTCTAGTACGGGAACTCTTTGCTGATAACTTTTGTCATTGTACTCCCATTATTGAGCGTGAGATCTTCCTAAGTGAGCTTCAGGAGATTATACTGCGTCGTATTTTTTAGTCTCACTAGTGGGTATCATTAACCATTGGTTTCCCTGCTCCGTTTATGTAGTTAGTCTGGGAGTTTTATTCAAACATTCATGCTATCTCACTCGATGGTTATTTTGACGTCAGTCTCTGGAACATCCAATTCTGAGTGACTCCAGGCATGTTAGTTGATTTGCTTAACGCCCCTTGTGTGACCGACCCCCCATATCCCTATACCAGCACCTCTGGTCCCATCAAGCCAACTATCCAAGCATTCTTGTGTGGATATGAGGTTAATTGGGATGGTCGAACACCGCTGCATATCGTTCAATTCCCCTTGACGATCTACTTTTTAGTAGGGTCATGCTCACTAACTTTTGCCCAACTACCCCATCAGAGTAATATCAGCCTTGACAGAGCCACTCTGCTTTATGCATTGATCAATGACGTTCCCATCGATTTGGGAAGTCATCTTTGTAGGGTCATTCTTGAAGCTTATCAATCCAATAAACTACAGACTGGATTACCTTTTGTGAGTCGTGTCACCCACATTACTTTGTCTCAGTCTGTTACTATTCGTCCGACGGAGCCTAAAATCCCTCTTAAGGCTCCTATTGGTCGTAAGACCATTCAGCTGAGTCGTTCACACATTTGCCCTCATCCTTTGGATGTTGAGCATTCTCCTACACCTACTTCTTAGCCGTCCCATTCTAGACCATCCAACTATCAGCCATCAGTTTGACACCATCCAACTACAACTTATTAAGATGAGATAAGATAAACGGTGGGGGCCCGAGATGTGTGGTTAGTCGATGATCAGACCCTCTGTAATCTCAGCTCTAGAGTCATGTGCTGGAAGACAGTTAGAATATTAGGATCCATAAAAGCTTTTGTTACACAAAGATGAAGGTCCAGTGGTAGCGGAGGGGTAATGTTCTGCAATAACTTCATACACTATGCAATATTGCTATAGGCTGCACCAGACCCATTGTAGGAACCCTCACCTATACTGCGCTTCTAACTGCATGCCTCATACATCTTAGCATCCAACTCTGTCTGTGGTGCAACACTTTCGGCAATTGTTTGTAAGACATTGCTAAGCTGTGATGACCCGTTTTTACGTGTAATTTCACTGAAGGAATAATTTAATTTAATTATTATTATAATGCTTTTATTTTAAATTATCGGATTTTAATTAGATTTTATTGGCTGTTGAATTTAAATTGCTGTTTAATTGATTTTAGCTCGTTGTTGGTTTTAAAAAAATTTAATAGTTGGTTTTTACTAGTTATTTATTTTATTTTAGCTTATCGATGTGTTTAAAATATTTTCTTGGTGTTTATTTATTTATTTGATGTAGTGTTTAATTTATCTTAATTGTTTTATGTTTTTATATCTTTTTCGGTGGATCAGTCGTTAGACTTCCGAAGTGAGGACTGGACCTCATTTGTTTACTTCATCTTTTTCTTTTCCTTTTCTTTTATCTTCTTTTTCCTTTTTCCTTCTTTTTTTCCTTCTTTCTTTTTTTTTTTTCTTTTTTTCGCCCCTACCGGTCGACTCCCCTCCGGCCGGTGACACCCCTCCGATTTCCAGCCCCAACCGGCCGGCCGTTTGGCCGGAAATACCCCCAAGCCGCACGGCTTTTGGCTCGATCCGCCGCCGTCGCTCCACCTCCGGCCACCACCTCTTCACCACTTCATCACCGACTCCTTGCCGTCCTAACCCACCCATCCCCGGCCTCAAACGGTCACCGGAGCGGCTCCCACGAGCTCAACTCCGATTTGCCCTTTTTTCACTTCTACCGGCGTTTTCGCCGCCACCCACGGCCAAAACTCACTTCCACTAGCTTCATAAACATCCCTAGACCATTCCCTATCAATTTGGTGTCTTGGTTTGTCCCCGTTCAAAAGTGGGTATTTTGCGACCCACGGGAACAGTGCATTTGCACTGTTACGTTGCTTTCGCATCGCCGTTTGCTTCGCGCCGAACCTTCTAAAAATCCTATATAGCGCTGTAAGTATTTTCCAAACTCTACTTTTAGATTTAAATGTATTTTACTCTTTCAATAATTTAATTGGTTGGTTTGCTGATTCCGGACTGAGTCCGAGGAGTTCGGGGGTCGGATGGATGGAGGACGGAGTTGCTTGTTTTATTGTGCTATGGTTGATTGTATTTGTCGAGCATTGAAATTTGCATTTACATGGCGCATGCACGTGTATTTTATTTTAATTGAGAAAATCCTATTTTATTGGCGTAAATGGATTTTTGGGAGTGTGCGTATCACGAGCCCAAGCCGGGATGGGTTATTATCTCGGTGGAGCTCCTCTGGTCACTCGGGAGTGGATAATACTGAGTGACATCCCCTGGGTTGTCGCTGGGCGACGACC